>CM077170.1:46747848-47347848 GCA_039654105.1 Coreius guichenoti | reverse complement strand
AGGCTGCAGTCAAATCTAATAGTGCTAAAACTGAACATTCACCAGCATCCTCTGCCATCAATAAATCATTAGTAACTCGTAAAAGTGCACTTTCGGCAATATGACCTGCTCTAAAACACAACTGAAATTTCTCAAAAAATTATTTTCATTTACAACCTTCAACAATTGTTTGGCTACTGCCTTTTCTATTACTTTTGGAATAAAAGGTAGTTTTGAAATAGGTCTATAATTATTTACAACTGCAGGATCTAAAGAAGGCTTCTTCAGGAGCGGTTGTACTATCACTATCTTTAGCTTCTCAGGAACACATCCAGAAACAAGAGAACTGTTCACTATAGACAGTAAAATAGGACCTACAGTTCCAATCACTTCCTTTAACAGACTAACAGGAACCACATCATTAAGACAACTCGAAGGTTTCAAATATAATATAAAGGTATATTAGGAGAGCACATGCAATCTCGCAATGAAGGTTTCGTTTCGGAGCCGAGCTTTACTGTGCTCTACGAATCACTACGAGTGTGCTGAACGAGTCTAGCCTTTCAACGGGGATTGTGGAGTCCTGCTTCCTGCCGCAGTTCTTCGCGGTGCTCGTGATCTCCCTTGAGTGCTTCAGCAGCACGGGTGCAGTTTGCTTCTTTTTCAAGATGACATTCCGCCCTTGTGTTTCTGGGTGTGTCTGCCTTGCATGCCATGGCCATCCTGCAGGTGCACCAGGCCAAGGTTCTAAAAAACATGCACAAGGGCGGTGCTGACCCTGGGCTTTTGCAGGAAGCACGCACTGCTACCGTTACTGCACGGTCCCTGGGTCAGGTGATGTCCACTTTGGTGGTCCTGGAACACCACCTATGGCTTAACCTGGCTGATATGAGGGAGGCTGAGCAAACCCAGCGGCGTGGTCGAGGATTTTGCCCAGCAGTTCTCGGCCACCCAGAAGCAGTCTGAGGCCATCAAACATGTGCCTGCACTGCCGCCAGCCCAGCCGCCTCAGCCTGCCCACTGCCGAGGGCGCCCCCCTGTGGCCTCCTCCACTCCCGCTCGGCCACAGCAGCAGCCTTCACCCGGGCCGCAGCACGGAGATGGCCGCAGGAAGGTGCCGCAGCCCGGGCAAAGCGGCGTCCTGAGATGGGCAACCCGGAGTCAGGGAAGTTTGCTCTTCAGGAGGTGGTAGCAGGACCACTCCTTCCCCCGGTGCAGGGCCGGGGGAGAATCCTTTTTTCTTTTTTTCTTTTTGTTTACTCAAATTGTCAAAGAAGGAGCAAATTCTCCTTTCCCCGGGCCCCAAGAGGCCACGGATGACAGTGTGCGACGCTCAGCCTTGCCGCTCTTGTCCCCCTCTTACATTGTCGCCAGCCCCCGGTCAGAGGTGGCCCCAAGGGAACGCTGTGCCTTCCCAAGCCCCCTCTGCCGGCCGGCAGAACCAGACCACGCCCTCTCTAAGGGACCCTATGCCTCCTGTGCCAGGGCTGTCAGTTCCACAACTCTGCCCCACGGCGGGTACGCCTGTTGTTCCTCTGACCCCGCTGGCTCAGTGTCTGGGGGCCTGGCTAGAGCTCACCAGCCCGTCCCGCTGGCTCATCCGGACGATCAGGCTCGGCTATTGCGATTCAGTTTGCCCGGCGTCCCCCCAGGTTCAGGGGTGTTCGCGTTACGATGGTGGGCAAGGATGCCCCCGTCATGCGAGCAGAGGTTGCAACCCTACTGGTGAAGGGTGCAATCGAGCCGGTCCCTCTAGCCGAGTTGGAGTGCGGGTTTTACAGCCCCTACTTCATCGTACCCAAGAAAAGCGGTGGGTTATGACCGATCCTGGACTTGTGTGCCCTGAACCGAGCCTTACACAGGCTTTCGTTCAGGATGTTAACGCCTGATGGGGGGCCATGTGCAATGAACATGCTGCGTCAGGCTCCTGGACAGGACCCCGACTCCAGTGGCATGTCAATTGTCTCAAGTTGCTAGCTCTGCACCGCTTCAGGGCCCTGCTCGAGGGCAAGCATGTACTGGTCTGCACGAACAACATAGCGACTGTGGCGTACATCAACCATCAGGGTGGTCTACGCTCCTGCCACATGTCGCAACTCGTCCGCCATCTCCTCCTATGGAGTCAGAAGCATCTGACGTCGCTTTGTGCCATTCACATTCCGAGCGAGCTCAGTCGTGCAGCGGATGCGCTGTCACGATAGCATTCACGTCCCGGGGAATGGAGACTCCATCCCCAGACAGTCCAGCTGATTTGGGAACTCTTCGGGGACACACAGGTAGACCTGTTTGCCTCCCCAGACTATTCTCATTGCCAGTTGTTTTATTCCCTGGCTGAGGGCACCCTTGGCATGGATGCGCTGGCACACAGCTGGTTGCGGGGCCTGAGCAAGTATGCATTTCCCCCAGTGAGCCTTCTCGCACAGACACTGACAAGATCAGGGAGGACAAGAAGCAGGTCCTTATGGTTGCGCCGCATTGGCCCAGCTGGACCTGGTTCCCTGAACTGGTGCTCCTCATGACAGTCCCTCCCTGGCCTATCCTTCTGAGGAAGAACCTTCTTTCTCAGAGACGGGGCACCCTATGGCACCCGCGTCCCAATCTTTAGAACCTGCATGTGTGAGTTCTGGATGGGACATGGAAGGGTTAAGCCACCTCAGCTGGTAGCTACTATCACTTCTGCCAGGGCCGTGTCTATGAGACATTTCTATGGTTTGAAGTGGAACCTCTTCGTCACATGGTGCTCCTCTCGCCGAGAGGACCCCAGGAGGTGCCCGATCGGGTCCATGATTTCTTTCCTCCAGGAAGGGTTGCAACGAAGGCTGTCTCCTTCCACCCTGAAGGTTTATGTGGCTGCTTTTTTGGCTCATCATGACCTTATTGAGTCTAAGGCGGTGGGACAGCACGACCTGGTCATCAGTTTCCTGAGAGGGGCTAGGAGGCTTAATCCGCCCGCCCTCAACAGATACCCTCTTGGGACGTCGCAGTGGTTCTTTCTGCGCTGCGTAGAGCTCCCTTCGAGCCATTGCACTCAGTAGAGCTTAAGTTCCTCTCTTTGAAGACAGTGCTCCTGACGGTTTTGGTGTCCGTTAAGGGTCCCGTCGGGGACCTGCAAGCATTTTTAATTGACGAAGCGTCTCTAGAATTCGGTCCGGCTAACTCTCACTTGATCTTGAGACCCCGGCCTGGATACGTGCCCAAAGTTCCCACCACTCCTTTCAGTGACCAGGACGCAGTGCTTCAGGACCTCAGACCAGCTCTTTGTCTGTTACAGAGGCCAGCAGAAGGGAAAGGCTGTCTCCAAGCAGAGGTTGTCCCACTGGATAGTGGATGCTATAGCCTTGGTTTATCAGGCTCAAGATCTGCCATGCCCCCTAGTGGTGAAGGCACATTCGACCAGGAGTGTTGCTACCTCCTGGGCGCTGGCGCATGGTGCCTTGCTGACAGACATCTGCAGAGCTGCGGGCTGGGCGACACCCAACACATTTGTGAGATTCTACAATCTCTGTGTAGAGCATGTTTCCTCCCATGTACTCGTCCCCAGTGGCCAGTAAGTAGGACCAGCTCGGTGTCAATTTGCTAGCTGTGCCATTCCTCTCTACGGACTGGATGCGTGCGCTATTTTACTCAGGTGAGTTTCTCAGTAGAACCCTGGGTTCCTCCAGCACTGTTGACGTCGACACCAGAGTGCATGCTCAGTTGGTCAGCCCTCGTGTCAAGCTAGGTGTGTTATGGTTACCCGGCTGGGCAATCCCACATGTGTATTTCCACGATAAGTCTCCTTCATAGCACGTGTCTTTCCCTTGGCAAGACTACCTTGCCACCTCTGACGTTGAAACATTACACCCCTGGCTGGATACCTCAGTCTCTACCATATGTTACCACAGGTTGGTTCATATGTGTATTCTGTAGACCTCCCTATGGGCAGGTGGACTTTTGATATATCTTTCGAGGTATGCCTACCCAGTGTACCTGTGTCTAGTCTGGCCCTTCGCTTGTGCTAGTCTCATGACAGAGAGCTGTGGTTGACGCAGGGCACTAGAAGACAGCCACTGTGGCATTTTCCATAGGACCCCATTCGTCAGTCATTCTGACGTAACGTAGAACGTGACTGACTGAAAGGGAACGTCTCGGTTACGTATGTAACCCTCATTCCCTGAAGGAGGGAATGGAGATGTTACGTCACCTTGCCACATTCTCTGTGCCGTTGAAACGGTCGGGACGTCCAGTCTTGGCTCCTCAACGAAGACTTGAATGCGAGATGGCATTGCATATATACCCCAGGCTTGGGGCAGAGATTGCACTGTAAAAAAAAATGCTGTTAAAAAAACGTTTTGAACATTAACCATCAAGAATCATAGACATCAAGAATCGGCGTATGAATCTCAACAATGGTGACAATCAAAAGCTTCATTCTGCAATGCATGCTGGGTACCGCCATTGTACAAAAAATTGTCCATGACTCCCAGCATGCATTGCGGCATGAATAAATTATTCAGCTGAATAGCCTGGTTAATTTCTTTAATTAGTGTGTTTTGTGATGTTCAGAGTTGATGTGTTCATCTTTTTTTTTGATTGTCACCGTTGTTGAGATTCATATGCTGATTCTTCATGTCTATGTGAGTCTAAAAAACACTGTAGTTCAAACCATTTTTGTAAATCATGAGTTTAAAACTTCATAAATCATTCCTAAACACTACTTGATATTTTGCAGAAGTGTCACGGTTTTGGTAACGTAAAATAAGGGTAAAATTAGATGTATTTTATAAGCTAAGATTATAAGCAAAACATAACCAACAATACCTGATCACATTTTTTTTCTTGGCTTTTTTTTTTTTGTTACAACAAATGTGTTTAAGAAACACGGTTACAGCATCCAAAAGAAGACTATCGTTACAAAGTCAAGGGTCAAGAGCCCAACTGAAGCAAACACTAATCACCATAATGGTGACCAAACATTTTCAATTAAACATCAATGCGTTCATGCGTTCATGTTCATTTTCAGTAAGAGCTTCTGTAGACGTGTAACAGAAATAAAGTCAGTCTGGTTAGTAATGTGTGAAGCTGGTAATGCTGTTTGTGGAGTTGTTTAATCCTCCTCTGCTGAGATCTTCAGAGATTTAATGTCTTTTATCTTCAGTTGATTTCATCTAAAGCTGTGGCTGAAGTCAGTTGTAGTTCTTGTGTTTCTCTTTCCTTCAGTGATTCTGCTTGTTAACAGCAGGTGCTCATCACTCATTCTCAATTATCACTTAATTAATCTCTTAATTATCTCATTAACTTCAACAATGCTTAAATTACTCTAACACTCTGTAGGGTGGAGACATATAAGTGTTCATTTAAAACTGAAGATTTTGCTGTGGGGTTAAAAGGGTTAAAGGGATTAGATGAAAAAAACCCCAGAGTGAAACGTAAATTAGCGGTAAGCAACTGTAAATTCATTTAGGGAAAAGTACTGTGACAAACTTAAAAAACTGTAAAAAAAACAGCAATTTACTGGCAACCACAGCTGCCAGTAGATTACCGTAAAATTAAGGAAAAACAGTAATATACTGTAAAACGTAACAGTCAGATTTACCAGATGAATCAAGATATTTTCACTGAAATATTAGTGAAAGTTAATAGAAAAAAGTTGTGCGAAGTCAGTAACTGATAAGGAGAGTAAATATTAAAATGAACTGTGTTTATGTGATGTTGCACAAGATGATATAGAAGAGATCTTTTAGTTTAATTAATTAGTTTTGTGGGTCACCATTGAGCTGAAGTGTAGAGCCTGTGCTTCAGTCCAGGATGAGCAGAGAAACACTGATGATATGCTGCATGATGCTTTATTTAAAGGCAGTGACTGTGTTTGCTGACGCAGTTATGAGCTGTTTGTTGAGTAATTTATCACATACATGTGTGCTATTGCTAACGATGAACTGCAAAGATTGAAGTTAAAGTCATGTTTTTAATTATTTCACTACTACATATTACGTGTTTGCAGTTTATATTAAGAAATGTTCCCTTTCAGTGGACTCAAATGAAATAAGTTTACAGTACAAACACTGTTTAAATACTAGTATTAAAATGAGAACAGTTTGAAGCAATCAGTTTTTCAAATGAAAAGAGTTACCTTTCATGGTATTATTACGGTAACATGCTGTAAATAAACAGTAGAGGGCTGTAAATTAACAGTACATTGCTGGCAACCACAGCTGCCAGTAGATTACTGTTATTTTACAGCACAATTTTTTACAGTGTGCCATGCAAATTCTGCAGACCAAGGTACTTTGCGTACCATTGGCTCGTTTTGTACCAACTCGAAAGTGATCCCATTCGTCAGTCGTTCTGATGTAATGTCTCCATTCTCTCCTTCAGGGAACGAGGGTTACATACGCAACCGAGACGTTTTTGTGGATAGTAACATTTCCCCTTTCTCCTCGGTGTCTGATTGATATCTGAAACAGACTGAAAGACTCTGATTCTGTCGATCCTGACTATAGAGAGAAGAAACTGTTTTCAGGAGGGAAAAAAGTAGTTGGACGTCAATGTCCCATCAATGAACAATAATTCACAAATCAACCACTAGAGGTCCTGCCAGTGCTGTGAATATAGTAAAGACAACACATACTTGAATGTCTTGAAGGTTAATCAGGTTTATTGAAGCACTGGCCCTAGTTGTAAAAACATACAAAGTAAAACACGCAGAGGAAACTCTTTATAGAATACATTAATACATAAAATAAAATACGTTTGCATTTGAATATTGATAAGTTGTGCAGATATCGCTTGTCTGATTTCTAATATTACGCCCCAAACTGAAGACCAAAAATACTGAATAACAACAGATTAAATTCAAACAAACTTAAAAAGTCAAGTTATTAAAAAAACAATGACAATTACACACAGAAAAAAACAGGCTTTGTGTTCTCTGGTCTCTATCACTCATTTGGTGATTCGGTAACACTTTATAATAACTGCTATGAATCATTAGTTAAGCATTAGTAAATAGTCAATTCATCATTTATAAAGCATTAATAGCCATTAGTAAGCAGTTTATAAATATAGCTATAAATGCTTTATTCTTGAATTATAAGCACATCTATAATGTATTTAATAATTTTATTTTTGTACCTTATTGATGAATTTGGATCAATTGATAATCAGTTTAATTTCTAAATTAAGTATTACATTATTCACAAACCAGTTATTTAGAAGTTGTCAGTGGTTGACAAATACAAAAAATGAAAGTCTACAACTGTACACTTGAGGCTTAGTTTCATTTTTCATTAAAGTCCTCACTTTAGATGAGCTCACAAAAATAGTTACCTGACAACTACTAAATGTTTCATAACTACCTGAATTAATCATGAATTACAGTAGGAATACATGTTAATAAAGCATTTATTAACACACTGAGTAACTATTATTATATGTCAAAATAATATGTATAAATGTACATTTAAATAGTTTATTAATCATTTACTTACACTTTCTAAATGATCTTATGACAACTTCTAAATAACTGGTTTGCAAATAATGTAATAATTTAGAAATTATTAATTGATCATTAATACAGTTTGAAAATACAATTTTAAAAACATTAGATATGCTTATAAATCAAGAACAAAGCATTTATAGCTGTATTTATAAACTGCTTATTAATGTCTATTAATGCGTTATAAATTATTTACTATTTACTAATTTACTAATGCTTAACTAATGATTCATAGCGTGCAGTTATTATAAAGTGTTACCGATGATTCTGTAACAACAAACTCTATACTAATAGATTCAATTCAAACAAACGTAAAAAACAAACAAACAAACAAAAAAAAACAATTACACACACAAAACAGGCTTTGTGTTCTCTGGTCTCTATCACTCATTTGACGCTGCTGTAGATCACTGATGCATCTTCCACAGTTGATTGCCTAAAAACAAACAAACAGGAACACAACAGTGTTATAGCTCAGATTATATGACCTGTGCTGGTTAAATTGGTGCTGGTTAAGTTAATACCGGTTAAGATAGTACTGGTTAAGTTGGTGCTGGTTAAGTTGGTGCTGGTTAAATTGGTGCTAGTTAAGTTGGTGCTGGTCAAGCTGGTATTGGTTAAGTTGGTGCTAGTTAAGTTGGTGCTGGTTACGTTGGTGCTGGTTAAGCTGCTGCTGGTTAAGCTGGTACTGGTTAAGTTGGTGCTGGTTAAGATGGTATTGGTTAAGTTGGTGCTAGTTAAGTTGGTGCTGGTTAAGTTGGTGTTAGTTAAGTTGGTACTGGTTAAGATGGTGCTGGTTAAGATGGTATTGGTTAAGTTGGTGCTGGTTAAGGTGGTGCTGGTTAAGCTGGTATTGGTTAAATTGGTGCTGGTTAAGATGGTGCTGGTTAAGCTGGTTTTTCTCACCTCACGGCAGCATCAGGCTGATGAACTTTTATATTGTCATAAAGACATTCATTCTCCTCTGCTCTCTTCGTCTCTTTCTTTCTGTGATGTTGGACAGTTGCGTACTGTATCTCCTCAGTATCTCTGGATTCAGGAGTTTTTCCTCTGAATCTTCTGGGTTTCACACTGGCATGCGGAGTGTCATTGGCTGAATCCGGTTCAGAAAAAGGCACGTCATGGACTGAAACTCTCTGAGACACGCCAGAATAGAGATCATTCTGAAATACAAGAAAATAAATACACTGCTGATTTAAATGCTAATGATTATCAAATGATTAGACAACCAATTTACATCAAAATACATCGCAAATATATCGGAAATTAGAATTAAACTATGGAAAAATAAGTTTTTTCCCCATGTGTCACACCACATGAGGGCGCTTCACATTGAGTTGATATGCATTGGTCTAAAAATATCAGTTTATGAAAGTTTTTACTACACTGTAAAAAAATGCTGTAAAAAAAAACGGCCAAATTTTGACAGTAACATGCTGTTTTCCAATAAAACAGTAATATACCGTAGAAAACAATGCATTCTGGGTAATATTTGTCATTTTCGAGAAAATAGCCAACAGGAATATACTGTGAATTAACAGCGCTCGAAGTCGACACTCACAGTCTGTGCTCCAAATCACACCCTATACCCTCATTCACTATTCCCTACACTATTTTACTGATATAGACTACTTGACAGAGTGAGTGAAAAGAAGTGAGTGAATTCAGACACTGATGAACACCTGCTGTTATCACTGAAAGAAAGAGAAACATGAACAGAAAAAAGTTGATTTCATCAACTGAAGATAAAAGAAGACATTAAATCTCTGAAGATCTCAACAGAGGAGGATTAAACAACTCCACAAACAGCATTACCAGCTTCACACATTACTAACCAGACTGACTTCTGGTTATGACATTGTTAGTTGGGCTCTTGAACCTTGACATAATAACATTAGTTTTTCTCTTGCTGCTGTAATTGTGTGTATTAAATACGTTTGTTATAGCAAGCAAAGCCGAAAGAAAACATAAGCAGATGATGTTGACTAATTATCAATGACAGTGGATGAGATTACCAAACTTTCCATTATGATTATGGCATAAGCAAAACATAACCAATAACAGCTGATCACATTTTTTTTTTCTTGGCTTTTTTTTGCTACAACAAATGTGTTTAAGAAACACGGTTACAGCAGCCAAAGGAAAAAAAATCGTTACAGAGTCAAGGGTCAAGAGCCCAACTGAAGCAAACACTGATCACCATAATGGTGACCAAGCATTTTCAATTAAACATCAACACCTAAAGGTCTGTTAATTTTCAATAAGAGCTTCTGTAGACGTATAACAGAAATAAAGTCAGTCTGGTTAGTAATGTGTGAAGCTGGTAATGCTGTTTGTGGAGTTGTTTAATCCTCCTCTGATGAGATCTTCAGAGATTTAATGTCTTCTTTTATCTTCAGTTGATTTCATCTAAAGCTGTGGCTGAAGTCAGTTGTAGTTCTTGTGTTTCTCTTTCCTTCAGTGATTCTGCTTGTTAACAGCAGGTGCTCATCACTCATTCTCAATTATCACTTAATTAATCTCATAATTATCTCATTAACTTCAACAATGCTTAAATTACTCTAACACTCTGTAGTGTGGACACATATAAGTGTTCATTTAAAACTGAAGATTTTGCTGTGGGGTTAAAAGGGTTAAAGGGATTAGATGAAAAAAAACCCAAAGTGAAATGTAAATTAGCGGTAAGCAACTGTAAATTCATTTACGGAAAAGTACTGTAAAAAAAAACAGCAATTTACTGGCAACCAGAGCTGCCAGTAGATTACCGTAAAATTAAGGAAAAAACAGTAATATACTGTAAAACGTAACAGTCAGATTTACCAGATGAAATATTCATATTTTCACTGAAATATTAGTGAGAGTTAATAGAAAAAAGTTGTGTGAAGTCAGTAACTGATAAGGAGAGTAAATATTAAAATGAACTGTGTTTATGTGTTGTTGCACAAGATGATATAGAAGAGATCTTTTAGTTTAATTAATTAGTTTTGTGGGTCACCATTGAGCTGAAGTGTAGAGCCTGTGCTTCAGTCCAGGATGAGCAGAGAAACACTGATGATACGCTGCATGATGCTTTATTTATTTGTTTGCTGACGTAGTTATGAGCTGTTTGTTGAGTAATTTATCACATACATGTGTGCTATTGCTAACGATGAACTGCAAAGATTGAAGTTAAAGTCATGTTTTTAAGTATTTCATTACTACATATTACGTGTTTGCAGTTTATATTAAGAAATGTTCCTTTTCAGTGGACTTAAATGAAATAAGTTTACAGCACAAACACCGTATAAATACTAGTTTTAAAATGAGAACAGTTTGAAGCAATCAGTTTTCCAAATTAAAAGAGTTACCTTTCATGGTATTATTACGGTAACATACTGTAAAAAAGGAGAGCTGTAAATAAACAGTAGAGGGCTGTAAATTCAAATCAAATCAAATCACCTTTATTTATATAGCGCTTTTTACAATGGCAATTGTTTCAAAGCAGCTTCACAGTGGTAACAGGAAAATAATGCAATGGAATTTGATTCGGCTGTACAGCCGCTCTGGAGAAAACGGTGATGTCATCCAGCTCATTTCAATTATCATATAGTGTCAATGCGGGCGGATCAGTAATATAGTTGAAATTTAGGTGTCCCCAACTGAGCAAGCCAAAAGCCAAAGGTGACGGTGGCAAGGAACCAAAACTCCTTCAGGGCCAGAATGGAGAAAAAAAACCTTGGGAGAAACCAGGCTCAGTCGGGCTGCCAGTTCTCCTCTGGCCGACGAACAAATAGTGTATGATTATGATTCTGGCAACATTACAGGTCAGAAGTCATATTAGATCAATAGATATTCGTAGGATTATTCGAAAGATTGGAGTTGTCACGCCGGGGACGGGTTTAATGAGGATGTCGTGTCGATGCGGCATTTACAGTGGGGAGTTTAATTGACACTATTGTCTCTACAGACACTTCAGGGATATGGTCATCATGTCCAGGCTAAGGTCCACCATCTGGTCTGGATACGGCCCGGATCCGGCCGACTGCAGTAAACCTCGGGATAAACAGAGAGACTAACATTAGCGTAGATGCCATTCTTCTTATGATGTAACGAGTACATCAGGTGTTATGGGAAGTGTTCCCGGTTCCGGCTGACCTAGTTAATGCAGCCTAAAAATTAAAATTAACAGTACATTGCTGGCAACCACAGCTGCCAGTAGATTACTGTTATTTTACAGCACATTTTTTTACAGTGATTCTGTTGATAAAGACTTTGATAATGTTAGTTTCCCATCAGTCTGTACAGTTACAGTCTGAAACACTGATAACGGCTGTAACGATTTTCTGCTTCTGTAAAGTCATGTTGTGTCTGGATGATTTACCTCTTTCACTGAGAGATCTTCAGTTTTAACACTCCTTCGTTTCTTTCTGTTATAATGATAGACATTAACAGCATATGGACAAATGTATTAAATTAAGAGATGTAATTTTTAAAGATTAATAATAATCAAACACAAATGAGCCATTTTCTTCTACATCAGACCAAAAGTGAACTTATACAATCACTGCAGTTTTTTATTGATCTCACATTATAAACAGGAAGATGACAATGATGAAGAATAATCCTCCAGATGCCGCTGTGATCACAATCACATTCCTACCAGCACCATGATGAACTGAAAGAGGAAGATCCTCATGATTAACTCTCCAAACTGAGGAATGATGTGAAGATACAGGAGTGTGTTAATAAAACCCTCACCTGTGACAGTTACAGCGTCTGATCTCTGAGATCCATGTTGATTGTGAGCCTGACAGTAGAAGCGTCCACTCTGTCGTGCACTGAAACTCTGTCCAGATCCAACAGCTGAGGTTTCATTCTCCTTAAACCATTTGATCAGAGCAGGAGGGTTTGAATCACTGCTGCAGTTCAGAGTCACTGAATCTCCCTCCATTATTTCACCAGATCCGTTTATCAACACTGAGACGCTCCTGGGTGGGTCTGAAAAGGAGAAAAGAAACTCTATACTTATGTTTTTTGTTTGTTAATCCACTCATTTGTTGATCACAGTTACTGAACCATCGTTAACTTACACATGATGTTTAAAGTCACAGCATCAGAGTATCTCTCTCCATGTTCATTGATGGACTTGCACTTGTATTCTCCACTGTCATCAGAGCTGATCTTTGAGATGCTGTAGATTCTTTCAGATCCTACAAACGTTCCTCCTTGAAACCAGCTGATTTCTGCAGGAGGGTTTGAATCACTGCTGCAGCTCAGAGTCACTGAATCTCCCTCCACTATTACACCAGATGGACTGATGGACACTGAGACGCTCCTGGGTGGGTCTAAAACAGAGAAAAATGACAATTAACAATAAGGCTGGGTATCGTTTAAAAATTTTCGATATCGATAATGATACCTTGACTTCGATACTGGTTGCTGAACGATATTTTTTTCTATACCCATTTTATTTTTCCGTTTTAATAAGATTACCTTACACATTACCTCAAAAAAAATAATATATGCCTCGCGCTCAAGTGCACGCATAAAGCTTGCCACAAAGCAGTGTTATCTGAGTCCGTGTTGCTGCAAAGATGAAGTTGATGATGAGGCTTACTCTTCATCTCTGCAGTAGTGAACGTGCGCACCTACAGAGGGAAGTAGACATTTCAAGCTTTCTATAGGCCTATTTCTCATGTCTGTGAGGTAAGTAGCCTATATGCTGAGTTTCGGTTCATTTATGTGACGTGCTGCAGTTCTTTTTGCAGTCGAATACGGAGCAACTTTCTGCTCTTTAGTTTATTCCGTGCTGGTATAAACAGAAGCATTGACTAGAGTGACCACGTCAGAGACGTAATGCACCGCAGCAGACGGGTTACACACTACAGCCTTACATGTGATCCGCGTCTCCGGGCGTAACCGACGTAAACTAGTGTTTTTCCGCCACAGCCAATCATGCTGCACGGTTATTGGCTCACTGACGGTGATGAGATTAACCCCTTAAGTATTGAAATTTGGTATCGAACGACAAGACCTTTTACGATACTCGATGGTATCGAGGCAATTCGGTCGGTGGCTGAAAAGTATTGAACATGATACCCAGCCCTAATTAATAAATATTACAAAATTAACTTGGATTTGTGAACAATGTGCAGGTGATCATTAACTCATACATGACGTTTAAAGTCACAGCATCAGAGTATTTCTCTCCATGTTCATTGATGGACTTGCACACAGCAAAATCCTCAGTGTTAAATTAACACTGCTGGTGTTTATATGAGTCCACACTCAGAGTGTTAAAGTAACACTGAAGCAGTGTTGGAGTTAATGAAATAATTAAGAGATTAATTGAGTGATGATTGAGCATTATTAAAGATAGCTGCTGTTAACAATCAGAATCACTGAAGGAAAGATAAACAACTGACTTCAGCCACAGCTTTAGATGAAATCAACTGAAGATAAAAGAAGACATTAAATCTCTGAAGATCTCAGCAGAGGAGGATTAAACAACTCCACAAACAGCATTACCAGCTTCACACATTACTAACCAGACTGACTTTATTTCTGTCAGACGTCTACAGAAGCTCTTATTGAGAATTAACAGAGGTTTAGATGTTGATGATTTATTGAAAATAATAGTTTAGTTTGAAGTCACCATTATGGTGATCAGTGTTTGCTTTAGTTGGGCTCTTGACTCTTGACTTTTTAACATTAGTTTTTCTCTGGCTGCTGTAACTGTTTGTTACGGGGAGAACAGTGAGGTTGTTGTTGTTGTTGTTGTTGTTGTTGTTGTTGTTGTTGTTGTTGTTGTTGTTGTTGTCGTTCTGAGAGTCATTGATTATAGTAGCCTTGTGATTCTACAGCAGAAGATCCAGCTGTGTTTTACTCAGATAAACTGAACCATTTTTAAAACGTGTACATCAGAAGTTTTATTTATATAGCGCCTAAGCAATACATTTGCACATGAAATTGAAAGTCCATGCCTGCGTATGGTTACCAAGTGGATATATATAAATGATAAACAGAAGTGGACCAAGAACTGAACCCTGAGGAACACCCTGTGAAAGCGGAGCAGTGGCAGATTTATACCCTTGTATAGTGATATAATATTTTCTGTCACGGATGTAGGAGATGAGCCAGGAAAGAGCAGAACCAGTGATACCAATATCAGAAAGGCGAGAAATTAGTATTTCATGGCAGACTGTGTCGAATGCAGAGCTTAGATCCAGAAGAATCAAGATGTTTATTCACCCTGAATCCATAGACAGAAGAATATCATTAGAATATCATTAGCCACATGAAGAAGAGCAGTTTCAGTGCTATGTGACGAGCGAAATCCTGACTGAAAAGGTTCAAAAAGTCCATTAGCATTTAAGTAAGATCTCAATTGTGAAGCCACAGCTTTTTCAAGGATTTTACTTAAGAATGGTAAATTTGAGATTGGCCTATAATTATTCATGTTTAGATGGTCAAGGCCCGTTTTTTTAAGAATGGGGGTCACGGCAGCCAGTTTTAATTCAGCTGGAACAATAGCAGATGTTAAACTAGAGTTTATCATGTGTGTTATGAAAGGTTCAACCTCACGAACACACATCTTAAGCAAAACAGTCAGAGTAGGGTCAAGCTGGCAGGATGTAGAGTTAGACCACAATCTGATCACTTATGGCAGCAGAAGTAGTGAAAGTAAAAGCAGAGAGAGAGCTTGTGGAGTAAGCCGAGTCAGCTGACATCGAGTGAACATTTGAGTCAGTTGTATGAGGGGTGTCTATGGAAATGGATGCAGTGATTGACTTCAATTTGTCTGAAAAGTAATGAGAAAAATTATTCACAAGCACCTCAGAGCCAGAAATAACATGTTGTGGAGGATTAATGAGATTGTTGACTATAGCAAACAGGGATTTTGGCCTACACATGGAATTATTAATAGTAGAAGAGAAATATGAGGATCTTGCAGCATTGAGGGCTGTACGGTAGTTGAGCAAGCGTTCCTTCACAGCCAAAGAGTGCACGAGTCCAGTTTTCCTGTACAGTCTTTCCAAGCGACGACCCATAGTTTTCATCGCTCTGAGTTCCGGAGGGAACCAGGGTGAAACACGTGCAGATGGAACCAGTCTAGTTTTAACAGGAGCATGTTTCTCAAGTATTTGGGAAATGGTATTATTATAGATGCTGCAGATTTCTGATGGACAGTTAGATAGAAAACAATCTGACAAGTTAGAAGCCCTTAGTGAATTAGAGAAAGCAGATGGATCCACAGAACAGACTTTACGATAAGTGAGCATTTTTTTTACAGGCGATATAGATGCTGGAAAACTAAAACTGAAGTTTACGAGTTTGTGATCCGAAAAAGCAAAATCAGTTCCACTAACAAGAATATTATATAAGCCAGATGTACATATCAGATCCAATGTATGACCCTTGGAGTGAGTAGCAAAATTTACATGTTGAGCTAAAATGAAACACTCCAGAACAGACATCAATTCGCTGTATTGCACAGAGTTTTCATGTATGTTGAAATCACCAAGAAAAATTACAGATGAATAACTAGCACAGACAAGAGTAACTAATCTCTCACTAATCTCAGAGAAAAAATCTGAATGAAATTTTGGAGGTCGATAAATTAGGATTACAGCCATTGATGTTTTGCCAGTCATTTTCAACGCAAGGTATTCAAAAAATGCAACGTCATGGAACTCAATCTTAGATAATTTGATACTCTCACGACAAACTACAGATAACCCTCCACCTCTACGATGGAGACGAGGTTGAGAGAAATAAATGTACCCAGGTGGTGTTAAGAGGTTTAAATTAAAGAAGTCCTTGGGCACCTGCCAGGTTTCTGTCAAAAGTAGCATGTCCAGGTTTGCGTCAGTGATAATGTAATTTAGCACTGATGCCTTATCAGTTAATGAGCGAGTGTTCAATAGCGCACATCGCATATCTGAAGAAGCAAGTTTGCAGTTTCCAAGGACGGGATCAAAGTGTAGTGGTCTCAAATTCTCAAAGTTGATTACGCAGTTTTCCTGTTGTGTTATACCAGAAGCACGGGTGTTAGTGCAGATAACTGGAATACTATTTGAAGACGAACAGTAATACGTCCGAGGTTTCTTACGCGAACGGTGTATGTAGCGGGGTCTGCATAAAATTCCAAGTTGTTCACACCATGTATAGGTGTCCGGAGCCAAGTGGAGAGATCCCTTTAAAGTTCTAAGTTGAGCCGAAGAAAATTGCAGAGCCATCTCGGGAGAAGTCACTTTATTAACATCAGCCGAAAATAGTACAAAAAGACCAACGAACAAAACCGGCAAGTGATTTCACGTTGACATGACAAAACCAATGGGACCCACACAACAACTTATCGGTTTAATTACGTTAGCCAGAACCGTACCGAATCCACTATCCACAACAATTCACAGAAGGGAAGGCTACCCGACCATACCGAGAACTGAAACCACAAAATGATAGAGTGGAGACTCACTGTATCAGATGTCGGGAAGGATATGGATCGGATGGAGAGAGCTCGCAGAGATCAGTGTGACAGGATCACAAAAAGACCAAATTAGTCATCCAAAGTTTACTGGATGAAGAGAGTAATCCCAGCATGTTGAATCTCAGCCAAAAACATATCAGTCAACAAACAAACAGGTACCAGCATGAAGCAGCAGTACAAACACACCAGCGTTTTCACACCAGAGATCACTCATATGAAACCGCTATTGCTTAGCATGATACTCTGGAAATATGTGTTGTGCATCAAATTTTATTCACTGGTTTAATAACACATCACACAATTAGAATTTCTAAGGCCAATGAGATTTACTCACACACAGACATCAAGAATCAGCCTATGAATCTCAACAATGGTGACATGCTTCATGCCGCAGTGCATTCTGGGTGCATCATGCAAAACTCATCCATGGCTCCCAGAATGCATTGCGGCATGAAGCATGTCACCATTGTTAAGATTCATAGGCTGATTCCTGATGTCTGTGTGTGGGTAAATCTAAAAGGAGTTAGAAGTGCTCATTACAATTGTTTTAAAATGAAGTTAGTAGTATATTGCTCATATTAAACTCAATCATGAGATCGGTGAATTAAGTCACTACATAATGATCATATTTTTATTATCAAACAGCATCTGTTTGTGTTTTCTCTTGCTTTTCTTGCCATAACAAACTCAGTTACAGCAGCCAGAGAAACACTAACATTTAAAAAGTTATCAAACTGACCAACTAAAGAAAACACTGATCACCATAATGGTGACATAAAAAAACAAACAATTCTCAACACAAAATCAACAAAAAAAACCTCTGTTAATTCTCGATAAGAGCTTCTATAGACGTATAACAGACATAAATTCAATCTGGTTAGTAATGTGTGAAGCTGGTAATGCTGTTTGTGGAGTTGTTTAATCCTCCTCTGCTGAGATCTTCAGAGATTTAATGTCTTCTTTTATCTTCAGTTGATTTCATCTAAGGCTGTGGCTGAAGTCAGTTGTAGTTGTTGTTTCTCTTTCATTCAGTGATTCTGCTTGTTATAATCAGATGTCTTCAATAAGACTAAACCATCACTTAATTAATCACTCAATTATCTAATTAACTTAATTAATTGAACACTGGGACATTTGCTGTGCGCTTGTTAACAGCAGGTGTTCATCACTAATTCTCAATCATCACTTAATCACTTAATTATCTCATTAACCTTTTCACTTTTCATTACCTTTTCACACTCTGAGTGTGGACTCATATAAACACCAGCAGTGTTAATTTAACACTGAGGATTTTGCTGTGCACTTGTATTTTCCACTGTCATCAGAGCTGATCTTTGAGATGCTGTAGATTCTTCCAGATCCTAACTTTTTTCCTTTAAACTAGTCAATTTCTCCAGGAGGATTTGAATCACTGCTGCAGCTCAGAGTCACTGAATCTCCCTCCACTATTTGACTGATAATCACAGATTTAGGAATACTTATTTCACCAGATGGACTGATGGAGATCGCAGGATTCACTGGAGGATCTACAGATGTCAGGTAAAAGTATTTATCAGTGGCGGCTGGTGGAAAATTTTCTAGGTACACTGTTAAACCTTGCTGTAAAAAAAGGCCAAATTCTGACAGTAACATACTATTTTCCATTAAAACAGTAATATACCATAGAAAACAATGCATTCTATGTAATATTTGTCATTTTCGAGAAAGTAACCTGCAGGAATATACTGTGAGTTAACAGCGCTCGAAGTTGACATTCAGAGGCTGTGTTCCACATTACACCCTATACCCTCATTCACTATTCCCTACACTAGTTCACTAATATAGACCACTTGACAGAGTGAATGAAAAGAATGAAAAATAATCTCACAGTAATACTATGCTTGCATTATTAGTGTATTATCGATACTAATTTATAAATTGATTGGCAGTTGGCCAATTTAAGGCAGTAGGTTTCTGCAGATGAAATTAGTTAACTCGAGTTTTAATTTAAATGTTTTTACATTAACACTGTAGATTACAGTAAAAAACTGTACAATTAACAGAAAATTGTTGCCATTATTTTACTGTAAAAAAGCCTGGTAAGGTCTAACAGATGATTTCATCAACTGAAGATAAAAGAAGACATTAAATCTCTGAAGATCTCATCAGAGGAGGATTAAACAACTCCACAAACAGCATTACCAGCTTCACACATTACTAACCAGATTGACTTTATGTCTGTCAGACGTCTACAGAAGCTCTTATTGAGAATTGACAGATGTTATTCTATTGTTTCTTTTGACATTACCATTATGGTAATCAGTATTTGCTTTAGTTGGGCTCTTGAAACTCGACATAACAACATTATTTTTCTCAGACTGCTATAATTGTGTGTTTTAAATACATTTGATAGCAAGCAAAGCTGAAAAAAAACATAAACAGATGATGTTGACTAATTATCAATGGTCTGATTCACTGAGCTTCTTCAGAGACTAATCTATAATGATATAGATGACATGTTTTATATATTTTTATGGTGTCCCAATAATTTTACAAAACATCAATGTTTCAACAACCAGGCAATTTGAAGAACATGAAAATTTGTGTCCAGAACACCAGTAGCATTCAGACTCACATAGACATCAAGAATCGGCGTATGAATCTCAACAATGGTGACAATCAAAAGCTTCATTCTGCAATGCATGCTGGGTACCGGCATTGTACAAAAATCGTCCATGACTCCCAGCATGCACTGCGGCATGAATAAATTATGCTGCTGAATAGCCTGGTTATTTTCTTTAATTCTTACTATTTACCTTTATTTTTGGTGTTGTTTTTGTGTTGACTTTTAGTAGTGTGTTTTGTGATGTTCAGAGTTGATCTGTTCATCTTTTTTGTTTATTGTCACCATTGTTGAGATTCATATGCTGATTCTTCATGTCTATGTGAGTCTAAACGACACTGTAGTTCAAACCATTTTTGTAAATCGTGAGTTTAAAAGTCTTTCATAACTGCTTCTTAAACACTGCTTGGTATTTTGTGTTGTTGCTAATGATAAACTGCAAAAATTGAAGTTAAGGTCATGTTTTTAATTATTTCATTACTACACTTTGCGTGTTTGCAGTTTATATAAAGAAATGTTCCTTTTCGGTGGACTCAAATTAAATACGTTTATAATACAAACACTGTATAAATACTAGTTTTAGGATGAGAACAGTTTGAAGCAATCAGTTTTTCAAATGAAGAGTTACCTTTCATGGTATTACCACAGCAACCACAGCTGCCAGTAGATTACCGTTATTTTACAGCACAATTTTTTACAGTGTGCTGCTGCGATTGCATTGAGAGGTAGAGAAACCCATCTGTCAGCTTTCGCTCACTACATAAACTGCATTCTTCAATATGGGGGTGCGAAGAAGGCAGTGTTTGAAAAGCTCAGCAAATTTACCATTTCAATGGTGCACAAAAATGCTATTGGAAAGCAGAAGGAGTTGTCGAACAAATATGGATCTGGTCTTTGGTTATTAAAGAGGCAAAATTAAGAATTCATAACTCTGGAAGCTGGATGTCAGTCTGTCAATCAAGGACAGGACAAAACCTCCATACACTCTCAGAAAAAAAGGTACAGTGGAGGTACAATTTTGTTCCTTGGGGAACCAAACGTATAACTATACCTTTAAAGGTACACAATTGGTCCTTAGGGTATAATTATACCATTACACTTAATGCTGCAATGCATGCTGGGAGCCATGAGTTTTATGCTGTGGTGGCTTAGTAGGGTTGGAGCTAAACTCTGCAGTGACGGCCACTTGTCCCTGAAAAGGTACAATTTTGTAGTCTTTTTTTTGAGAGTGTGGGGTGGTACCCTTAAGGGTACATTTTTGTACCTCTAAGTCAGGGGTAGGCAAGTTCGGTCCTAGAGAGCTGATGTCCTGCAGAGTTTAGCCCCAACCCTACTAAGCCACCACAGCATAAAACTCATGGCTCCCAGCATGCATTGCAGCATTAAGTATGTCACCATTGTTGAGACTCGTATGCTGATTCTTGATATCTGTGTGCGTCTTTTTTTCATGATAACTTTTGTTTAAGGCTTCTTTTGATTTGAACAGATTATGTGTTTCATTAACACTGTAACAAGCTCACATAAAAAGCCAAGAGTCAAACAGCCCAACTAAATGAAACACTGATCACCATAATGGTGATCAAACATTTTCAATAAAACATCAACATCTAAACCTCTGTTAATTCTCAATAAGAGCTTCTATAGATGTCTTTCAGGATTGGAGCGAAACTCTGCAGGACAGTGACTCTCTAGGACCGAACTTGCCTACCCCTGCTCTACACTCTCAGAAAAAAAGGTACTGTGGAAGTACAATTTTGTTCCTTGGGGAACAAAACGTATAACTATAGTGATTCTGTAACACTGTATGGTCATACTGTGAAATAAATGTATTTTAGGGAAAAAATAGGGTTGTCCGTGTTTCTAAATTTTATTTGGGTGCATAGGATGGCCTGGATGGGTTTAGGATTTTTGGTCTGTAATTGTGTCCCAGTCCGGCCCTGCTGATTTGTGTTATAATATAGGTGAGCCAATCGATGGCATCATTGAGCTATCATAGGATGAGGGCTATACAACGGATGTGAGTGCACAAAAGAGAGTGAGCTGCTTGAAGATGGCAATGTAAAGGAAGCTGAATAAATGCTAGACACATCACAAGTCTCCTTTCGTGCAGAATATGAAACAGTTTGCTTTATTCAGCCCATAGTCCTGACTTTCGCAGTGGCTGGGGCGATAAAATAATCTTTTCGGATTATATTTGAGGACACTGACTGGATAAATTTTATGTCCTATCTTAAATATGTTTATATCGTGAAACAGCAATTGGCTAAACTGCTTCATAGATTTCTCTGAACTTGAGACATGCGGACAGACAGAGGGGACATATATAACATATCTTATCTTATCTTATATCATATCATATCATATAAATATCAATTTATACTATTTATATTAATAATAATTATTTTGTGCGTGGTTCAGGGAGGGCAGCGCCCTCTATTGGCCATCTTATATTATTTACATATAATCATATAAACAATACATGCCTTTTTATTCATTGACAAAGCACTGCATTTGTTAAAGTCATCTTTCCTGTTTCCTTCACAGCTTTAGAAATCTGTTGTGTTTTTAAGACACATGATCTAAATCTGTAGTTTTTTCTTCCAGATTTTAGTGATAACACAAGAGCTCTCAAGAAACTGACTGATCATTTATTAGCGTTATGTAGTCTTAAACTCTGCTAGCTTTTCAAAGACAACTTTAAAGAGAAAAGGTCGATCTGTACTCACACATGACATTGAGATAAACAGCAGGAGAGATGTGATTGTGTCCGTGTACAGCACAGCTATATCTGCCTGCATCCTCTCTTCTGACTGACTGCAGCAGGAGTTCATTGTTTCTGTCTCCTCTCTCAGTTAATGGCTGTGAGTTTCTGTACCAGATGAATGTTGCTCTGTCAGTCAGAGTGCAGCTGCTTTTACATGTCAGACGGACTGAATCTCCCTCTGTCACTCTCTCAGGAGACTCCACCTGAAGATCTGAACACAACACACACATTATATCTAGTGCTGCTGTCATACACTGATTATTATTTAACAATGCACAGAAGAAGAGATAAACCTCATGAAAGTCACCTGTGACTTTAGGAGTCACTCCTGGTTTACCAATCCATCTTCCATCAGGTTGATCAGTGATGAATCTGAAATAGTACTTGTGTGAATCCTTCAGTGTCACATGACTCAGTCTGATGGTGCAGTTCTGCTGTGTGTCTCCCAGATACTGAAGCCTCTGACTGTATTCAGGGTCATTAGACAGATCTGGATACTCTCCATTAACTTTTACCAGTATTTTGGTCCAGAACACGTTCTTGATCTGATATCCAGTAGGGTATGTATAAGTGCAGTTCATTATCACTGTTGAGTCCTTTAGTGCACAGATGTGTGAAGGACTGTAACTCACACCCCAACCAGCACTAGAAACCCCTGAAACACAGAATTCATCCTGATGAACATGTTTTATCAGTTACAATGAATCAATGAAAACATGATCATTTTTTATTACTTGAAAACAGCAACTCTTTACAAGAATCTTCTCAGAATTGAGTGAAAATGAAGTGTGATTTACTTCATCAACTTTTGAAATGTACAGAGACAGAGTGAAGAGAGAAGCAAGAAATCAGCAAAAAACAACATGATACACTCTCAGATAATGAAATATATAAAAAACAAGCCTAGGAAAATAATCAAAGTTGATTTATTAAATACCCAATAGCATTAAAATGTGAGTTTTCTATCAGCTCTGAGCTCATCTATATGCATGTGAACTAAAACATATTTAACATATACACATTCACTTCCGAAAACTTGAGCCAAAATATTCACAATCTGGTGCTACAGTGACTTTTGTCCAATCAAATGCTCTGAACAATGAGAAAGTCCCTCCCCCTAAACCACATGACACTGACTGGCAAGAAGCAAAAAATGCAACGTCAAGGAACTCAATCTTAGATAATTTGATACTCTCACGACAAACTACAGATAACCCTCCACCTCTACGATGGAGACGAGGTTGAGAGAAATAAATGTACCCAGGTGGTGTTAAGAGGTTTAAATTAAAGAAGTCCTTGGGCACCTGCCAGGTTTCTGTCAAAAGTAGCATGTCCAGGTTTGCGTCAGTGATAATGTAATTTAGCACTGATGCCTTATCAGTTAATGAGCGAGTGTTCAATAGCGCACATCGCATATCTGAAGAAGCAAGTTTGCAGTTTCCAAGGACGGGATCAAAGTGTAGTGGTCTCAAATTCTCAAAGTTGATTACGCAGTTTTCCTGTTGTGTTAAACCAGAAGCACGGGTGTTAGTGCAGATAACTGGAATACTATTTGAAGACGAACAGTAATACGTCCGAGGTTTCTTACGCGAACGGTGTATGTAGCGGGGTCTGCGTAAAATTCCAAGTTGTTCACACCATGTATAGGTGTCCGGAGCCAAGTGGAGAGATCCCTTTAAAGTTCTAAATTGAGCCGAAGAAAATTGCAGAGCCATCTCGGGAGAAGTCACTTTATTAACATCAGCCGAAAATAGTACAAAAAGACCAACGAACAAAACCGGCAAGTGATTTCGCGTTGACATGACAAAACCAATGGGACCCACACAACAACTTATCGGTTTAATTACGTTAGCCAGAACCGTACCGAATCCACTATCCACAACAATTCACAGAAGGGAAGGCTATCTGACCATACCGAGAACTGAAACCACAAAATGATAGAGTGGAGACTCACTGTATCAGATGTCGGGAAGGATATGGATCGGATGGAGAGAGCTCGCAGAGATCAGTGTGACAGAATCACAAAAGGACCAAATTAGTCATCCAAAGTTTACTGAACGAAGAGAGCAATCCCAGCATGTTGAATCTCAGCCAAAAACATATCAGTCAACCAACAAATAGGTACCAGCGTGAAGCTGCAGCACAAACGCACCAGCATTTTCACATCAGAAGTCACTCATATGAAACCGGTATTGCTTAGCATGATACTCTGGAAATGTGTGTTGTGCATCAAATTTTGCTCACAGATTTAATAACACATCACACAATTAGCACTTCTAATGCCAATGAGATTTACTCACACACAGACATCAAGAATCAGCCTATGAATCTCAACAATGGTGACATGCTTCATGCCGCAGTGCATTCTGGGTGCATCATGCAAAACTCATCCATGGCTCCCAGAATGCATTGCGGCATGAAGCATGTCACCATTGTTGAGATTCATAGGCTGATTCTTGATGTCTGTGTGTGAGTAAATCTAACAGGAGTTAGAAGTGCTCATTACAATTGTTTTAAAATGAAGTTAGTAGTATATTGCTCATATTAATCTCAATCATAAGATCAGTGAATTAAGTCACTACATAATGATCATATTTTTTTCATCAAATAGCATCTGATTGTGTTTTCTCTTGTTTTTCTTGCAACAACAAACTCAGTTACAGCAACCAGAGAAACACTAACATTTAAAAAGTCATCAAACTGACCAACTAAAGAAAACACTAATCACCATAATGGTGACATAAAAAAACAAACAATTCGCAACACAAAATCAGCAAAAAAAACCTCTGTTAATTCTCGATAAGAGCTTCTATAGACGTATAACAGACATAAATTCAATCTTGTTAGTAATGTATGAAGCTGGTAATGCTGTTTGTGGAGTTGTTTAATCCTCCTCTGCTGAGATCTTCAGAGATTTAATGTCTTCTTTTATCTTCAGTTGATTTCATCTAAGGCTGTGGCTGAAGTCAGTTGTAGTTGTTGTTTCTCTTTCATTCAGTGATTCTGCTTGTTATAATCAGATGTCTTCAATAAGACTAAACCATCACTTAATTAATCACTCAATTACCTAATTAACTTAATTAATTGAACACTGGGACATTTGCTGTGTGCTTGTTAACAGCAGGTGTTCATCACTAATTCTCAATCATCACTTAATCACTTAATTATCTCATTAACCTTTTCACACTCTGAGTGTGGACTCATATAAACACCAGCAGTGTTAATTTAACACTGAGGATTTTGCTGTGCACTTGTATTTTCCACTGTCATCAGAGCTAATCTTTGAGATGCTGTAGATTCTTCCAGATCCTAACTTTTTTCCTTTAAACTAGTCAGTTTCTCCAGGAGGATTTGAATCACTGCTGCAGCTCAGAGTCACTGAATCTCCCTTCACTATTTGGCTGATAATCACAGATTTAGGAATATTTATTTCACCAGATGGACTGATGGAGATCACAGGATTCACTGGAGGATCTACAGATGTCAGGTAAAAGTATTTATCAGTGGCGGCTGGTGGAAAATTTTCTAGGTACACTGTTAAACCTTGCTGTAAAAAAAGGCCAAATTCTGACAGTAACATACTATTTTCCATTAAAACAGTAATATACCATAGAAAACAATGCATTCTAGGTAATATTTGTCATTTTCGAGAAAGTAACCTGCAGGAATATACTGTGTGTCAACAGCGCTCGAAGTTGACATTCAGAGGCTGTGTTCCACATTACACCCTATACCCTCATTCACTATTCCCTACACTAGTTCACTAATATAGACCACTTGACAGAGTGAATGAAAAGAAGTGAATGAACATGAACACCTGACAAACAGAATCACTGAAGAACAGAGAAACAAGAACAGAAAAAAAGAGACGAGCAGAAACACAAGAACTACAACTGACTTCAGCCACAACTGGTGTGAAACCAGTTTACAAACCAGTTTGACATTTTTTTTTCATACTTGTACAAAAGTTCTTGTTGAAAATTAGCAGATATTTAGATGTTGATGTTTTATTGAAAATAATAAAGTCTGTAGTAACCATTATGGTGATCAGTGTTTGCTTTAGTTGGGCTCTTGAGCCTTGACTCTTTAACATTAGTTTCTCTCTGGCTGCTGTAACTGTGTGTTTATAAAGCACCTTTGTTAAGGCAAGAAAAATGCCATAATAATAATGGATGTGTCTGATTCACTGACCTTTTTCTGTGTCAAATCTTTGAATTTATGGGTATTCAAATTCTTCAACATGTAATGATTTTTATTTAAGGATTTCGAAATCATACTGCGCATAAAAGTTTTTGAGCTTATACACACACAGACATCATCAATCAGCATATGAATCTCAACAATGGTGACAAACAAAAGTTTCATGACGTAATGCATGCTGGGCGCCAGCAGAGTACAAAACTCCCAGCATGCACTGCAGCATGAATGAATTATGCAGCTGATTGGTCTTTTCTATTGCCACCATTGTTGAGATTCATGTGCTGATGTTTGATATCTGTGTGTGTCTAGATGAAACCAGAAGCTACACTTTTTTTTTTTGGGAGAATGATTATAGATTATTTTTTGCTGTCATTTCACATTGGTGATAGTGTCAACTAGAAGACTGTTGAAACTGTAACTCTTTTGATACAAAAGGATGATATCAGCAAACCAAGAAACTATTTGGTGGTTGTATCATTATGAATGCATAACAACCAACATTTAATGATCATATTTTTTTTTCTTTTGTCATAACAAATGCTGTTTACAAAAACACAGTTAAAGCAGCCAGAAGAAAAAGCAAAGATGTTCAAGAGTCAAGAGCTCAACTAAAGCGAACACTGATCTCCATAATGGTGACATCAAACCAAGCATTTTCAATTAACCATCAATATCTAAACCTCTGTTAATTCTCAATAAGAGCTTCTGTAGACTTCTGACAGAAATAAAGTCAAACTGATCAGTAATAAGTGTAATAATGTGTAATTGAAGACACAGGGTGAATGCTTTTACTCTTTGTAGTGTGGACACTACAGGATATTTATGTGGGGTTGAAAGAGTTAACGGTGTAAGATAAAAAGACACACCCATGAAATGTATTTTAACAGTAATAAACTGTAAGTTAAAAAACAGTTATATGCTGGTAACACTGTTGCCAACAGTTTACCGTAAAATTGAGTTTTGTGTGTCACCATTGTGGTGAAGAGTAGAGCCTGTGCTTCAGTCCAGGAGAAGACCAAGAAATACTGATGATGTGCTGCATGTTGTGTTATTTAACAAAATTAAATAAAGTATTTTATTTAAAATATGTTTTAGTGGTCTCAAATGAAATAACCTCACAATAATACTATGCTTGCATTATTAGTGCATTATCAATACTAATTTATAAATTGATTGGCAGTTGGCCAATTTAAGGCAGTAGGTTTCTGCAGATGAAATTAGTTAACTCGAGTTTTAATTTAAATGTTTTTACATTAACACTGTAGATTACAGTAAAAAACTGTACAATTAACAGAAAATTGTTGCCATTATTTTACTGTAAAAAAGCCTGGTAAGGTCTAACAGTGTAAGTGTTGTGTTTTGTGGATCATTGTAATACTGAGTATGATCACTAGAGGGCAGTAAAACCTAGAGAGGTGATGAAGTTGAGTTGTTGAGCTGCTGATGCCGTTTTACTGATGCTTCCTACATTAAAGACAGACATTTGGATTTAGCTTTAGTTTTCGTCCTTTTGTAACAAGTATAGAAATTAAACTGTTAAATATATGTATTGTAGCCTGACAAGCCAGACCCACATCAAGATGTTTGGTCTGGGAACACCATTGGCAGGGCTCAATCCGAGGGGCGGGATAAACGGTTGTCTTTCAAATTCCCTCTGCACGTGAATTATACTGTGAATTAACAGCGCTCGAAGTCGACACTCAGAGGCTGTGCGCCAAATCACACCCTATACCCTCATTCACTATTCCCTACACTAGTTCACTAATATAGTCCACTTGACAGAGTGAGTGAAAAGAAGTGAGTGAATTCAGACACTGATGAACACCTGCTGTTATCACTGAAAGAAAGAGAAACATGAACAGAAAACAGTTGATTTCATCAACTGAAGATAAAAGAAGACATTAAATCTCTGAAGATCTCATCAGAGGATTAAACAACTCCACAAACAGCATTATCAGCTTCACATATTACTAACCAGATTGACTTTATTTCTGTCAGACGTCTACAGAAGCTCTTCTTGAAAATTGACAGATGTTGTTTTATTGTTTCTTTTGACATTACCATTATGGTGATCAGTGTTTAGTTGGGCTCTTGAATCTTGACATAATAACATTGTTTTTCTCAGACTGCTATAATTGTGTGTTTTAAATACATTTGATATAGCAAGCAAAGCCGAAAGAAAACATAAACAGATGATGTTGATTAATTATCAATGAACTGATTCACCGAGCTCCTTTAGAGTCTAATCTATAATGACATAGATTATATGTTTTATATATTTTTATGGTATCCCAATAATTTTACAAAACATCAATGTTTCAACAACCAGGCAATTTGAAGGACATGAAAATTTGTGTCCAGAACACCAGTATCATTCAGACTCACATAGACATCAAGAATCGGCGTATGAATCTCAACAATGGTGACAATCAAAAGCTTCATTCTGCAATGCATGCTGGGTACCGGCATTGTACAAAAATCGTCCATGACTCCCAGCATGCATTGTGGCATGAATAAATTATGCTGCTGAATAGCCTGGTTATTTTCTTTAATTCTTACTATTTACCTTTATTTTTGGTGTTGTTTTTGTGTTGACTTTTAGTAGTGTGTTTTGTGATGTTCAGAGTTGATCTGTTCATCTTTTTTGTTTATTGTCACCATTGTTGAGATTCATATGCTGATTCTTCATGTCTATGTGAGTCTAAATGACACTGTAGCTCAAACTTTTTCTGTAAATCATGAGTTTAAAAATTTTTCATTGCTGCTTCTTAAACACTGCTTGATATTTTGTGCTGTTGCTAATGATAAACTGCAAAGATCGAAGTTAAAGTCATGTTTTTAGTTATTTCGTTATTACATATTGCGTGTTTGCAGTTTATATTAAGAAATGTTCTTTTTCAGTGGACTTAAATGAAATAAGTTTATAGTACAAACACTGTATAAATACTAGTTTTAAAACGAGATCAGTTTGAAGCAATCAGTTTTTCAAGTGAAAAGAGTTACCTTTCATGGTATTACCACAGCAACCACAGCTGCCAGTAGATTACCGTTATTTTACAGCACAATTTTTTACAGTGTGCTGCTGCGATTGCATTGAGAGGTAGAGAAACCCATCTGTCAGCTTTCGCTCACTACATAAACTGCATTCTTCAATATGGGGGTGCGAAGAAGGCAGTGTTTGAAAGGCTCAGCAAATTTACCATTTCAATGGTGCACAAAAACGCTATTGGAAAGCAGAAGGAGTTGTCGAACAAATATGGATCTGGTCTTTGGTTATTAAAGAGGCAAAATGAAGAATTCATAACTCTGGAAGCTGGATGTCAGTCTGTCAATCAAGGACAGGACAAAACCTCCATACACTCTCAGAAAAAAAGGTACAGTGTAAGTACAGTTTTGTTCCTTGGGGAACCAAACGTATAACTGTACCTTTAAAGGTACACAATTGGTCCTTAGGGTACAATTATACCATTGTTTTCCTCTACTTAGAGCAGGAGTAGGCAAGTTCAGTCCTAGAGAGTCACTGTCCTGCAGAGTTCGGCTCTAACCCTGAAAGACATCTATAGAAGCTCTTATTGAGAATTAACAGAGGTTTAGATGTTGATTGAAAATGTTTGGTCACCATTATGGTGATCAGTGTTTCATTTAGTTGGCTTTTTATGTGAGTTTGTGGTTTTTGTTACAGTGTTAACAAAACACGTAATCTGTTCAAATCAAAATAAGCCATAAACAAAAATTGTCATGAAGAAAACGTTTGATTAAACTCGTCACTGACTAAAAATATTAATAAACAATATTTACCAACAATACTTCCTTGGCACAGATCAGACATTTTGAACTTTGATTTTTAAATATATTCTGGGGGGAGAGAGTTTAGATGCACACAGATATCAAGAATCAGCATATGAGTCTCAACAATGGTGACATACTTAATGCTGCAATGCATGCTGGGAGCCATGAGTTTTATACTGTGGTGGCTTAGTAGGGTTGGAGCTAAACTCCCCAGTGACGGCCACTTGTACCTTAAAAGGTACAATTTTGTACTCTTTTTTTTGAGAGTGTGGGGTGGTACTCTTAAGGGTACATTTTTGTACCTCTAAGTCAGGGGTAGGCAAGTTCGGTCCTAGAGAGCTGATGTCCTGCAGAGTTTAGCCCCAACCCTACTAAGCCACCACAGCATAAAACTCATGGCTCCCAGCATGCACTGCAGCATTAAGTATGTCACCATTGTTGAGACTCGTATGCTGATTCTTGATATCTGTGTGCGTCTAAACTTTGTTCTCCCTAGAATGAATTTAAAAACCAGATTTCATAATGTCTGATAACTTTTGTTTAAGGCTTCTTTTGATTTGAACAGATTATGTGTTTTATTAACGCTGTAACAAACACACATAAAAGCCAAGAGTCAAACTGCCCAACTAAATGAAACACTGATCACCATAATGGTGAACAAACATTTTCAATAAAACATCAACATCTAAACCTCTGTTAATTCTCAGTAAGAGCTTCTATAGACGTCTTTCAGGGTTGGAGCCAAACTCTGCAGGACAGCGACTCTCAGAAAAAAAGGTACTGTGGAGGTACAATTTTGTTCCTTGGGGAACGAAACGTATAACTATAGTGATTCTGTAACACTGTATGGTCATACTGTGAAATAAATGTATTTTAGGGAAAAAATAGGGTTGTCCATGTTTCTAAATTTTATTTGGGTGCATAGGATGGCCTGGATGGGTTTAGGATTTTCGGTCTGAAATTGTGTCCCAGTCCGGCCCTGCTGATTTGTGTTATGATATAGGTGAGCCAATAGATGGCGTCATTGAGCTATCATAGGATGAGGGCTATACAACGGATGTGAGTGCACAAAAGAGAGTGAGCTGCTTAAAGATGGCAATGTAAAGGAAGCTGAATAAACGCTAGACACATCACAAGTCTCCTTTCGTGCAGAATATGAAACATGGTGTCAGAAGTCACAACCAACAAAGACCGCTCAAGCCGACCAAGCAAGTAAATAGTAATTATACTGAAGGACAATATATTTATTAATTAAGTTACTTGTGCAGTCAAGTCAGATTAGCAGCTAGCAACCATGGCATACAGCATCCCGGTTCCAGAACCCATGGACATGAAAGGTGACACACACAGCAACTGGGCGTTCTTACGTGCACAATGAGACAATTATGAGATTGCCACGGGCCTGGATAAATAAAAAAAATGCTGCTACACTACTGACAGTGATGGGAAAGGAATGCCATCAACTTCAATGCCACCTACACATGCTGTCGGCAGACAGGGAGGATCCGACTAAAATAGGCTACTAGATGCATTACAGTCACATTTTGAACCATGCAAGAACGTGATCTATGAAAGGTTTGTGTTTAATGACTGTAAACAAACTCAGTGAGAGACAGCAGAACAATTCAGTATGACCTCAAAGAGGAAGTCACACTACAATGTGATGCCAGTGAGAGAGGCTTAGTGGCAGCCCTCCTACAGAATGGGCAACCTGTAGCATTAGCGTCCAGGACACTGACCCCAACAGAACAACAGAAAGCAAGACCATTGTCTTTGCTTGTGATAAATTTGACCAGTATCTACATGGCAGAGAGCACATCACTGTACATAGTGATCACAGGCCACTTGAAGCAATCTTCAAAAAGCCCTTGCTGACAGCACCCAAGCGATTACAGAGGATGCTATTGAGGCTACAGAGATACCAGATACACCTGCAGTACAAACCAGGCAAGGATTTGCACGTTGCCGACTTTCTCTCTAGAGCACGACACGCTCACAAATGCAGACACCAGCCTCAGTATACGCAATGGGCCTTACCTCGCAAGACTTTGAACAAGTTAACCATTCCAGCTGTATCAATATCTCCACAAAGACACTGGAAACCATCAAAACACTCTGCCAAAGACACGCTGTTCCAAAAACTACATGCTTGCATTAAAAACGGGTGGCCCAACCACAAACGTGCTGTCAACCGCTTAGTGTGACCATTCTGGACTTTCAAGGAGGAACTTGCTAGTGACAGTGGCCTAATATTCAAGGGACAGAGGATTCTCATTCCTGAAGCTCTGCGCCCTATTTTTTTTTTTTTTTGAAAAATCCACACTGGGCACTCTGGAGCCTAAGAAAGGCTCGTGAGGCAGTTTTCTGGCCTGGCATCACAGATAAAGTCAAAAATTTTGTCAGCAGTTGTGCCACATGCAACACTATCCATGTGAAACAGCAAAAAGAAATGTTGATTCCACACAAAATACCTCACCTCCCATGGTCTAAGATAGGAATGGACCTATTTACTGCAAATGACTCAATTACTATTCTGATTACTGGGAGATAGACAAAATGCCAGATTACACCTCATCCACAGTCATTGAATGCTGCAAAAGACAGTTCAAGCAGGCATGACATTCCCCTTGAGGTTTTCACAGACAATGGACAGTGACATGGCATGGACTTTCAACAATTCGCGGAGGAATGGGACTTTAACCATGTCACATCATCACCATATCACAGCCAAAGCAATGGTAAAGCAGAGTCAGCTGTAAAAATAGCAAAAACACTGATAAAAAAGTTCACCTTGAAAGGTGGAGACCTCTAGAAAGCAGTTCTGGCATGGAGAAACACCCCAACAGAAGGCCTCAACAGCTCTCCAATTCAAAGGCTCATGTCAAGGAGAACACGCACCACCCTGCCTACTGGAGAGGCGCTTCTGCTTTGTAAGACTGTAAGATGCCGGGACGTCTGGGCTAAGGAACGACTACACCCGAGAATACAAAGGATGTTTTCGGGAAATTAACATTTGAACTCTCTCTTGTGCATTTATCGTCCCCATCCGAGACGACATCACACTAAGTTGATCACCCAAGAATTGGCTTAATTTACATGTCTTTCCCTTCACTGCCTTTTCCCCCATCTCTCCCCTATAATTCACCCAAAATCTACATGGGTTAATGTGAACAAGTACTATACAGTATTATACATGTTTGCAATCATTTGAAACGTCTCAGTGCGACTGGTACAAAGGTCTCATTCTCACAGAAGTAAAGCAAAAGGTAAAGGTTTTAAGAGTTTAGAGATATTTTGCTTATTGTGTGTGGGTGTGTCCTCTGCCAATTGGTCTTTACCTTCTGTCCTCAATAAGGTGTAAACTACAGGTTTGGAGACTTGATTAATGCAAATTCCCATTGTGAACTCATGTTTACATTTGAAAGAGGTTTCTGTCTTGGTCTGGTATTTAAGGGATGTTGCAGAAGGGTCAGGGCGTGAACCTTCTAGACACTCAGTGTTATGTAATTTTCAGATGTCAGGTATCCATCTTTTACTCTTTACTTCAGAGCATTTGATGTTATGTATGGATTCTCTTTGAATTGATTATGTAATTGGCATGATACATTTACCTGACTAATAATAAATTGTTACATTTGATTTCATTCTGATTTACTCTGGAATTATTAACTCTAGTACATTACGTTAAGTCCATAACACCACATATCTACGCTCAGGTTAGTAGCGGACTAGAGCACAGTTTTGGTGAAGCATAAGGGCACACCAGATTGATGTTTTAGAGCTCCGACTAACACATTGGCATTAGATACGTATACTTAGACTGTAGAGGTTAGTGGACCAAATGGGTCTTCCGTTTAGAGCAAGTTGTTAGACCAATCTAAATTGGGTGAGCCTCAACTCCTGATTATTGTAATATTATTCTAATTACGTGTACGTGGGAAACCACGGCATGATTATGTAAAGTTACCATTAGAGCAAGTTAAGTTGGTCGCTTGGTTCTATGGTAATGGTCATGGCTTCTGATTAGAAATAGTTTTGCATTAATGAAGTGGGTTCAGATCTATGGGCACTGAAGAAAAAATATTCTAGAATGATCAACGTGGAGCACGGGCGTCTAGGATATCAGTTAATCACCTCTGTCTAGTGACCAAGACTGATGGGTTTGTGATAAAGAGATCGTAATCCGGCCAGTGCGAGACTTGAAGTGTTATTGAGATCTGGATGAACGGGTATAATTTCAATAAATAGTTAAACAGAATAATCAAATGTGTAGTTAAACTATTATACAAATGACCAAATAACCAATTGGCATTCTAACCTAAATTCAAGGTCATGATAAAATGGAGTCAGATAAAAGTAAATTGCAATTAAATTACTTTGCCCTGCTGAAAAGACCAAATGCACAGAAACCTTCACCCACTAATCGTAAGCCATCATTGGGACGATTGGGCGGGCCTTACAGCATCCTAAAATAGTGCAAGAAGTTGTCACAAGAAAAATAGCAAAGTACGCAGCAGTGAAGCAACACTATGACACTTCAGCACGTGACATGACAAGCATAATCCAAGGACAGACAGTGCGGGTCCTTCTTCACCCCAATAACCCAACCAGTACATGGGCTCTTGGCATCTGTATTGATCAGCTTAGTGACTGTTCCTACATCCTGCTAGTGAAAGGCAAGAAATACCGTCACAACAGAAAAGACATTCGTCCCGTGCCTGAAAAACTCAAAGTCACCTTCCCAGCAGACCAACCCACCTTAAATGATGACTACTGGGGGACAGGAGAGTTTTCGGAGGGCACAGCACAGCAAATCACAAACAGAGAAGCTACTTTACCACCCACAGACCCAGTTCTAAGACACACAAGAACCAGATCCAACATCAAAATTCCTGCTAGATACTCTAAGGACTATGTTATGTGAAAAAAAAATGAAAAAAAAGAGAATAGAATAGAAAGAAGGAAAAAAACACAAAGAAATGGACAAATCCTAATAATATACATTTGCAGAACAATGTCATGCTTGCATAACTATTCATTAAGCTATTCACAGAATAACAGATAGTTTTGTTCAACCTGTTAATCAGTATAAGGTGTTCTCTGAGTAGGTTCGGTTGTGTTGTGTTGTGTTCAATTTCAAGAACTTTCCTTTGTTATGTGAAGGGAGACTGGCTAAATTTTATGTCCTATCTTAAATATGTTTATATCATGAAACAGCAATTGGCTAAACTGCTTCATAGATTTCTCTCTCACCCCAGAGCTGAACTTGAGACATGCGGACAGACAGAGGGGACATATATAACATATCATATCATATCATATCATATCATATAAATATCAATTTATACTATTTATATTAATAATAATTATTTTGTGTGTGGTTCAGGGAGGGCAGCGCCCTCTATTGGCCATCTTATATTATTTACATATAATTATATACACAATACATGCCTTTTTATTCATTGACAAAGCACTGCAATGAATTTGTAAAAGTGATCTTTCCTGTTTCCTTCTCAGCTTTAGAAATCTGTTGTGATTTTGAGACACAAATCTGTTTTTTTTTCTTCCAGATTTTAGTGATAACACAAGAGCTCCCACGAAACTGACTGATCATTTATTAGCGTTATGTAGTCTTAAACTCTGCTAGCTTTTCAAAGACAACTTTAAAGAGAAAAGGTCGATCTGTACTCACACGTGACTTTGAGATAAACAGCAGGAGAGGTGTGATTGTATCCATGTACAGCACAGCTATATCTGCCTGCATCCTCTCTTCTGACTGACTGCAGCAGGAGTTCATTGTTTCTGTCTCCTCTCTCAGTTAATGGCTGTGAGTTTCTGTACCAGATGAATGTTGCTCTGTCAGTCAGAGTGCAGCTGCTTTTACATGTCAGACGGACTGAACCTCCCTCTGTCACTCTCTCAGGAGACTCCACCTGAAGATCTGAACACAACACACACATTATATCTAGTGCTGCTGTCATACACTGATTATTATTCAACATAATGCACAGAAGAAGAGATAAACCTCATGAAAGTCACCTGTGACAGTAAGAGTCACTCCTGGAGCACCAATCCATCTTCCATCAGGTTTATCAGAGATGAATCTGAAATAGTACTTGTGTGAATCCTTCAGTGTCACATGACTCAGTCTGATGGTGCAGTTCTGCTGTTGATCTCCCAGATACTGAAGCCTCTGACTGTATTCAGTGTCCTTAGACAGATCTGGAAGCTCTACATGCTTTTGTGATGGGCCTTTGGTCCAGAACGCTTTCTTGATCTGATGTCCAGTAGGGTATGTATAAGCGCAGTTCATTATCACTGTTGAGTCCTTTAGTGCACAGATGTGTGAAGGACTGTAACTCACACCCCAACCAGCACTAGAAACCCCTGAAACACAGAATTCATCCTGATGAACATGTTTTATTAGTTACAATGAATCAATGAAAACATGATCATTTTTTATTACTTGAAAACAGCAACTACAAGAATCATCTCAAAATTGAGTGAAAATGAAGTGTGATTTACTTCATCAACTTTGATGGAGGGTGTTGCAGAAAAGCAGAAGTAAATATACAGAGACAGAGTGAAGAGAGAAGCAAGAAATCAGCAAAAAACAACATGATACACTCTCAGATAATGAAATATATAAAAAACAAGCCTAGGAAAATAATCAAAGTTGATTTATTAAATACCCAATAGCATTAAAATGTGAGTTTTCTATCAGCTCTGAGCTCATCTATATGCATGTGAACTAAAACACATTTAACATATACACATTCACTTCCGAAAACTTGAGCCAAAATATTCACAATCTGGTGCTACAGTGACTTTTGTCCAATCAAATGCTCTGAACAATGAGAAAGTCCCTCCCCCTAAACCACATGACACTGACTGGCAAGAAGCAAAAGACTATTGGACATTTCTAAAAGGGACAAGCGTTTGACACGTCCAACCCAAACTTCCTGTTTCAAAGGGAAATATGTGAGTACAGGACAGAAGAAAGTGTTCATCGGCCGCTCATGAGGCCTTAAATAAAACATCAGAGTGTTTCTAATGTGAATGTAACAGAGACTCACCGTGAATCATGAGCAGAACGATCAGAGGAAGAGGAGGAGCCATTCTGAGCGACATCAGCATAAAATACATCTATAATACAGCATTAAACATCACTCATAATCATCACTTGTGCTTAAACAAGTACATGTACTGTATATCACCCTATTCTTTACATTGTTAAGACACGTGTGTTATATGAGCAATAATCATCAGTTTTCATTTAAGTAAGAGTGTGTTTGTCTTACCGTGTTGTAGCTCATCAGATCAACAGCAACTGAACGACTGACTGTTTAACACATGCACTTTTAGCTTCACAGTGAAGGACTGTGAGTGGTTAACACTGTTTACTGATGCTCAGTGCCAGGAAATATCAGTCCCTCCTCAACAAGAGAACAACATCACTGAACTAAACCTAACTGAAGAACAATAATGATCCTTTCTTTAATGCTGTGTTCAAAATCGCCCCCTATACCCTCATTCCCTACATCACTCCACTAATATAGTCCACTTGAGGAAGTGCATGAAAACGAGTGAATTCGGACACGGAAGGGCTGCTGCTTTTGCATAGTTTCTGCTTGCCGTTTAATAATTATTTGAAACGTAGCAAACTGGCAGCTCCAGTAGTAATGAAAAGATTTATCTTGAACTCTGTCATGGAAACTAGCATGTATAAATCGTAATTAAACAATTTAATAATCAATTAAAAATGTATACCTGTATGATATTACGCTGGACCAGGGCGGTTTGGAAAATGAATGGATTATTGATTCAGCTGCGGGCGCCATCTTCTGGTTAGACGCGACTCTCACAGTGCATTATGGGTATTCTCTAGCCGTTGAGCGTACATTGGCTGTACACTCGTTACTGCGGTGCATTGTGGGTAAAGGGGGCGATTTCAGACACAGCCGAAGTTGAAGATGAATGACTGTGATTTACAGGTGGCCCTGGGGGTGTAATGATTCACTCGTTTCTCGCTGCATCGATTACAAATCCTGACGATGCATATGCATCAATGTTGAAACGTATTTTTGAATCGTGAATCGTCGATTTCGGTCAATAATCGATTTAAAATGCTAAGAATCGAATGAATCACGATTCGATAGCGATTCAATGCTTTAAAATATATAAACATTAAATTACTACATCCGTGCATTAATGGAGACGTGTGCCGTCATCCGCGCCCTCACAGCTCTCCTTCACAGACACGCGCCGCTCTCTTTACCGCCTTCACTGGATTGCGCTCGCGCTCCATCCGTCGCTCTCATTGACACAGTTTTGAGCAGCGCACATTTGATCTCTCCTCAGGACGGCCACTGCTATCACATGAGCAGATGACAGCTCTCTCTCGAGACAGCAATAGTCTTGAGTCAAACCGCTCAAGCCATTGATAAAGCTGCCGACTCAGTGCGTGGTCACTACTGTTGAAATAAAAAGCTTTCTTTGCGTGGAAACATTATTTTATGTAAGATAAAATGGGGGCCCATGAAGGCCGCTGTGTAATTCACACCCTGACACATTGGGCGAAGCATTTAAATAATCCTGTGAATGCATATAAAATAAAATGCAGAATCGAATTAATCAAATCGCATTGAATTTGAATGTGAATCGTTCTGAATTTGCAAAAAATCGTTCTTAAATCGAATCAAAAACCTATGAATCGTGAATCGATTCGCTGTCTACCCAAAGATTCACAGCCCTAGGTGACGCCCATCAAGGTTGATGTCAGTCGCAGGAGATGGTGACCTCTATTTCACTTAAAGAGTTCAGCGAAGCTTGTCTCTGTATCCTTACGGCAACTACATTCAGATTCACTCGAGATGAAGCGAGTGTGTGACGTGGGACTGCGCTGCTGAGAGTATTCACCAACTTCAGAGAGTTTATACTTATATTTTGTGTCGATGCTGAACAGTAAGTGTTTCTATCTTCATCTGAAAGTTAGTAATTAAGATTATTGTGTTTGTGTTATATTGATATTTATTGTTAATGTCTGACTGATGCTATGCTAGAATCATTGCGCTAATCCCCTTGTGACACCTGCAACATTTGATTAACATCCTCAATTCAGTTATAGACCTTATTCACAGCAGCACCATCTTTGATTTTCATGGGAATGAAAGCGAGGCTGTGAGAGATAGACACACATCTCTTCAGTGGGTTGTGCTGTGTGTTTTTGGATTGTTCTGCTGACAAAACACTGAAAAAATATCTTTACAAAAACCCAGACAGTATAAGCTGTGGAGAATTATAAGTGATCTAGGAGCTTTTTACTGCGGATGCCATTGAAAACACGGTAATTCTGTCCCTCACACCTCTCTTTCATACCTGTCATGGCGCTGCTCTGAATAAGGTCTATTGGTCTGGTTCCTGTGTTCTGACCGACACCCGGGAGAGATTACCACACGACACTAGATCCAGCAATAGACGTCAAATACAGTCCTTTAAAGTCTCCCCGACATTAACTGTTGTACATGCATGTGTGGTAAACAAGTACACTTTACTCAAACACTTAACCTAAGTGTAATAAAGTAATACAGCAGTTCATTTTTGAAAGGAACGTCTTACCAAATGTACATGACGAAAGCACCTGATGCTCCACTGAGTAAAACACCAACACCTGACTGACTTTGTGTGGTTAACACTGTTTTACACACAGCTGCAGAAATATCTGTCCCTCCCTCAACAAGAGAACATTATTACTGGAACTAAAGAACAATAATCATCATTTCTTTAAGCTGAAGATGAATGAAGATGAATGATTGTGAACTTTTTTGTTACAATTTTAACAATACCAATGTCAATACCAGTTATTTCTTAAATGTGTATGTGATTTTTCAAAATAATCTTTCAGAAAAAGAAAATCATTACACATCCACATACTGGCCATTAATAACACATTTATTGCAAAAGCAACTATGAGCACATTTAAATAAAAATATTTGTACCAAGATGTAAAAATAATGTGAAAAATATTTATTATTAGAAATATTAGAAAATAACAATATATTTCCTATAACATGAATATGAATAAAACAAACTAAAATACCAGCAACATAAAATGTGCATATTTCCACTTCCTTAAAGATTTCTTAATTTTCCTAAACAGGCCAAGTTCCACTCTCTACATATTTAACTATTTAGGCTTCAGTGTAATGAGGAAATGAGCGTCTTCTGTGTGCGTGTGTGTGTGTGTGTGTGGCTGTGGCTGTACGCTCGCTCTCATGGTCATGTGACACGGGCCAGCTGAATATATCAGGGGTGTTTTGGAGCAAATATTAAAAAAAGTACCGAAAACATGTTAAAGTGATGCAGAAACCCATGTTTTGTAATTAATATAATTTGAAATATTGATATTTTTTAATGGAATCGATACCAAATAAGTAGCTTGTGAGTGTTGATATATCAAAACTGCAGTATCGATGTGCCCATAAGGTTTGAACAAGCAAATATGAGACAATCACAAATAAAACCGAACATTTAAAGGGAAAATTACAGGAACACAAACGACAGAAAAACTGAAGCTGATAATATTAAGCACTTTGAGAGTAAAAACCCCCATTATGTTTTCTATTGTGAATGCACACAGTAATTCATCAGCATTTAACTGTTACATCATGTTTCTTAAACTATACAGAAATAAAACTCTTTAGTGACTCATCACTGATGGTCCCTGTCAATCACCAGTGGCTCCGCCAACAGAGCTCAGGATTGGTTCCTTTGTGCTCCGCCTCTTACTGCAGCATCTTCCTATTGATCTGAACAAACAATAAGATGAAGAAAGACTGACTGAAGTTCATCAACAACATTATAAAACCTTTCACAAGAATCATAAAACAATCACACTAGTACTGAAGAGAGTTTTATTGATTACATTGAGAAGAGCTGCAGGTTCTGACACTTACTGATGGATTCTCATGTTCAGAAAAGCTCTGAGGATCAAGAGTCGTGCAGGAGTCTTCAGGAGGTCTGGGATCAACGGTCTGTGTGAAAGAGAGCGAGAGATCGGTCATGTGATCATCTGTGATGGAGGATCTGACTTTGACATCTCACTTACTGTGAGTGTGTCGTACAGGTACTGGATCTAGAACTGAAGAATCAGGTGTTTGGACACAAGACTTGTGTGTCTTATACTCTTAATATCTCTGTACGGCTCATAGCGGCTGTAGGAAACATCTCTGCATGCAGGAAAACACTGTGAATAATTGTGATCTCTCACCTCCTTCACAGCAGATCTTCTTTTCATCCTTTTAGTAAGACTGTCAGAAGAAAGATTAATAAGCAGCACATTTAAATATGTGTGTGTTTGAGTGTGTATATACACCGATCAGGCATAACATTATGACCACTGACAGGTGAAGAGAATAACACTGGTTATCTCTTCATCACGGCACCTGTTAGTGGGGGGGATATATTAGGCAGCAAGTGAACATTTTGTCCTGAAAGTTGATGTGTTAGAAGCAGGAAAAATGGGCAAGCGTAAGGATTTCAGCGAGTTTGACAAATTGAGATGGCTAGATGACAGGGTCAGAGCATCTCCAAAACTGCAGTTCTTGTGGGGTGTTCGTAGTCTGCAGTGGTCAGTATCTATCAAAAGTGGTCCAAGAAAGGAACAGTGGTGAACCGGCAACAGGGTCATGGGCGGCCAAGGCTCATTGATGCACACGGGGAGCGAAGGCTGGCCTGTGTGGTCCGATCAAACAGAGGAGCTACTGTAGCTCAAATTGCTCAAGAAGTTAATGCTGGTTCTGATAGAAAGGTGTCAGAATACACAGTGCATCGCAGTTGTTGCATATGGGGCTGCATAGCCGCAGACCAGTCAGGGTGCCCATGCTTACCCCTGTCCACCACCAAAAGTGCCTGGTCTAATGAATCACGTTTTCTTTTACATCACGTGGATGGCCGGGTGCGTGTGCGCGGCTTACCTGGGGAACACATGGCACCAGGATGCACTATGAGAAGAAGGCAAGCCGGCAGAGGCAGTGTGATGCTTTGGGCAATGTTCTGCTGGGAAACCTTGGGTCCTGCCATCCATGTGGATGTTACTTTGACACGTACCACCAACCTAAGCATTGTTGCAGACCGTGTACACCCTTTCATGGAAAGGGTATTCCCTGGTGGCTTTGGCCTCTTTCAGCAGGATAATGCGCCCTGCCACAAAGCAAAAATGGTTCAGGAATGGTTTGAGGAACACAACAACAAGTTTGAGGTGTTGACTTGGCCTCCAAATTCCCCAGATCTCAATCCAATCGAGCATCTGTGGGATGTGTTGAACAAACAAATCCGATCCATGGAGGCCGCACCTCGCAACTTACAGGACTTGAAGGATCTGCTGCTAACATCTTGTTGTCAGATACCACAGCACACCTTCAGGGGTCTAGTGAAGTCCATGCCTTGTCGGGTCAGGGCTGTTTTGGCAGCTAAAGGGGGACCAACACAATATTAGGAAGGTGGTCATAATGTTATGCCTGATCGGTGTATATATATACACTCACCTAAAGGATTATTAGGAACACCTGTTCAATTTCTCATTAATGCAATTATCTAATCAACCAATCACATGGCAGTTGCTTCAATGCATTTAGGGGTGTGGTCCTGGTCAAGACAATCTCCTGAACTCCAAACTGAATGTCAGAATGGGAAAGAAAGGTGATTTAAGCAATTTTGAGCGTGGCATGGTTGTTGGTGTCAGACGGGCCGGTCTGAGTATTTCACAATCTGCTCAGTTACTGGGATTTTCACGCACAACCATTTCTAGAGTTTACAAAGAATGGTGTGAAAAGGGAAAAACATCCAGTATGCGGCAGTCCTGTGGGCGAAAATGCCTTGTTGATGCTAGAGGTCAGAGGAGAATGGGCCGACTGCTTCAAGCTGATAGAAGAGCAACTTTGACTGAAATAACCACTCGTTACAACCGAGGTATGCAGCAAAGCATTTGTGAAGCCACAACACGCACAACCTTGAGGCGGATGGGCTACAACAGCAGAAGACCCCACCGGGTACCACACATCTCCACTACAAATAGGAAAAAGAGGCTACAATTTGCACGAGCTCACCAAAATTGGACAGTTGAAGACTGGAAAAATGTTGCCTGGTCTGATGAGTCTCGATTTCTGTTGAGACATTCAGATGGTAGAGTCAGAATTTGGCGTAAACAGAATGAGAACATGGATCCATCATGCCTTGTTACCACTGTGCAGGCTGGTGGTGGTGGTGTAATGGTGTGGGGGATGTTTTCTTGGCACACTTTAGGCCCCTTAGTGCCAATTGGGCATCGTTTAAATGCCACGGCCTACCTGAGCATTGTTTCTGACCATGTCCATCCCTTTATGACCACCATGCACCCATCCTCTGATGGCTACTTCCAGCAGGATAATGCACCATGTCACAAAGCTCGAATCATTTCAAATTGGTTTCTTGAACATGACAATGAGTTCACTGTACTAAAACGGCCCCCACAGTCACCAGATCTCAACCCAATAGAGCATCTTTGGGATGTGGTGGAACGGGAGCTTCGTGCCCTGGATGTGCATCCCACAAATCTCCATCAACTGCAAGATGCTATCCTATCAATATGGGCCAACATTTCTAAAGAATGCTTTCAGCACCTTGTTGAATCAATGCCACGTAGAATTAAGGCAGTTCTGAAGGCGAAAGGGGGTCAAACACAGTATTAGTATGGTGTTCCTAATAATCCTTTAGGTGAGTGTATACTATTTATATTAATAATAATTATTTTGTGTGTGGTTCAGGGAGGGCAGCGCCCTCTATTGGCCATCTTATATTATTTACATATAATTATATACACAATACATGCCTTTTTATTCATTGACAAAGCACTGCAATGAATTTGTAAAAGTGATCTTTCCTGTTTCCTTCTCAGCTTTAGAAATCTGTTGTGATTTTGAGACACATGATCTAAATCTGTAGTTTTTTCTTCCAGATTTTAGTGATAACACAAGAGCTCCCACGAAACTGACTGATCATTTATTAGCGTTATGTAGTCTTAAACTCTGCTAGCTTTTCAAAGACAACTTTAAAGAGAAAAGTTCGATCTGTACTCACACATGACATTGAGATAAACAGCAGGAGAGATGTGATTGTGTCCGTGTACAGCACAGCTATATCTGCCTGCATCCTCTCTTCTGACTGACTGCAGCAGGAGTTCATTGTTTCTGTCTCCTCTCTCAGTTAATGGCTGTGAGTTTCTGTACCAGATGAATGTTGCTCTGTCAGTCAGAGTGCAGCTGCTTTTACATGTCAGACGGACTGAATCTCCCTCTGTCACTCTCTCAGGAGACTCCACCTGAAGATCTGAACACAACACACACATTATATCTAGTGCTGCTGTCATACACTGATTATTATTCAACATAATGCACAGAAGAAGAGATAAACCTCATGAAAGTCACCTGTGACAGTAAGAGTCACTCTTGATTTACCAATCCATTTTCCATCAGGTTTATAAGTGATGAATCTGAAATAGTACTCGTGTGAATCCCTCAGTGTCACATGACTCAGTCTGATGGTGCAGTTCTGCTGTTGATCTCCCAGATACTGAAGCCTCTGACTGTATTCAGTGTCATTAGACAGATCTGGAGGCTCGACACCCTCTTTTACAAAGCCTTTGGTCCAGAACACTTCCTTGATCTGATGTCCAGTAGGGTATTTATAAGTGCACTTCATTATCACTGATGAGTCCTTTAGTGCACAGATGTGTGAAGGACTGTAACTCACACCCCAATCAGCACTAGAAACCCCTGAAACACAGAATTCATCCTGATGAACATGTTTTATCAGTTACAACAGTCCATGAAAACATGATCATTTTTTACTACTTGAAAACAGCAACTCTTTACAAGAATCTTCTCAGAATTGAGTGAAAATGAAGTGTGATTTACTTCATCAGCTTTGATGGAGGGTGTTGCAGAAAAGCAGAAGTAAATGTACAGAGACAGAGTGAAGAGAGAAGAAAGAAATCAGCAAAAAACAACATGATACACTCTCAGATAATGAAATATATAAAAACCATCACCGCATTCCTATATATATATATATATATACATGCAGGGCTTAAAGTGGGCCGGAACGGTCCGGAACTGTGTTCCGGCACTTCAGATAAATGAATTAATAAATAGATCCAGCAGTCGCAGCGCGAGAGCAGCTGGATCGCCTACCGCACAGCACTGACAAACTCGTTCAGCGCTGTCGCCGCTCTATTGAAGTGATAACGAGCGGCAGGCAGTCACTTTATCCGTCAGTAAAGGCTCTGTGGCGAAACTAGCTGAACCAGACTGAATAGCTTGAGTTTAGCTAAAGTTGTTTTTTTTTTTTTGCCCTGACGAAACAGGGCAAGAGAAGGAGAAGGAGACAAAGAAAGAGAAAAAGAAAGAGAGATGGAAATTAGAGAGTGATGAAATGAGGAGAGAGCCGGTATGGCAGATAATCTACTGCCCACTAACATTGGCAGTAGATTTTTTTAGCCTTCAAACATCTTAAAATGCACATATGTAGATCAGAGAAATCTAAATTTTCTTAGGGGACCATGCCCACGAAACCCTCTAAATAACTCAAATTTTGGTCCTCACTGGTTTTAAAACTCCCTAAGGCAGTTGTATGCTCAAAAGTTGTTGCTGTTTCTGGAAAGCTGTTTGCTTTGACCTCATATCTGGAGTTAATGCATTTATGCTGTTAATGTGTTGCAGCCATAGGCCTACTTAATATTCAAATTGAATATTCAGACAGTATATACTTATTGTATCTTTGTGCTTTGAAGAATTTGTTTTTTAAAAAAATACGAATTATTTCTGTGGTTGTGGCACCAAGATCGGCTACTGTAGCCCTTGGGTTTGTTATAGCCCCAGGGCCCCACGTGTTCTTAATCCGGGCCTGGTTGCAGTGGAGTTAAAAGGACAAATCAAGTCACAGTACCAGTCAATATGGGAGCTATTTTGACTGGATGTGAGAATAGCCACAATATTTGGACCATCATATATTGTTGTTTTGTTGTTGTTATTGTTTCTTATGTTTTATGATACAGCAAAACCTTTGATTCTGCATTTTGACATTGACTCTGCAATAGGTCTGTCTAGGTTGTGAATTATTTCTGTTATAGTTGTGTCTTCAGCCATTTTGGTGTGTTAAATTTGAGTCAGTTTTGGACTTCCCATTTTTATGTTTGAATTTACATTGTGAAAAACAATGTGTTCCATATTGTGGTTCTCAGCAATTTTAACATAGTATCGTCATCATATCATATGTAGATGTAGATGGACCAAAATACAACCATTCAAATATCAAGTAAATAAGTATTGTGATACTTGGTGCCACAGTGACACTCTTGTCCAAAAAATAATTGCTCTACCACGATATTCAATATGTTGTCCCACGGTGAGTCATTTTTCCCTGTTGCACCTACACAAAGTTTGAGGGTTCCCCCACCTGCCAAATCCCACTTTAACCACTGTATATATGGTTCATTAAGTATTATCAGCAGCTTTATCGCGTTGCTCAGGAGCTAATTAAACGGCGAATTCGGCGGGCGAGACCGGTAGGGCTGCACGATAAATCGCAATTTACATGAAATCGCGCTTAACGCGCTTAACCACACGGATTTCACCTCATGTTCAAGTTCGCGAACAAACACGCTATTTCGCCGCATTGACTATAAGCTGCTCGATTTGGAAGTGACCTGAAACAAGTTCAGATGAGAGCTGCACTCCTCGAACAAGGAGAATAATATCAAGAAGGATATCAAGAATCCACGCCACAGCTGGCTTATTTCACCCTCCATAAATCTCAACATCTTCACAAAGATAAGATAAGTTTCCTTTTTAAGCTCTTTCAGTGCTTCCCAGATTTTGGGGATGGAAAACCTAGATCGCGATACTGCCTGATGTGATTATTGAACTTCAAAAGGCTGTAATTTCATGTGAGCGCTGCACGTTAAGTCAAATGTGGAGCTGTTGTGCGTTTTGCCGCTGTCGTGCTTCATTCTGCTTCAAAGTGGTTCGCAATCATATATTATTTATTTTATTTTCCCCAGTACAAAAAAAAAAAAACCCTTCAGTTTTCGCAGTCAGTTATTGGTAGGGGGGGTGTCAGCACATGGTTCTTGCCCAGAACATAACCACACCGCCAATCTAAACTGCCAGTCATCTTTGACGATCCTGACAGAATTTCCGCAGATGGACTGATGGAGATCACAGTGCCCTCTATTGGCCAGCTGCTACTGATATTTATGGTAAATTTGTTATTTACATATATTATTTACATAATTTATATGCATTTTATTCATTGACAAAGCACTGCATTTGTAAAAGTGATCGTTCCTGTTTCCTTCACAGCTTTAGAAATCTGTTGTGTTTTTAAGACACATGATCTAAATCTGTAGTTTTTTCTTCCAGATTTTAGTGATAACACAAGAGCTCTCAAGAAACTGACTGATCATTTATTAGCGTTATGTAGTCTTAAACTCTGCTAGCTTTTCAAAGACAACTTTAAAGAGAAAAGGTCGATCTGTACTCACACATGACATTGAGATAAACAGCAGGAGAGATGTGATTGTGTCCGTGTACAGCACAGCTATATCTGCCTGCATCCTCTCTTCTGACTGACTGCAGCAGGAGTTCATTGTTTCTGTCTCCTCTCTCAGTTAATGGCTGTGAGTTTCTGTACCAGATGAATGTTGCTCTGTCAGTCAGAGTGCAGCTGCTTTTACATGTCAGACGGACTGAATCTCCCTCTGTCACTCTCTCAGGAGACTCCACCTGAAGATCTGAACACAACACACACATTATATCTAGTGCTGCTGTCATACACTGATTATTATTCAACATAATGCACAGAAGAAGAGATAAACCTCATGAAAGTCACCTGTGACATTAAGAGTCACTCCTGGTTCACCAATCCATTTTCCATCAGGTTTATAAGTGATGAATCTGAAATAGTACTTGTGTGAATCCTTCAGTGTCACATGACTCAGTCTGATGGTGCAGTTCTGCTGTTGATCTCCCAGATACTGAAGCCTCTGACTGTATTCAGTGTCCTCAGACAGATCTGGAGGCTCGACACCCTCTTTTACAAAGCCTTTGGTCCAGAACACTTTCTTGATCTGACGTCCAGTAGGGTATTTATAAGTGCACTTCATTATCACTGATGAGTCCTTTAGTGCACAGATGTGTGAAGGACTGTAATTCACACCCCAATCATCACTAGAAACCCCTGAAACACAGAATTCATCCTGATGAACATGTTTTATCAGTTACAACAGTCCATGAAAACATGATCATTTTTTACTACTTGAAAACAACAACTCTTTACAAGAATCTTCTCAGAATTGAGTGAAAATGAAGTGTGATTTACTTCATCAACTTTGATGGAGGGTGTTGCAGAAAAGCAGAAGTAAATGTACAGAGACAGAGTGAAGAGAGAAGAAAGAAATCAGCAAAAAACAACATGATACATTCTCAGATAATGAAATATATATAAAAAAAAATAATTAAAGTTGATTTATCAAATACCCAATGGCATTAAAATGTGAGTTCCCTTTCAGTCGGTCACGTTCGACATACGTCGGAACTGACCGACGAATTGGGATCTATTTTCAGAGACCAATCTACACTCACCTAAAGGATTATTAGGAACACCTGTTCAATTTCTCATTAATGCAATTATCTAATCAACCAATCACATGGCAGTTGCTTCAATGCATTTAGGGGTGTGGTCCTGGTCAAGACAATCTCCTGAACTCCAAACTGAATGTCAGAATGGGAAAGAAAGGTGATTTAAGCAATTTTGAGCGTGGCATGGTTGTTGGTGCCAGACGGGCCGGTCTGAGTATTTCACAATCTGCTCAGTTACTGGGATTTTCACGCACAACCATTTCTAGAGTTTACAAAGAATGGTGTGAAAAGGGAAAAACATCCAGTATGCGGCAGTCCTGTGGGCGAAAATGCCTTGTTGATGCTAGAGGTCAGAGGAGAATGGGCCGACTGATTCAAGCTGATAGAAGAGCAACTTTGACTGAAATAACCACTCGTTACAACCGAGGTATGCAGCAAAGCATTTGTGAAGCCACAACATGCACAACCTTGAGGCGGATGGGCTACAACAGCAGAAGACCCCACCGGGTACCACTCATCTCCACTACAAATAGGAAAAAGAGGCTACAATTTGCACGAGCTCACCAAAATTGGACAGTTGAAGACTGGAAAAATGTTGCCTGGTCTGATGAGTCTCGATTTCTGTTGAGACATTCAGATGGTAGAGTCAGAATTTGGCGTAAACAGAATGAGAACATGGATCCATCATGCCTTGTTACCACTGTGCAGGCTGGTGGTGGTGGTGTAATGGTGTGGAGGATGTTTTCTTGGCACACTTTAGGCCCCTTAGTGCCAATTGGGCATCGTTTAAATGCCACGGCCTACCTGAGCATTGTTTCTGACCATGTCCATCCCTTTATGACCACCATGTACCCATCCTCTGATGGCTACTTCCAGCAGGATAATGCACCATGTCACAAAGCTCGAATCATTTCAAATTGGTTTCTTGAACATGACAATGAGTTCACTGTACTAAAATGGCCCCCACAGTCACCAGATCTCAACCCAATAGAGCATCTTTGGGATGTGGTGGAACGGGAGCTTCGTGCCCTGGATGTGCATCCCACAAATCTCCATCAACTGCAAGATGCTATCCTATCAATATGGGCCAACATTTCTAAAGAATGCTTTCAGCACCTTGTTGAATCAATGCCACGTAGAATTAAGGCAGTTCTGAAGGCGAAAGGGGGTCAAACACAGTATTAGTATGGTGTTCCTAATAATCCTTTAGGTGAGTGTACTTCGAGTGTTATAAACGAGCCAGTGAAGATTGGCATGCGGTTGACGCATTCCACGATCCGCCCCGCATCGCGGGTATAAATACGGAAGTGGAAGTACCGCATATCGCTTTCAACTTCGGAGCCGAACAGTACCTTTGTGTGTGTTCCTACGAAGAGTGTTTCTAAGTGAGTCTCGTGAAGAGGATCGCTCCAGTTCCGGTGTCGGTGTGACGGTGCCCTACAGTGGTGGTCGCGAGGAGGAAACAAACAGCTGTTGTCACAGCTCGCTGGGCGTTTTTTCCTGTGAGTGCTCTCAGCGGGCTTGCACCCTTGAACCGCTGCGAGCCGCGGTCATTTCCCCTGTGTGCCTCGGCACTGATCGGAGTGGTTTTTTCCTTTTCTAAAAGAGCAACATGGTTTGACCCTGCGTCTTTTTCAAGATGTCATTCAGGCCGCGTGTTTCTGGATGCCGTCGTTATCTGTCCCCAGTTGACGGACACGATCGCTGTCTCACGTGTTTGGGCGTTCAGCACGCTGAGGCGGCTTTCGTGGATGACTCATGTTCCCATTGCGGGAACATGACCATCGCAGTATTACGGTCTAGACTCGAATACCTCAGACGGGGTGGAGTCCCATTGCGCATCCCCCAATCTAGTGGTCCTCCCGCTGCAAAGCAGAGGGCTGCTACTTTGGCTTATGCCTTTGGTGGAGACCTGAGGGTTACTGTGAGGGCACTCCCGCCGGGTCAACAGGCTCCTCGGGCCCCTCCCCCCTCCGCTGCGCCGGTGGAGCTTCCGGAAGAGCAGCCTGGTCCTTCCTATTGGGGACCGGCTGTTACTTTCGGGGCTCTGGCTGAGGACATGGTTTCGATAGCTGCATCGGGGGACGAGCTAATGGACTCCGGAGATGAGGATTCGGCTGCGCTACCCCCTTCCGGTGTGGTAGCGTTGCCCGAGTCCGATCCGGAGCTCACGGCTATGCTTGCCCGGGCCGCCACGAGTGTCGGGCTCGAGTGGAACCCTCCACCGTGTCCCGAACCCTCGCAGCTGGACGATTGGTATCTCGGGACGGCCCGTGCTGGTTCTCACTGGTGGTCCAGGAGCGCCACCTGTGGCTGAACCTGGCGGATATGCGTGAGACCGACAAGGTGCGGTTCCTCAATGCCCCTGTCTGCCAGGCCGGCATCTTCGGCGACGCCATCAAGAGCTTTGCCCAGCAGTTCTCGGTGGCCCAGAAGCAGACGGAGGCGATCAAGAACATTCTACCCCAGTGACCTGCTGCTGCCTCCACCCAGTCGCCGGCTGCAGCACCTCCATCTGCTCGTCGTTGAGGGCGTCCCCTTGCATCCGCCTCCGCCCCTGCTAAGCCCAAGCAGCAGCCTCCACCTGGGAAGCAGGGCTCCTGGGGCATATGGCATCTGCAGCCGCGGTAACGCCGCTCGAATTGCTTCATATGAGACCGCTTCAATGCTGGCTTCACGACCGAGTCCCGAGATGGGCGTGGCAGAGCGGCAAGTACCGGGTCTCAGTTACTCCTTACTGTCACCAAACCTTCAACCCCTGGGCGGACCCTTCGTTTCTACGGGCGGGAGTGTCCTTAGAACAGGTGTCCAGGCATGCTGTGGTCTTCACGGATGCCTCATCCACGGGCTGGGGGGCCACGTACAACGGGCACACAGTTTCGGGTCTGTGGACGGGGTCCCAACTGCGTTGGCACATCAATTGCCTAGAGTTATTGGCAGTACGTCTCGCCCTGGGTCGCCTCAAAAAGCCGCTACAGGGCAAGCACGTGCTGGTCCGTACAGACAGCACTGCGGCCGTTGCGTACATCAACCGCCAGGGTGGTCTACGCTCCCGTTGCATGCTCCAACTCGCCCGCCATCTCCTCCTGTGGAGTCAGAAGTGTCTGAGGTTGCTTCGGGCCATTCACAGCCCAGGTGCGCTGAACCATACAGCCGACAAGCTCTCTCGTCAGTCGACACCTCCAGGAGAGTGGCGACTCCACCCCCGGAGCGTCCAGCTGATATGGGACCTCTTCGGAGCCGTGCAGGTAGACCTGTTCGCCTCTCCGGACTCGACCCATTGCCAGTTGTACTATTCTCTGACCGGGGGCACCCTCGCTACGGATGCACTGGCGCACAGCTGGCCCCGGGACCTACGCAAATATGCGTTTCCCCCAGTGAGCCTTCTCGCACAGACACTGTGCAAGGTCAGGGAGGACGAGGAGCAGGTCTTGTTAGTTGCGCCCTACTGGCCCTGGACCTGGTTCTCCAAACTCACACTCCTCGCGACAGCCCCTCCCTGGCTGATCCCCCTGAGGAAGGACCTGCTTTCTCAGGGACGGGGCACTCTATGGCACCCACGTCCAGACCTCTGGAAACTCCATGTCTGGTCCCTGGATGGGACGCGGAGGTTCTAGGTGGCCTGTCACAAGCTGTAGTAGACACCATCACTTCTGCTAGAGCCCCCTCTACGAGGCGCCTCTATGCGCAGAAGTGGAACCTGTTTGTTGAGTGGTGTTCTTCCCGCCGGGAAGACCCCCGAAGGTGTTCGATTAATGTCGTGCTTTCTTTCCTGCAGGATGGGCTGGAGCGAAGGCTGTCTCCCTCCACCCTCAAAGTGTACGTCGCCGCAATAGCGGCGTATCACGATGCAGTGGAAGGTAAGTCCTTAGGGAAGCACGACTTAATCGTCAGGTTCCTCAGAGGTGCGAGGAGACTGAATCCTCCTCGTTCAACCGCGGTACCCTCTTTGGACCTAGCCCTAATGCTCAGAGCACTTCAGGGTCCTCCCTTTGAGCCTTTACAGTCTGCAGAGTTAAACATCCTGTCCATGAAGACAGTGCTCCTGACTGCATTGGCCTCAATCAAGAGGGTAGGGGACCTGCATGCACTCTCAGTCAACGAATCGTGCCTAGAATTCGTGCCGGCCAGCTCTTAGGTTGTCCTGAGACCCCGGCCTGGATATGTGCCCAAGGTTCCTACCATTCCCTTCCGGGATCAGGTGGTGAAACTGCAAGCGCTGCCTTCGGAGGAGGCAGACCCAGCCCTAGCTTTGCTCTGTCCCGTCCGCGCCCTCCGCGCCTACGTGGACCGAACTCAAAGCTTTAGAACCTCAGAGCAGCTCTTCGTCTGTTACGGAGGCCAGCAGAAGGGAAAGGCTGTCTCCAAGCAGAGGTTAGCCCACTGGATAGTGGATGCTATCGTCTTGGCTTACCAGTCCCAAGATGTGCCTTGCCCATTCGGGGTGTGAGTGCAGTCCACAAGGAGTGTAGCTTCCTCCTGGGCATTGGCTCAAGGCGCCTCGCTGACAGATATATGTAGAGCTGCGGGCTGGGCGACACCTAACACGTTTTCGCTAGATTCTATAGCCTCCGTGTAGAGCCGGTATCTTCCCGCATCCTCGCCCCCAGTGGCCAGTAGCGCTAAGTGCCCATTCTAGTGTCGGCTTGCAACACCACTCCCGACCCCTGGGCCGGATACGTGCGTCTATTATCTCCAGTTGTGTTCCCCGGAAACGGCTAACCCTGTCGAGCTCCTCCGTCACCCCTTCGCTGTCAGATGTTGCGGCCGTCTGACGCCAGGCCTGCACCCGTATGCCTGTGGAACGTGTGTGTAGGCTGGGGTCCATATGTAGCGGTTCCCTAACGGCAACCCCATATGTGTATTCTCCACGGTACCAGCTACCCTACTTGGCTAGCCCTGTGTCTTTCCCTTGACAGAGCCCGCTCTGTCGTCTCTGGTGGTGTTCTTTCCCCCCTGGGATCAGGTTGGATCCACCCCAGAGACTGCCATATGTAGTACTACCCTGATAGGTTAGTCCTTATGTGTATTCCGCCACCTCTCCTTCCAATGAAGGACGTGTCTCCGCAGCGTACCATCTCCACGAGATGGGCACGCTTTCCCAGCGTTATCCAATAGTCATACTGAGTGGGTCTTGCAGGAACAGCAGTGACTGACCTTCCCTGCCGGGAGCCCTGACTCCCACTCCAACATAGGTGTGGTCCAGTGAGCTCAGGCAGGGCGCTGGAAGGGCCAGCATCCCTGGCGTGTTGGTAGGGATCCCAATTCGTCGGTCAGTTCCGACGTACGTTGAACGTGACCGACTGAAAGGGAACGTCTCGGTTACGTAAGTAACCTTCATTCCCTGAAGGAGGGAACGGAGACGTACATCCCGTCGCTAGGTGCTGTGCTTCAGCTGAAGGCCCGAGTCACTCGTCTCAGCTCCTCAGTTGAAAAGCGATATGCGGTACTTCCACTTCCGTATTTATACCCACGACGCGGATCGTGGAATGCGTCAACTGCATGCCAATCTTCATTGGCTCATTTATAACACTCGAGGTAGATTGGTCTCTGAAAATAGATCCCAATTCGTCTGTCAGTTCCGACGTACGTCTCCATTCCCTCCTTCAGGGAACGAGGGTTACATTCGTAACCGAGACGTTTTCTATCAGCTCTGAGCTCATCTATATGCATGTGAACTAAAACACATTTAACATATACACATTCACTTCCGAGAACTTGAGCCAAAATATTCACAATCTGGTGCTACAGTGATTTCTGTCCAATCAAATGCTCTGAACAATGAGAAAGTCCCTCCCCCTAAACCACATGACACTGACTGGCAAGAAGCAAAAGACTATTGGACATTTCTAAAAGGGACAAGCGTTTGACACGTCCAACCCAAACTTCCTGTTTCAAAGGGAAATATGTGAGTACAGACAGAAGAAAGTGTTCATCGGCCGCTCATGAGGCCTTAAATAAAACATCAGAGTGTTTCTAATGTGAATGTAACAGAGACTCACCGTGAATCATGAGGAGAACGATCAGAGGAAGAGGGGGAGCCATTCTGAGCGACATCAGCATAAAATACATCTATAATACAGCATTAAACATCACTCATAATCATCACTTGTGCTTAAACAAGTATATGTACTGTATATCACCCTATTCTTTACATTGTTAAGACACGTGTGTTATATGAGCAATAACCATCAGTTTTCATTTAAGTAAGAGTGTGTTTGTCTTACCGTGTTGTAGCTCATCAGATCAACAGCAACTGAACGACTGACTGTTTAACACATGCACTTTTAGCTTCACAGTGAAGGACTGTGTGTGGTTAACACTGTTTACTGATGCTCAGTGCCAGGAAATATCAGTCCCTCCTCAACAAGAGAACAACATCACTGAACTAAAACTAACTGAAGAAAAATAATGATCTTTTCTGAGATCTGAAGAGAAGCTGAAGATGAATGATTGTGATTTTCAGGCTCATCAAGGTTGATGTCAGTCGCAGGAGATGGTGACCTCTGGTGGTAGTTTGAGGGTTTGAACAAGCACATATGAATCGAGAGCAAGCGTGCCGCACATGTCCTGAGAAGTGAAGCCAAAGCGTCTGAATCGCCCCCAGGTGGTTGGTCCCAGTATAGCTCATACACCCTGCCCTCTCCGTGTAATGTAATGGACGTGGGACAAACTAAACAATCAAATTACACTTTAAATACATTTTTTTTCAAAGATGGTTTCTATCATTTTAGGCTGTTTTTATCACGCTGATGTTAGTTCAAGTGTTCAGTCTTTAAATAACTAACAGACTTTTTGGGGGATTTTTGGGAGGAGATTGGAGCTTCAACTTTAATTTCTACATTTCCATAATGTTGTTCTGCGTTTACTACTGCACAGACTCAGTTCCAAAATCAGACAAGATGAGAGTGAATGTTTGTATTTCTGTTTCCAGGATTTCTTCAGTAATTTTATTTGTCTAAGAAAATGATTCATAAAACTCAAAATATCATTCTCAAACTTAGAATAACACTAGCACATGGTAAATCTGACGACTTTCCCTTTCCCGTGTCATAGCCTATATATATATATATATATAGTTATTTATAGCCTATATATAAAAATAAAAATATAATTTGCTAATTAGTTCACATGCATTATTTTATATATAGCTACACACTGGTGGTCAAAAGTTTGAAATAATTAAGACGTTTTAAATGTTTTTGAAAGAGGAAGGCTGAAATTATTTACAGTAAAAAATACAGTAAAACACTATTGTAACAAAACATCACATTTTAAAATTTTAAAACTGTTTTGCATTATAAAATATTTTAAACAGTAATTTATTCCTGTAATCAAAGCTGAATTTTCAGCATCATTACTCCAGTCTTCAGTGTCACATGATCCTTCAGAAATCATTCTGATTTGATGGTTAATTATTATCATTTTGTTTTCATTTGTAAATTATAATATTTCACAATACTACTGTTTGACTGTATTTTTCATCATCACAATTTTTACACTCTTTTCCACAATTGAAACATAACTGGTGTGGTAAATTGCTCTGTGCATAATGAACTGGTGGGTTTATGGTGTGATTTGTTGCGGCCGGTTGTGACGGGCCACTCTGTGCCAAAAAGTCCAGGACCACTTTTAGCCCCAGTCCGCCCCTGGATACAGGATTCGTTTTGAAAACTGAGGTAATTTACTGACATTGCTGGGATAAGACCTATCTAAACAAAATGGGACACAAGAAGTCATATTTGATGCCAAATATTTTATTTATCAGAATGCAAAGCATGAATTTTGATATTATGTCATGGTAACCCCGTTTCAAACTCTATACCTTAGTTACTAGTTTCTACAACAATAATATATAACAATTCATTTGTGGTCTGTTGATTTTTTTTACATTAATTTGAAACATATTTCCCTCCATCAGGGGTATCTGGTCTCTGAAACCTTATTTACATTTTATTACCATTAAAACCACAAAGCACTCAGTTCCCTTTCAGTCAGTCACGTTCTATGTTAAGTCAGAACATCTATGTTACCCAATCACCTTCAAGTTGGTACAAAACGAGCCAATGGTACACAACGTACCTTGGTCTGCGAAATTTGCATAGCAATCTCCCAACATGTCCTCCAACCAATACGCCTATATAGGTTTACTACAGTTGCGCCCCTATCGACAACAGGACACTTTCATTTTAATGCATTGTTCGCTTTTATCTGCATCATATTTCAGGTTTTGCATAGCTCAATTGGTCGAGCATTGCAATATACAGCAACGTGTTCTAATGTGATCATGCAATCGTGGGTTCGATCCCAGGAGTTGTTTAATCCTCCTCTGCTGAGATCTTCAGAGATTTAATGTCTTCTTTTATCTTCAGTTGATTTCATCTAAAGCTGTGGCTGAAGTCAGTTGTAGTTCTTGTGTTTCTCTGTCCTTCAGTGATTCTGCTCATTATCATCAGGTGTCTTCAATAATGCTCAATCATCACTCAATTAATCTCTTAATTACCTAATTAACTTCAACACTGATTCAGTGTTACTTATAACACTCTGAGTGTGGATTATATAAACACTGAGCAGTGTTAATTTAACACTGGGAAATTTGCTGTGTACAGGTAAGTTTTCAGATGACATTTAAAAACAGACACACATTCAGATGTTCTAATATCAACTGGAAAACTATTCCATAATTTAGGAGCTCTCACTGCAAATGCTTTTTTAGTTTTCTTGGAACATCCAACATCTTGTTAAAAGAGGACCTAAGACATCTCCCTGATTCATAAGGTCTCAGAAGCTCAGTTAAATATATAGGTGCCAAACCATTTAAAGCTTTATAAAAAATGAAGCTTAAAATCAATCCTTGAATAAACAGGTAACCAATGTAAAGAAGCTAAAACAGGTGTAATATGATGAGATAACTTTGTTCGTGTCAGTAATCTGGCTGCAGCATTCTGCACTAATTGTAAACGCAATAAAGTGCGACTGTTCAAAGACGAAAACAAAGCATTACAATAATCAAGATGGGAGAAAATAAAAGCATGAATAAGCTTCTCTGTATCATTAAAATTCAAAAACCGCCTCACTCTGGAAATGTTTTTAACTGATAAAAACAAGACTGAATCAGCTTCTTAATAAAAACAAGACTGAATCAGCTTCTTAACATGAAATTCAAAATATTTTGGAATCAAAATAAACACCCAAATTTCTTACTACCTGCTTAATATTCAGAAAAACCCCATTTAGAGCAAGCTCAATCTGATTTTTACTTGAGCTCTGACCAATTATCACAACTTCGGTTTTTCCAGTATTTAACTACAGAAAATTTAAGGCCATCCAATTTTTTATGTCAGTTAAACAAGCTTGAAGGACATCCAGACTATTCAGATCCTTAGAACTCAGTGATAAGTATAACTGTAGGTCATCTGCATAACAGTGAACATTTATATTATGTTTTCTGATTACAGCACCTAATGGAAGCATGTAGATTGAGAACAAAACTGGTCCTAACAGTGAACCCTGCGGAACTCCACATATAATTTCAGAACGTTGGGATACTTTAACAGACTAACAGGAACCACATCATTAAGACAACTCGAAGGTTTCAAATATAATATAAAGGTATATTAGGAGAACACATGCAATCTCGCAATGAAGGTTTCGTTTCGGAGCCGAGCTTTACTGTGCTCTACAAATCACTACGAGTGTGCTGAATGAGTCTAGCCTTTCAACGGGGATTGTGGAGTCCTGCTTCCTGCCGCAGTTCTTCGCGGTGCTCGTGATCTCCTTTGAGTGCTTCAGCAGCACGGGTGCAGTTTGCTTCTTTTTCAAGATGACATTCCGGTACTGACCCTGGGCTTTTGCAGGAAGCACGCACTGCTACCGTTACTGCACGGCCCCTGGGTCAGGTGATGTCCACTTTGGTGGTCCTGGAACGCCACCTATGGCTTAACCTGGCTGATATGAGGGAGGCTGAGCAAACCCAGCAGCGTGGTCGAGGATTTTGCCCAGCAGTTCTCGGTCACCCAGAAGAAGTCTGAGGCCACCAAACGTGCCTGCACCGCCGCCAGCCCAGCCGCCTCAGCCTGCCCACTGCCGAGGGCGCCCCCCTGTGGCCTCCTCCACTCCCGCTCGGCCACAGCAGCAGCCTTCACCCGGGCCGCAGCGCGGAGATGGCCACAGGAAGGTGCCGCAGCCCGGGCAAAGCGGCGCTCCTGAGATGGGCAAACCGGAGTCAGGGAAGTTTGCTCTTCAGGAGGTGGTAGCAGGACCACTCCTTCCCCCGGTGCAGGGCCGGGGGAGAATCCTTTTTTCTTCTTTTCTTTTTGTTTACTCAAATTGTCAAAAAAGGAGCAAATTCTCCTTTCCCCGGGCCCCAAGAGGCCACGGATGACAGTGTGCGACGCTCAGCCTTGCCGCTCTTGTCCCCCTCTTACATTGTCGCCAGCCCCCGGTCAGAGGTGGCCCCAAGGGAACGCTGTGCCTTCCCAAGCCCCCTCTGCCGGCCAGCAGAACCAGACCACGCCCTCTCTAAGGGACGCTACGCCTCCTGTGCCAGGGCTGTCAGTTCCACCACTCTGCCCCACGGCGGGTACGCCTGTTGTTCCTCTGACCCCGCTGGTTCAGTGTCTGGGGGCCTGGCTAGAGCTCACCAGCCTGTCCCGCTGGCTCATCTGGATGATCAGGCTCCAATCTTTAGAACCTGCATGTGTGAGTTCTGGATGGGACATGGAAGGGTTAAGTACCTTGCCACCTCAGCTGGTAGCTACTATCACTTCTGCCAGGGCCGTGTCTATGAGACATTTCTATGGTTTGAAGTGGAACCTCTTCGTCACATGGTGCTCCTCTTGCCGAGAGGACCCCAGGAGGTGCCCGATTGGGTCCATGATTTCTTTCCTCCAGGAAGGGTTGGAACGAAGGCTGTCTCCTTCCACCCTGAAGGTTTATGTGGCTGCTTTTTTGGCTCATCATGACCTTATTGAGTCTAAGGCGGTGGGACAGCACGACCTGGTCATCAGGTTCCTGAGAGGGGCTAGGAGGCTTAATCCGCCCCGCCCTCAGCAGATACCCTCTTGGGACCTCGCAGTGGTTCTTTCTGAGCTGCGTAGAGCTCCCTTCGAGCCATTGCACTCAGTAGAGCTTAAGTTCCTCTCTTTGAAGACAGTGCTCCTGACGGTTTTGGTGTCCGTTAAGGGTCCCGTCGGGGACCTGCAAGCATTTTCAATTGACGAAGCGTCTCTAGAATTCGGTCCGGCTAACTCTCACTTGATCTTGAGACCCCGACCTGGATACGTGCCCAAAGTTCCCACCACTCCTTTCAGTGACCAGGACGCAGTGCTTCAGGACCTCAGACCAGCTCTTTGTCTGTTACAGAGGCCAGCAGAAGGGAAAGGCTGTCTCCAAGCAGAGGTTGTCCCACTGGATAGTGGATGCTATAGCCTTGGCTTATCAGGCTCAAGATCTGCCATGCCCCCTAGTGGTGAAGGCACATTCGACCAGGAGTGTTGCTACCTCCTGGGCGCTGGCGCATGGTGCCTTGCTGACAGACATCTGCAGAGCTGAGGGCTGGGCGACACCCAACACATTTGTGAGATTCTACAATCTCTGTGTAGAGCATGTTTCCTCCCATGTACTCTCCCCCAGTGGCCAGTAAGTAGGACCAGCTCGGTGTCAATTTGCTAGCTGTGCCATTCCTCTCTACGGACTGGATGCGTGCGCTATTTTACTCAGGTGAGTTGCTCAGTAGAACCCTGGGTTCCTCCAGCACTGTTGACGTCGACACCAGAGTGCATGCTCAGTTGGTCACCCCTCGTGTCAAGCTAGGTGTGTTATGGTTACCCGGCTGGGCAATCCCACATGTGTATTTCCACGATAAGTCTCCTTCGTAGTCTCACGACAGAGAGCTGTGGTTGACGCAGGGCACTAGAAGACAGCCACTGTGGCATTTTCCATAGGACCCCATTCGTCAGTCATTCTGACATAACGTAGAACGTGACTGACTGAAAGGGAACGTCTCAGTTACGTATGTAACCCTCATTCCCTGAAGGAGGGAATGGAGACGTTACGTCCCCTTGCCACATTCTCTGTACCGTTGAAATGGTCGGGACGTCCAGTCTTGGCTCCTCAACGAAGACTTGAACGCGAGATTGCATTGCATATATACCCCAGGCTTGGGGCAGAGATTGCACTGTAAAAAAATGCTGTAAAAAAAACGGCCAAATTTTGACAGTAACATGCTGTTTTCCAATAAAACGGTAATATACCGTAGAAAACAATGCATTCTGGGTAATATTTGTCATTTTTCGAGAAAATAGCCAACAGGAATATACTGTGAATTAACAGCGCTCGAAGTCGACACTCAGAGGCTGTGCGCCAAATCACACTCTATACCCTTATTCACTATTCCCTACATTAGTTCACTAATATAGTCCACTTGACAGAGTGAGCGAAAAGAAGTGAGTGAATTCAGACACTGATGAACACCTGCTGTTATCACTGAAGGAGAGAGAAACATGAACAGAAAAAAGTTGATTTCATCAACTGAAGATGACACAAAGAAGACATTAAATCTCTGAAGATCTCAGCAGAGGAGGATTAAACAACTCCACAAACAGCATTACCAGCTTCACACATTACTAACCAGATTGACTTTATGTCTGTCAGACGTCTACAGAAGCTCTTATTGAGAATTGACAGATGTTGTTTTATTGTTTCTTTTGACGTTACCATTATGGTGATCAGTGTTTGCTTTAGTTGAGCTCTTGACCCTTGACATAATAACATTAGTTTTTCTCTCGCTGCTGTAACTGTGTGTTTTAAATACATTTGTTACAGCAAGCAAAGCTGAAAGAAAACGTAAACAGATGATGTTGATTATTTGTTAATGGTCTGATTCACCGAGCTCCTTCAGAGTCCAATCTACAATGATATAAATGATTTTTTTTAATGGTATCCTAATAATTTTACAGCATGAGATCTATCAGTGTTGCAACAACCAGAAAATTTGAAAGACATGAAAACAGTTTGTGGCAAAAACATTTTGAACACCAGTATCATTCAGACTCACATAGACACCAAGAATCGGCGTATGAATCTCAACAATGGTGACAATCAAAAGCTTCATTCTGCAATGCATGCTGGGTACCGGCATTGTACAAAAATCATCCATGATTTTAAGCAACTGTAAATTCATTTACGGAAAAGTACTGCAAAAAAAACAGCAATTTACTGGCAACCAGAGCTGCCAGTAGATTACCGTAAAAATAAGGAAAAACAGTAATATACCGTAAAACGTAACTTTTCAGATTTACCGTCAGATTTACCAGATGAATCAAGATATTTTCACTGAAATATTAGTGAGAGTTAATAGAAAAAAGTTGTGCGAAGTCAGTAACTGATAAGGAGAGTAAATATTAAAATGAACTGTGTTTATGTGTTGTTGCACAAGACGATATAGAAGAGATCTTTTAGTTTAATTAATTAGTTTTGTGGGTCACCATTGAGATGAAGTGTAGAGCCTGTGCTTCAGTGCAGGATGAGCAGAGAAACACTGATGATATGCTGCATGATGCTTTATTTAAAGGCAGTGACTGTGTTTGCTGACGCAGTTATGAGCTGTTTGTTGAGTAATGTATTACATACATGTGTGCTAAAGACAACACATACTTGAATGTCTTGAAGGTTAATCAGGTTTATTGAAGCACTGGCCCTAGTTGTAAAAACATACAAAGTAAAACACGCAGAGGAAACTCTTTATAGAATACATTAATACATAAAATAAAATACGTTTGCATTTGAATATTGATAAGTTGTGCAGATATCGCTTGTCTGATTTCTAATATTACGCCCCAAACTGAAGACCAAAAATACTGAATAACAACGGATTAAATTCAAACAAACTTAAAAAGTCAAGTTATTAAAAAAACAATGACAATTACACACAGAAAAAAACAGGCTTTGTGTTCTCTGGTCTCTATCATTCATTTGATGATTCGGTAACACTTTATAATAACTCATGCTTAGTTAAGCATTAGTAAATAGTCAATTCATCATTTATAAAGCATTAATAGACGTTAGTAAGCAGTTTATAAATATAGCTATAAATGCTTTATTCTTGATTTATAAGCACATCTATAATGCATTTAATAATTTTATTTTTGTACCTTATTGATGAATTTGGATCAATTGATAATCAGTTTAATTTCTAAATTAAGTATTACATTATTCACAAACCAGTTATTTAGAAGTTGTCAGTGGTTGACAAATACAAAAAATGAAAGTCTACAACTGTACACTTGAGGCTTAGTTTCATTTTTCATTAAAGTCCTCACTTTAGATGAGCTCACAAAAATAGTTACCTGACAACTACTAAATGTTTCATAACTACCTGAATTAATCATGAATTACAGTAGGAATACATGTTAATAAAGCATTTATTAACACACTGAGTAACTATTACTATATGTCAAAATAATATTTATAAATGTACATTTTAAATAGTTTATTAATCATTTACTTACACTTTCTAAATGATCTTATGACAGCTTCTAAATAACTGGTTTGCAAATAATGTAATAATTTAGAAATTATTAATTGATCATTAATACAGTTTGAAAATACAATTTTAAAAACATTAGATATGCTTATAAATCAAGAACAAAGCATTTATAGCTGTATTTATAAACTGCTTATTAATGTCTATTAATGCTTTATAAATTATTTACTATTTACTAATTTACTAATGCTTAACTAATGATTCATAGCGTGCAGTTATTATAAAGTGTTACCGATGATTCTGTAACAACAAACTCTATACTAATAGATTCAATTCAAACAAACGTAAAAAAAAAAAAAAAAAAAAAAAAAACAATTACACACACAAAACAGGCTTTGTGTTCTCTGGTCTCTATCACTCATTTGACGCTGCTGTAGATCACTGATGCATCTTCCACAGTTGATTGCCTAAAAACAAACAAACAGGAACACAACAGTGTTATAGCTCAGATTATATGACCTGTGCTGGTTAAATTGGTGCTGGTTAAGTTAATACTGGTTAAGATAGTACTGGTTAAGTTGGTGCTGGTTAAGTTGGTGGTGGTTAAATTGGTGCTAGTTAAGCTGGTGCTGGTTAAGCTGGTATTGGTTAAGTTGGTGCTAGTTAAGTTGGTGCTGGTTAAGATGGTATTGGTTAAGTTGGTGCTAGTTAAGTTGGTGCTGGTTACGTTGGTGCTGGTTAAGCTGCTGCTGGTTAAACTGGTATTGGTTAAGTTGGTGCTAGTTAAGTTGGTGCTGGTTAAGTTGGTGTTAGTTAAGTTGGTGCTGGTTAAGTTGGTGCTAGTTAAGTTGGTGCTGGTTAAGTTGGTGCTGGTTAAGTTGGTGCTGGTTAAGTTGGTGCTGGTTAAGTTGGTGCTAGTTAAGTTGGTGCTGGTTAAGATGGTGCTGGTTAACATGGTATTGGTTAAGTTGGTGCTGGTTAAGGTGGTGCAGGTTAAGTTGGTTTTTCTCACCTCACGGCAGCATCAGGCTGATGAACTTTTATATTGTCATAAAGACATTCATTCTCCTCTGCTCTCTTCGTCTCTTTCGTTCTGTGATGTTGGACAGTTGCGTACTGTATCTCCTCAGTATCTCTGGATTCAGGAGTTTTTCCTCTGAATCCTCTGGGTTTCACACTGGCATGCGGAGCGTCATTGGCTGAATCTGGTTCAGAAAGAGGCTCGTCATGGACTGAAACTCTCTGAGACACGCCAGAATAGAGATCATTCTGAAATACAAGAAAATAAATACACTGCTGATTTAAATGCTAATGATTATCAAATGATTAGACAACCAATTTACATCAAAATACATCGCAAATATATCGGAAATTAGAATTAAACCATGGAAAAATAAGTTTTTTCCCCATGTGTCACACCACATGAGGGCGCTTCACATTGAGTTGATATGCATTGGTCTAAAAATATCAGTTTATGAAAGTTTTTACTACACTGTAAAAAAATGCTGTAAAAAAAAACGGCCAAATTTTGACAGTAACATGCTGTTTTCCAATAAAACAGTAATATACCGTAGAAAACAATGCATTCTGGGTAATATTTGTCATTTTCGAGAAAATAGCCAACAGGAATATACTGTGAATTAACAGCGCTCGAAGTCGACACTCAGAGGCTGTGCGCCAAATCACACCATATACCCTCATTCACTATTCCCTACACTAGTTCACTAATATAGTCCACTTGACAGAGTGAGTGAAAAGAAGTGAGTGAATTCAGACACTGATGAACACCTGCTGTTATCACTGAAAGAAAGAGAAACATGAACAGAAAAAAGTTGATTTCATCAACTGAAGATAAAAGAAGACATTAAATCTCTGAAGATCTCAGCAGAGGAGGATTAAACAACTCCACAAACAGCATTACCAGCTTCACACATTACTAACCAGATTGACTTCTGGTTATGACATTGTTAGTTGGGCTCTTGAACCTTGACATAATAACATTAGTTTTTCTCTTGCTGCTGTAATTGTGTGTATTAAATACGTTTGTTATAGCAAGCAAAGCCGAAAGAAAACACAAGCAGATGATGTTGACTAATTATCAATGACAGTGGATGAGATTACCAAACTTTCCATTATGATTATGGCATAAGCAAAACATAACCAATAACACCTGATCACATTTTTTTTCTTGGCTTTTTTTTGCTACAACAAATGTGTTTAAGAAACACGGTTACAGCAGCCAAAGGAAAAAAAAATCGCTATAGAGTCAAGGGTCAAGAGCCCAACTGAAGCAAACACTGATCACCATAATGGTGACCAAGCATTTTCAATTAAACATCAACATCTAAACCTCTGTTAATTCTCAATAAGAGCTTCTATAGACGTATAACAGAAATAAAGTCAGTCTGGTTAGTAATGTGTGAAGCTGGTAATGCTGTTTGTGGAGTTGTTTAATCCTCCTCTGCTGAGATCTTCAGAGATTTAATGTCTTCTTTTATCTTCAGTTGATTTCATCTAAAGCTGTGGCTGAAGTCAGTTGTAGTTCTTGTGTTTCTCTTTCATTCAGTGATTCTGCTTGTTAACAGCAGGTGTTCATCACTCATTCTCAATTATCACTTAATTAATCTCATAATTATCTCATTAACTTCAACAATGCTTCAATTACTCTAACACTCTGTAGTGTGGACACATATAAGTGTTCATTTAAAACTGAAGATTTTGCTGTGGGGTTAAAAGGGTTAAAGGGATTAGATGAAAAAAACCCCAGAGTGAAACGTAAATTAGCAGTAAGCAACTGTAAATTCATTTACGGAAAAGTACTGTAAAAAAACAGCAATTTACTGGTAACCAGAGCTGCCAGTAGATTACCGTAAAATTAAGGAAAAAACAGTAATATATCGTAAAACATAACAGTCAGATTTACCAGATGAAATATTCATATTTTCACTGAAATATTAGTGAGAGTTAATAGAAAAAAGTTGTGTGAAGTCAGTAACTGATAAGCAGAGTAAATATTAAAATGAACTGTGTTTATGTGTTGTTGCACAAGATGATATAGAAGAGATCTTTTAGTTTAATTAATTAGTTTTGTGGGTCACCACTGAGATGAAGTGTAGAGCCTGTGCTTCAGTCCAGGATGAGCAGAGAAACACTGATGATATGCTGCATGATGCTTTATTTAAAGGCAATGACTGTGTTTGCTGACGCAGTTATGAGCTGCTTGTTGAGTAATTTATCACATACATGTGTGCTATTGCTAATGATGAACTGCAAAGATTGAAATTAAAGTCATGTTTTTAGTTATTTCACTACTACACATTACGTGTTTGCAGTTTATATTAAGAAATGTTCCTTTTCAGTGGACTCAAACGAAATAAGTTTACAGTACAAACACTGTATAAATACTAGTTTTAAAATGAGAACAGTTTGAAGCAATCAGTTTTCCAAATTAAAAGAGTTACCTTTCATGGTATTATTACGGTAACATACTGTAAAAAAGGAGAGCTGTAAATAAACAGTAGAGGGCTGTAAATTAACAGTACATTGCTGGCAACCACAGCTGCCAGTAGATTACTGTTATTTTACAGCACATTTTTTTACAGTGATTCTGTTGATAAAGACTTTGATAATGTTAGTTTCCCATCAGTCTGTACAGTTACAGTCTGAAACACTGATAACGGCTGTAACGATTTTCTGCTTCTGTAAAGTCATGTTGTGTCTGGATGATTTACCTCTTTCACTGAGAGATCTTCAGTTTTAACACTCCTTCGTTTCTTTCTGTTATAATGATAGACATTAACAGCATATGGACAAATGTATTAAATTAAGAGAAAATATTAATGTAATTTTTAAAGATTAATAATAATCAAACACAAATGAGCCATTTTCTTCTACATCAGACCAAAAGTGAACTTATACAATCACTGCAGTTTTTTATTGATCTCACATTATAAACAGGATGATGAAGATGACAATGATGAAGAATAATCCTCCAGATGCCGCTGTGATCACAATCACATTCCTACCAGCACCATGATGAACTGAAAGAGGAAGATCCTCATGATTAACTCTCCACACTGAGGAATGATGTGAAGATACAGGAGTGTGTTAATAAAACGCTCACCTGTGACAGTTACAGCGTCTGATCTCTGAGATCCATGTTGATTGTGAGCCTGACAGTAGAAGCGTCCACTCTGTCGTGCACTGAAACTCTGTCCAGATCCAACAGCTGAGGTTTCATTCTCCTTAAACCAGCTGAAGTTCAGAGCAGGAGGGTTTGAATCACTGCTGCAGTTCAGAGTCACTGAATCTCCCTCCACTATTACACCAGATCCGTTTATCAACACTGAGACGCTCCTGGGTGGGTCTGAAAAAGACAAACATTTCAAATTCACATTAAATATTAGAAATTGTAAATTTAGATGTGAACAATGTGCAGATTATCATTAACTCACACATGACGTTTAAAGTCACAGCATCAGAGTATCTCTCTCCATGTTCATTGATGGACTTGCACTTGTATTCTCCACTGTCATCAGAGCTGATCTTTGAGATGCTGTAGATTCTTTCAGATCCTACAAACGTTCCTCCTTTAAACCAGCTGAAGTTCAGAGCAGGAGGGTTTGAATCACTGCTGCAGCTCAGAGTCACTGAATCTCCCTCCACTATTACACCAGATGGACTGATGGACACTGAGATGCTCCTGGGTGGGTCTAAAACAGAGAAAAATGACAATTAACAATAAGGCTGGGTATCGTTTAAAAATTTTCGATATCGATAATGATACCTTGACTTCGATACTGGTTGCTGAACGATATTTTTTTCTATACCCATTTTATTTTTCCGTTTTAATAAGATTACCTTACACATTACCTCAAAAAAAATAATATATGCCTTGCGCTCAAGTGCACGCATAAAGCTTGCCACAAAGCACTGGCAAAAGTAGCCTAATGATTATGAGTGTAAAAATAGCAAGGAGACATTTTAACTGTTTATTAATAAACTAGTGTTATCTGAGTCCGTGTTGCTGCAAAGATGAAGTTGATGATGAGGCCTGCTCTTCATCTCTGCAGTAGTGAACGTGCGCACCTACAGAGGGAAGTAGACATTTCAAGCTTTCTATAGGCCTATTTCTCATGTCTGTGAGGTAAGTAGCCTATATGCTGAGTTTCGGTTCATTTATGTGACGTGCTGCAGTTCTTTTTGCAGTCGAATACGGAACAACTTTCTGCTCTTTAGTTTATTCCGTGCTCCGTCAAGTGCTTCAGATTTGTTGTGTTGCCGGTCTGGCAGCAATTATCTTGTCGCAAACATTGCATTGCGCGCTGTTGGCATCGAGCCTGGTGAAATGTGGCCACACTTTTGATCTTTTCCACATCCTTTACATCGATGAGGGTTGGGACGCTTACCCCCTATTTACACTGCACACGTCTGCGGCTCATCAGGGCTCCAACGAGGTTTTGTTCCGTCCTTGTGCTGCGGCACGGCTGGTATAAACAGAAGCATTGACTAGAGTGACCGCGTCAGAGACGTAATGCACCGCAGCAGACGGGTTACACACTACAGCCTTACGTGTGATCCGCGTCTCCGGGCGTAACCGACGTAAACTAGTGTTTTTCAGCCACAGCCAATCATGCTGCACGGTTATTGGCTCACTGACGGTGATGAGATTAACCCCTTAAGTATTGAAATTTGGTATCGAACGACAAGACCTTTTACGATACTCGATGGTATCGAGGCAATTCGGTCGGTGCCTAAAAAGTATCGAACATGATACCCAGCCCTAATTAATAAATATTACAAAATTAACTTGGATTTGTGAACAATGTGCAGGTGATCATTAACTCACACATGACGTTTAAAGTCACAGCATCAGAGTATTTCTCTCCATGTTCATTGATGGACTTGCACACAGCAAAATCCTCAGTGTTAAATTAACACTGCTGGTGTTTATATGAGTCCACACTCAGAGTGTTAAAGTAACACTGAAGCAGTGTTGGAGTTAATGAAATAATTAAGAGATTAATTGAGTGATGATTGAGCATTATTGAAGATAGCTGCTGTTAACAATCAGAATCACTGAAGGAAAGATAAACAACTGACTTCAGCCACAGCTTTAGATGAAATCAACTGAAGATAAAAGAAGACATTAAATCTCTGAAGATCTCAGTAGAGGAGGATTGTTGTTGTTGTTGTTGTTGTTGTTGTTGTTGTTGTTGTTGTTGTTGTTACGGGGAGAACAGTGAGGTTGTCGTCGTCGTCCTGAGAGTCATTGATTATAGTAGCCTTGTGATTCTACAGCAGAAGATCCAGCAGTGTTTTAACCAGATAAACTGAACCATTTTTAAAACGTGTACATAAGAAGTTTTATTTATATAGCGCCTTTCCATAGCTCAAGGTCGCTTTACATAGTGTTAAGCAATACATTTGCACACCCACATACATAATACAAGCACAGGTCTTATATAGCCACATTATTCAAAATACAAATTAAATAGATATGTGTTTAGCTGGGTCTTGAAGGTAGACAGAGATGATATATTACGTAATGGCAGGGGAAGTGAATTCCATAATTTAGGAGCATTGACACTAAATGACCTACCACCTACAGAAGACAACCGAAAACGAGGAATAGGCAAAAGACCAAGCTCAGATGATCTGAGGGACCGGGCAGGAAAGTAGGAGAGGAGTAGGTCAGACAGATATGGAGGTGCAAGACTATTTAATGCCTTAAATGTTAGAAGTAATACCTTAAAGTGAATACGTGATGCCACAGGTAGCCAGTGAAGATCATGCAGTAGAGGAGTTATGTGAGCAGAGCGCCTGGTGGAGGTGAGAACTTTGGCTGCTGAGTTTTGAACATACTGTAACCTTGCAATAAGTTTTTTAGGAAGACCAAGAAATAGAGCATTGCAATAATCCAGATGGGATGTGATTAATGCATGAATTAATATTTCAGCATCAGCCTGAGTAAGAGAAGATCGAAGATGTGCAATATTACGAAGATGGAAAAAAAGAGTTTTTAACAGAAGAAATATGAGAGGCAAAAGATAGAGATGAGCCAAATAAGACACCAAGATTACGGACAGATGAAGAAGGTTTAACATAAACCCCATCAATTTCAAAGGACAGGTCCGTTCTTTTTACTGAGGTTGCAGAGCCAATCATCAGTAATTCAGTTTTGCTATTATTTAGTTTAAGGAAATTCAAGGACATCCAATGCTTGATATCCCTGATACATGCAGTAAGTGAGTCAGGCAATGATGGCCTATCAGAGCTGGTGGTGAGGTAAATTTGAATGTCATCAGCATAGCAATGAAATTGAAGTCCATGCCTGCGTATGGTTACCAAGTGGATATATATAAATGATAAACAGAAGTGGACCAAGAACTGAACCCTGAGGAACACCCTGTGAAAGCGGAGCAGTGGCAGATTTATACCCTTGTATAGTGATATAATATTTTCTGTCACGGATGTAGGAGATGAGCCAGGAAAGAGCAGAACCAGTGATACCAATATCAGAAAGGCGAGAAATTAGTATTTCATGGCAGACTGTGTCGAATGCAGAGCTTAGATCCAGAAGAATCAAGATGTTTATTAACCCTGAATCCATAGACAGAAGAATATCATTAGAATATCATTAGAATATCATTAGCCACATGAAGAAGAGCAGTTTCAGTGCTATGTGACGAGCGAAATCCTGACTGAAAAGGTTCAAAAAGTCCATTAGCATTTAAGTAAGATCTCAATTGTGAAGCCACAGCTTTTTCAAGGATTTTACTTAAGAATGGTAAATTTGAGATTGGCCTATAATTATTCATGTTTAGATGGTCAAGGCCCGTTTTTTTAAGAATGGGGGTCACGGCAGCCAGTTTTAATTCAGCTGGAACAATAGCAGATGTTAAACTAGAGTTTATCATGTGTGTTATGAAAGGTTCAACCTCACGAACACACATCTTAAGCAAAACAGTCAGAGTAGGGTCAAGCTGGCAGGATGTAGAGTTAGACCACAATTTGATCACTTATGGCAGCAGAAGTAGTGAAAGTAAAAGCAGAGAGAGAGCTTGTGGAGTAAGCCGAGTCAGCTGACATCGAGTGAACATTTGAGTCAGTTGTATGAGGGGTGTCTATGGAAATGGATGCAGTGATTGACTTCAATTTGTCTGAAAAGTAATGAGAAAAATTATTCACAAGCACCTCAGAGCCAGAAATAACATGTTGTGGAGGATTAATGAGATTGTTGACTATAGCAAACAGGGATTTTGGCCTACACATGGAATTGTAGGATTGAAAATAATCAAAGATATTTGATATTTGAAATTGAACAAAGACATTTGCTTCACTGTTTTCAACCCCCATCTTTCTTATCAGAAGGGCCATTTGGAATTCCTAAAGACACAGAGATGCTGAAGGCCTGTAGGCCAAAATGTGTCACACCTTTAGTACAGTGGGGGAAGTTTGGTCTGATTGGTCAGTTTGAATGTCTCACATTAGGGTTTCAGTCACATGGTCAAGGAACAGATAAAAAGAAGATGTAACTGTTGCTCTGGCTCTCTTTTATTCTCTGTCTCTCTTGATTCTCTGGCTCTCTCTCTTCTTGGGGGCCTTCTCTTTGGCTCTTCTCTTCTTTGCTCTCTTCTTCTCTTTGTCTCTTTCTCTCTCTCTCCCTCTCTCTCACTTTCTATCCCTTAGGTAACATTCTATTCATGCTGGGTACGATAAATGGTATAAGTTTTATCATCTCATACATCTATTTTGTAACTATTTTAAGTGTAACCATAATCAGAAATTGTCATTAAATCCTTTCTATTACAAATGATGTGCTAACTAGTTTTGATTTGGTATTGACTTTGAAGTGCTATTGCAATACAATATCGTCACATTCTAGCAACGCTCTCCCACATATTTTGCTATTGTAACTGCGCTTATTTCCGTCGTTGGTATAAGTTGCAGTGGGTGGTAAAGACGAGAAATGTACAGTTCTACCATCTTGCTGATAACGTTTCTTTAGTCATTCGGCAACCCTGCAGCCTGAACCACTGTAGGCGACCCACCCTTACAGATGGTGCCGAAACCCGGGATCCCTTGCAGTGAATTTTCTGAAATTCATCAGAATGAGGACATTTTTTTCACAGTTGATCTTGTGAATGGATTAAAGCTGAACTTCTGACCAAGGAATGGGTAAGTCTGTTTTCATTGTTTATGAATTGCATGAAACAGAACATAGGTTTTAAACAGCTTCAATAGTCCCATTACTGTACAATCCGAGAATATTCAGATTATCTCCTCGGGATGGAAGGGAAAATTTCAAGTGACGTATTGTTTGCTTTATGGAGCAAAAAAGTTGAGCCTATCTTGAACAGTAAATACATACCAAATAATCTCAATTCAGATGATGAAATGCTCACATATTGGGACATAATTGGCAAACATCAAAAGAAATCGAAACATGGTGAAATAATTGAGGCTTTAAACTTCATAAGTTGTAAAAGGCTACGTAATGTGACACCATTTCTATTTTCAAGTCTAGATGCTAAATGTAAAGAAGTGCATTCTAAAAATGCAGAGACACAAAAGTCTGAGGCAAAGATTCAAGCTCTTCAAACACAGCTAGATAAATTACTAGCTGAGCAGTTAGCCCTGACTGAAAAGTGTAAAAATCACAAAGAGACCATTGCAGATCTCAAGGCTAAGCTAAATGCTAAAAAGTCCATGTCTCCCAAAACGCTTAACAGCGATGGGACTCAAAAGCATGTTCACTTCTTAGAGGAGGTGACTTGCTCTAATGAATCTGAAACGTTTAGTTCAGAAAATGCATGTGCAACTACTCAAGAAAGTGTGCCTATTTCAGTTCTTAAGGTGATGCAGCACCGTAATAGCGCAGAGTCATGTACCAGAACGCATGGTGTACAAGCATTAGAGAGTCATGAATATCCTCAAACTCCAGGAGAACGTAGCACACAACCCTATGGCAAAGAGAACAGGTTTTGCAGTTCCTGTCAGAAAATAGGCCATTCAGAGGAAAAACGCTGGTCACTGGGTAGGGGTCGACCTCCACCTTATTTTCAGAAAAGTAGGAAATTACTTTCTAAGGGCAAAGATCAGCGCTCATTTGCAGGTAAAACTCTTAGCGAGTTAACTGCATTGTTCATGCAAGGCCTTCAGCTCTTAACCTCACTTGCTAGTAGGCTAGCAGCCTCATAGCAATGAGTTTAATAGTTAAACACCCAAATTGCAATGATCCTGTTTGTATTTTCAAATTTGTAATTGTACTAAACACATTGTGCGCATTGAACACACATTATAGTTGTTTGTGCTACTAGATACACATAGACTAGTTTAGTTTATTCTTTAAAACACATGACTGCTTTACTGTTAGTGTTGTATTTAACACTTAGGATAAAGGTTGTAGATGCGATGCATTCTAGGCCATGTATCTTGTGTAAACTGGAATAACTTTAATACTGGAATTGTATAGCAATTTCAAGTTGCATGTGCGTCTATTCTGAATTTGTTTGTCTCCTAAGTGGAAACTCTGCTATTTCCTATATAGCTGCAGTAAAACCATGTACAGGAGCACAGAATTGCCATGTGGCTACAGTGTAATTTACAATTGCATTAACCATGAAAATGCTTTCATCACAGCAGGATTCAGTAACTCTGACCTTTGCACTTTATCATGCTCCTTAACAAAAACATTGGTGTGGGAAGATTTTGAACCAGACCACACCTCACTCACATTCTCATGCTGGCTCCCTGTTACAACAGGACCAAATTTGCATCACAATTGTAAACCCTCCTCACCATGTTTGGGGCATGATTTACACATAGCCACAGCTAAATGCAGCCACATAGATCTCATCTTCACACAAAAAGTCAAATCTACATCTACATCAGCCTCACAAAAAATCTTTACATCTAGACTGTATTACAACTGTGAATTTCTTCCAGTTATTGTTCGTTTTGCTTTTCTTTAGAATTACTAAATCAGTTAGTTATTATTTGTCTCACCAAGTTAAACATCAAAAGAGTATTTCTCATTCTTATCTAAGTGCAAAAATGTGTATTATCATTGTATTGAAATAATGCATTTGATTTTGAACTTATTTGATTTCTGATTCTTTGTATTTTGTCCATTGTACTTGCAATTCAATTGAATCTCTGTATTTGGTTACACTGAATATTTTGCTGATACTCTTGATGAAAAGGGGGGTTTAAAACCAACAATGATTGTTTTGTTATAATGCAATTTATTTTTAATGTTTTCAGAAACAATGTTAGAGCTTGTGAGATCTTCTTTTATTCTCAACCTTGACCACTTTATTAAGTACATCGATTTAAGGGCTTATTGCCAGAGATTATTTTAATCTGACCACATCAAACTTCAGACCAATGACAAATGTCATGTATGCTTTTGCTCTTTGTTGTGCTATATGTTCTTTAAATCACAGGATCCCTGCTGCACAAGTTCACATCCTGTGTCCTCAGAAAGAGGGACAAGCGTTTGCTCTCATCTCCAGTGACTGTTCTCGAGGTGTGAAGTATTCAATGGACGTTTTTTGCATATCAAGGATTGATGCAACACCATTTGATGGAGCCTTCTCATGCAGGGCTGAAATGAGAACAAAGACTGAAGACTGACCAGCTGCTATTGCAACATGTCTGGACGAGAAGTCTGAAGATGACATCTACACACAACAGAAAGCATGTCTTCGTGGACTGTGCCACCTTTGGACACTTTATGATTTTGGCCAACGGTGCCAAGGGGGGAATTTGTAGGATTGAAAATAATCAAAGATATTTGATATTTGAAATTGAACAAAGACATTTGCTTCACTGTTTTCAACCCCCATCTTTCTTACCAGAAGGGCCATTTGGAATTCCAAAATTCTCTCTTCTTGGGGGCCTTCTCTTTGGCTCTTCTCTTCTTTGCGCTCTTCTTCCCTTTGTTTTGTCTCTCTCTCTCTCTCTCTCTCTCTCTCTCTCTCTCTCTCTCTCTCTCTCTCTCTCTCTCTCTCTCTCTCTCTCTCTCTCTCTCTCTCTCTCTCTCTCTCTCTCTCTCTCTCTCTCTCTCTCTCTCTCTCTCTCTCTCTCTCTCTCCCTTTCTATCCCTCAGGTAACATTCATGCTGGGTACGATTAGTGGTACAAGTTTTTATCATCTCATACATCTATTTTGTAACTATTTTAAGTGTAACCATAATCAGAAATTGTCATTAAATCCTTTCTATTACAAATGATGTGCTAACTAGTTTTGATTTGGTATTGACTTTGAAGTGCTATTGCAATACAATATCGTCACATTCTAGCAACGCTCTCCCACATATTTTGCTATTGTAACTGCGCTTATTTCCGTCGTTGGTATAAGTTGCAGTGGGTGGTAAAGACGAGAAATGTACAGTTCTACCATCTTGCTGATAACGTTTCTTTAGTCATTCGGCAACCCTGCAGCCTGAACCACTGTAGGCGACCCACCCTTACAGAATTATTAATAGTAGAAGAGAAATATGAGGATCTTGCAGCATTGAGGGCTGTACGGTAGTTGAGCAAGTGTTCCTTCACAGCCAAAGAGTGCACGAGTCCAGTTTTCCTGTACAGTCTTTCCAAGCGACGACCCATAGTTTTCATCGCTCGGAGTTCCGGAGGGAACCAGGGTGAAACACGTGCAGATGGAACCAGTCTAGTTTTAACAGGAGCATGTATTGCACAGAGTTTTCATGTATGCTGAAATCACCAAGAAAAATTACAGATGAATAACTAGCACAGACAAGAGTAACTAATCTCTCACTAATCTCAGAGAAAAAATCTGAATGAAATTTTGGAGGTCGATAAATTAGGATTACAGCCATTGATGTTTTGCCAGTCATTTTCAACGCAAGGTATTCAAAAAATGCAACGTCATGGAACTCAATCTTAGATAATTTGATACTCTCACGACAAACTACAGATAACCCTCCACCTCTACGATGGAGACGAGGTTGAGAGAAATAAATGTACCCAGGTGGTGTTAAGAGGTTTAAATTAAAGAAGTCCTTGGGCACCTGCCAGGTTTCTGTCAAAAGTAGCATGTCCAGGTTTGCGTCAGTGATAATGTAATTTAGCACTGATGCCTTATCAGTTAATGAGCGAGTGTTCAATAGCGCACATCGCATATCTGAAGAAGCAAGTTTGCAGTTTCCAAGGACGGGATCAAAGTGTAGTGGTCTCAAATTCTCAAAGTTGATTACGCAGTTTTCCTGTTGTGTTATACCAGAAGCACGGGTGTTAGTGCAGATAACTGGAATACTATTTGAAGACGAACAGTAATACGTCCGAGGTTTCTTACGCGACCGGTGTATGTAGCGGGGTCTGCGTAAAAAATTCCAAGTTGTTCACACCATGTATAGGTGTCCGGAGCCAAGTGGAGAGATCCCTTTAAAGTTCTAAGTTGAGCCGAAGAAAATTGCAGAGCCATCTCGGGAGAAGTCACTTTATTAACATCAGCCGAAAATAGTACAAAAAGACCAACGAACAAAACCGGCAAGTGATTTCGCGTTGACATGACAAAACCAATGGGACCCACACAACAACTTATCGGTTTAATTACGTTAGCCAGAACCGTACCGAATCCACTATCCACAACAATTCACAGAAGGGAAGGCTACCCGACCATACCGAGAACTGAAACCACAAAATGATAGAGTGGAGACTCACTGTATCAGATGTCGGGAAGAATATGGATCGGATGGAGAGAGCTTGCAGAGATCAGTGTGACAAGATCAAATTAGTCATCCAAAGTTTACTGAATGAAGAGAGTAATCCCAGCATGTTGAATCTCAGCCAAAAACATATGTCAACAAACAAACAGGTACCAGCGTGAAGCGGCAGCACAAACACACCAGCATTTTCACACCAGAGATCACTCATATGAAACCGGTATTGCTTAGCATGAAGCTCTGGAAATACGTGCATTCTGGGTGCATCATGCAAAACTCATCCATGGCTCCCAGAATGCATTGCGGCATGAAGCATGTCACCATTGTTGAGATTCATAGGCTGATTCCTGATGTCTGTGTGTGAGTAAATCTAACAGGAGTTAGAAGTGTTTGTTACAATTGTTTTAAAATGAAGTTAGTAGTATATTGCTCATACTAAACTACGTCATAAGATCGGTGAATTAAGTCACTACATACTGATCATATTTTTATCATCAAACAGCATCTGATTGTGTTTTCTCTTGCTTTTCTTGCCATAACAAACTCAGTTACAGCAGCCAGAGAAACACTAACATTTAAAAAAGTCATCAAACTGACCAACTAAAGAAAACACTGATCACCATAATGGTGACATAAAAAAACAAACAATTCTCAACACAAAATCAACAAAAAAAAACCTCTGTTAATTCTCGATAAGAGCTTCTATAGACGTATAACAGACATAAATTCAATCTGGTTAGTAATGTGTGAAGCTGGTAATGCTGTTTGTGGAGTTGTTTAATCCTCCTCTGCTGAGATCTTCAGAGATTTAATGTCTTCTTTTATCTTCAGTTGATTTCATCTAAAGCTGTGGCTGAAGTCAGTTGTAGTTGTTGTTTCTCTTTCATTCAGTGATTCTGCTTGTTATAATCAGGTGTCTTCAATAAGACTAAACCATCACTTAATTAATCACTCAATTACCTAATTAACTTAATTAATTGAACACTGGGACATTTGCTGTGTGCTTGTTAACAGCAGGTGTTCATCACTAATTCTCAATCATCACTTAATCACTTAATTATCTCATTAACTTCAACACTGATTCAGTGTTACCTTTTCACACTCTGAGTGTGGACTCATAGTGGACTCATATAAACACCAGCAGTGTTAATTTAACACTGAGGATTTTGCTGTGCACTTGTATTTTCCACTGTCATCAGAGCTGATCTTTAAGATGCTGTAGATTCTTCTAAATCCTAACTTTTTTCCTTTAAACTAGTTGATTTCTCCAGGAGGATTTGAATCTCCCTCCACTATTTGACTGATAATCACAGATTTAGGAATACTTATTTCACCAGATGGACTGATGGAGATCACAGGATTGAACAACTCCACAAACAGCATTATCAGCTTCACACATTACTAACCAGATTGACTTTATTTCTGTCAGACGTCAACAGAAGCTCTTATAGAAAATTGACAGATGTTGTTTTATTGTTTCTTTTGACATTACCATTATGGTGATCAGTGTTTGCTTTAGTTGGGCTCTTGAAACTTGACATAACATTATTTTTCTCAGACTGCTATAATTGTGTGTTTTAAATACATTTGATATAACAAGCAAAGCTGAGAGAAAACATAAACAGATGATGTTGACTAATTATCAATGGTCTGATTCACTGAGCTCCTTCAGAGTCTAATCTATAATGATATAGATGATACGTTTTATGTATTTTTATGGTGTCCCAATAATTTTACGAAACATCAATGTTTCAACAACTAGACAATTTGAAAAACATGAAAATTTGTGTCCAGCACACCAGTATCATTCAGACTCACATAGACATCAAGAATTGGCATATGAATCTCAACAATGGTGACAATCAAAAGCTTTATTCTGCAATGCATGCTGGGTACGGGCATTGTACAAAAATCGTCCATGACTCCCAGCATGCATTGTGGCATGAATAAATTATGCTGCTGAATAGCCTGGTTATTTTCTTTAATTCTTACTATTTACCTTTATTTTTGGTGTTGTTTTTGTGTTGACTTTTAGTAGTGTGTTTTGTGATGTTCAGAGTTGATCTGTTTATCTTTTTTGTTTATTGTCACCATTGTTGAGATTCATATGCTGATTCTTCATGTCTATGTGAGTCTAAATGACACTGTAGTTCAAACCTTTTTTGTAAATCATGAGTTTAAAAATCTTTCACAACTGCTTCTTAAACACTGCTTGATATTTTGTGCTGTTGCTAATGATAAACTGCAAAGATTGAAGTTAAAGTCATGTTTTTAATTATTTCATTACTACACATTGTATGTTTGCAGTTTATATAAAGAAATGTTCCTTTTCAGTGGACTCAAATGAAATAAGTTTACAGTACAAACACTGTATAAATACTAGTTTTAAAATGAGAACAGTTTGAAACAATCAGTTTTTCAAATGAAAAGAGTTACCTTTCATGGTATTATTACGGTAACATACTGTAAAAAAGGAGAGCTGTAAATAAACAGTAGAGGGCTGTAAATAAACAGTACATTGCTGGCAACCACAGCTGCCAGTAGATTACCGTTATTTTATAGCACAATTTTTTACAGTGTGCTGCTGCGATTGCATTGAGAGGTAGAGAAACCCATCTTTCAGCTTTCGCTCACTACATAAACTGCATTCTTCAATATGGGGGTGCGAAGAAGGCAGTGTTTGAAAGGCTCAACAAATTTACCATTTCAATGGTGCACAAAAACGCTATTGGAAAGCAGAAGGAGTTGTCGAACAAATATGGATCTGGTCTTTGGTTATTAAAGAGGCAAAATGAAGAATTCATAACTCTGGAAGCTGGATGTCAGTCTGTCAATCAAGGACAGGACAAAACCTCCATACACTCTCAGAAAAAAAGGTACAGTGGAGGTACAGTTTTGTTCCTTGGGGAACCAAACGTATAACTGTACCTTTAAAGGTACACAATTGGTCCTTAGGGTACAATTATACCATTGTTTTCCTCTACTTAGAGCAGGAGTAGGCAAGTTCAGTCCTAGAGAGTCACTGTCCTGCAGAGTTCGGCTCTAACCCTGAAAGACATCTATAGAAGCTCTTATTGAGAATTAACAGAGGTTTAGATGTTGATTGAAAATGTTTGGTCACCATTATGGTGATCAGTGTTTCATTTAGTTGGGCAGTTTGACTCTTGGCTTTTTATGTGAGTTTGTGGTTTTTGTTACAGTGTTAACAAAACACATAATCTGTTCAAATCAAGCAATAAACAAAAATTGTCATGAAGAAAACGTTTGATTAAACTCGTCACTGACTAAAGATATTAATAAACAATATTTATCAACAATACTTCCTTGGCACAGATCAGACATTTTGAACTTTGATTTTTAAATATATTCTGGGGGTGGAGAGTTTAGATATACACAGATATCAAGAATCAGCATATGAATCTCAACAATGGTGACATACTTAATGCTGCAATGCATGCTGGGAGCCATGAGTTTTATACTGTGGCGGCTTAGTAGGGTTGGAGCTAAACTCCCCAGTGACGGCCACTTGTACCTTAAAAGGTACAATTTTGTACTCTTTTTTTTGAGAGTGTGGGGTGGTACCCTTAAGGGTACATTTTTGTACCTCTAAGTCAGGGGTAGGCAAGTTCGGTCCTAGAGAGCTGATGTCCTGCAGAGTTTAGCTCCAACCCTACTAAGCCACCACAGTATAAAACTCATGGCTCCCAGCATGCATTGCAGCATTAAGTATGTCACCATTGTTGAGACTCGTATGCTGATTCTTGATATCTGTGTGCGTCTAAACTTTGTTCTCTCTAGAATGAATTTAAAAATCAGATTTCATAATGTCTGATAACTTTTGTTTAAGGCTTCTTTTGATTTGAACAGATTATGTGTTTTATTAACGCTGTAACAAACACACATAAAAAGCCAAGAGTCAAACTGCTCAACTAAATGAAACACTGATCACCATAATGGTGATCAAACATTTTCAATAAAACATCAACATCTAAACCTCTGTTAATTCTCAGTAAGAGCTTCTATAGACGTCTTTCAGGGTTGGAGCCAAACTCTGCAGGACAGAGACTCTCAGAAAAAAAGGTACTGTGGAGGTACAATTTTGTTCCTTGGGGAACAAAACGTATAACTATAGTGATTCTATAACACTGTATGGTCATACTGTGAAATAAATGTATTTTAGGGAAAAAATAGGATTGTCCATGTTTCTAAATTTTATTTGGGTGCATAGGATGGCCTGGATGGGTTTAGGATTTTCGGTCTGAAATTGTGTCCCAGTCCGGCCCTGCTGATTTGTGTTATGATATAGGTAAGCCAATAGATGGCGTCATTGAGCTATCATAGGATGAGGGCTATACAATGGATGCAAGTGCACAAAAGAGAGTGAGCTGCTTAAAGATGGCAATGTAAAGGAAGCTGAATAAACGCTAGACACATTTGCATATACATTTGCAGAACAATGTCATGCTTGCATAACTATTCATTAAGCTATTCACAGAATAACAGATAGTTTTGTTCAACCTGTTAATCAGTATAAGGTGTTCTCTGAGTAGGTTCGGTTATGTTGTGTTGTGTTCAATTTCAAGAACTTTCCTTTGTTATGTGAAGGGAGATGTTACGATATAGGTGAGCCAATCGATGGCATCATTGAGCTATCATAGGATGAGGGCTACACAACGGATGTGAGTGCACAAAAGAGAGTGAGCTGCTTGAAGATGGCAATGTAAAGGAAGCTGAATAAACGCTAGACACATCACAAGTCTCCTTTCGTGCAGAATATGAAACATGGTGTCAGAAGTCACAACCAACAAAGACCGCTCAAGCCGACCAAGCAAGTAAATAGTAATTATACTGAAGGACAATATATTTATTAATTAAGTTACTTGTGCAGTCAAGTCAGATTAGCAGCTAGCAACCATGGCATACAGCATCCCGGTTCCAGAACCCATGGACATGAAAGGTGACACACACAGCAACTGGGCGTTCTTACGTGCACAATGGGACAATTATGAGATTGCCACGGGCCTGGATAAATAAAAAAAATGCTGCTACACTACTGACAGTGATGGGAAAGGAATGCCATCAACTTCAATGCCACCTACACATGCTGTCGGCAGACAGGGAGGATCCGACTAAAATAGGCTACTAGATGCATTACAGTCACATTTTGAACCATGCAAGAACGTGATCTATGAAAGGTTTGTGTTTAATGACTGTAAACAAACTCAGTGAGAGACAGCAGAACAATTCAGTACATCTGTGACCGGCTGGTCACAGGCACAAAGGATTCAAGCACACAAATACAGATGTTACGCGAACCAAAGCTCACACTAACCACAATTGAAGAAATCCTTCCAGAAATAACAAATGCAAAAATATTCACAGCTCTAGATGCAAAAGATGGCTATTGGCAAATAAAGCTGGATGAGGCCAGTAGCTACCTCACCACATTCTGGACCCCTGAAGGAAGATACAGGTGGCTTCGGATGCCGTTTGGAATCAGCTGAAGAGTACCAAAGGAGACAGCATGAAGCATTGCAGGGCCTCAGAGGAGTCAGTGTAATTGCAGATGACATTCTTGTCTATGGGTGTGGCAACACTACAAAAGGATCATGACAAGAACATCTCAGCCCTGCTACAGAGAGCTAGGGAAGTCAATTTGAAGCTGAACAGAAAGAAACGTAGGCTGAAGCTCCCTAGTGTGACGTACATGGGTCACCTCCTCACAAATGAAGGCTTACGCCCTGACCCGCAGAGAATAGCCGCAATCCAGAACATGCAAACACTGACCAACGTAAAATCCCTCCAAAGGCTTTTGGGGTTTGTGAACTACTTGTCAAAGTTCTGACATATGTGAACCTCTCAGACACCTGACAGACAAGGATGTTAACTGGACGTGGCTACAGAAGCATGATGCGGCCCTGGAGAAGATCAAAGATTTAGTCACTCACTACCCTGTACTTAAATACTATGACCTCAAAGAGGAAGTCACACTACAATGTGATGCCAGTGAGAGAGGCTTAGTGGCAGCCCTCCTACAGAATGGGCAACCTGTAGCATTAGCGTCCAAGACACTGACCCCAACAGAACAACAGAAAGCAAGACCATTGTCTTTGCTTGTGATAAATTTGACCAGTATCTACATGGCAGAGAGCACATCACTGTACATAGTGATCACAGGCCACTTGAAGCAATCTTCAAAAAGCCCTTGCTGACAGCACCCAAGCGATTACAGAGGATGCTATTGAGGCTACAGAAATACCAGATACACCTGCAGTACAAACCAGGCAAGGATTTGCACGTTGCCGACTTTCTCTCTAGAGCACGACACGCTCACAAATGCAGACACCAGCCTCAGTATACGCAATGGGCCTTACCTCGCAAGACTTTGAACAAGTTAACCATTCCAGCTGTATCAATATCTCCACAAAGACACTGGAAACCATCAAAACACTCTGCCAAAGACACGCTGTTCCAAAAACTACATGCTTGCATTAAAAACGGGTGGCCCAACCACAAACGTGCTGTCAACCGCTTAGTGTGACCATTCTGGACTTTCAAGGAGGAACTTGCTAGTGACAGTGGCCTAATATTCAAGGGACAGAGGATTCTCATTCCTGAAGCTCTGCGCCCTATTTTTTTTTTTTTTTTTAAAAATCCACACTGGGCACTCTGGAGCCTAAGAAAGGCTCGTGAGGCAGTTTTCTGGCCTGGCATCACAGATAAAGTCAAAAACTTTGTCAGCAGTTGTGCCACATGCAACACTATCCATGTGAAACAGCAAAAAGAAATGTTGATTCCACACAAAATACCTCACCTCCCATGGTCTAAGATAGGAATGGACCTATTTACTGCAAATGACTCAATTACTATTCTGATTACTGGGAGATAGACAAAATGCCAGATTACACCTCATCCACAGTCATTGAATGCTGCAAAAGACAGTTCAAGCAGGCATGACATTCCCCTTGAGGTTTTCACAGACAATGGACAGTGACATGGCATGGACTTTCAACAATTCGCGGAGGAATGGGACTTTAACCATGTCACATCATCACCATATCACAGCCAAAGCAATGGTAAAGCAGAGTCAGCTGTAAAAATAGCAAAAGCACTGATAAAAAAGTTCACCTTGGAAGGTGGAGACCTCTGGAAAGCAGTTCTGGCATGGAGAAACACCCCAACAGAAGGCCTCAACAGCTCTCCAATTCAAAGGCTCATGTCAAGGAGAACACGCACCACCCTGCCTACTGGAGAGGCGCTTCTGCTTTGTAAGACTGTAAGATGCCGGGACGTCTGGGCTAAGGAACGACTACACCCGAGAATACAAAGGATGTTTTTGGGAAATTAACATTTGAACTCTCTCTTGTGCATTTATCGTCCCCATCTGAGACGACATCACACTAAGTTGATCTCCCAAGAATTGCCTTAATTTACATGTCTTTCCCTTCACTGCCTTTTCCCCCATCTCTCCCCTATAATTCACCCAAAATCTACATGGGTTAATGTGAACAAGTACTATACAGTATTATACATGTTTGGAATCATTTGAAACGTCTCAGTGCGACTGGTACAAAGGTCTCATTCTCACAGAAGTAAAGCAAAAGGTAAAGGTTTTAAGAGTTTAGAGATATTTTGCTTATTGTGTGTGGGTGTGTCCTCTGCCAATTGGTCTTTACCTTCTGTCCTCAATAAGGTGTAAACTACAGGTTTGGAGACTTGATTAATGCAAATTCCCATTGTGATTTCATTCTGATTTACTCTGTAATTATTAACTCTAGTACATTACGTTAAGTCAATAACACCACATATCTACGCTCAGGTTAGTAGTGGACTAGAGCACAGTTTTGGTGAAGCATAAGGGCACACCAGATTGATGTTTTAGAGCTCCGACTAACACATTGGCATTATATACGTATACTTAGACTGTAGAGGTTAGTAGACCAAATGGGTCTTCCGTTTAGAGCAAGTTGTTAGACCAATCTAAATTGGGTGAGCCTCAACTCCTGATTATTGTAATATTATTCTAATTACGTGTACGTGGGAAACCACGGCATGATTATGTAAAGTTACCATTAGAGCAAGTTAAGTTGGTCGCTTGGTTCTATGGTAATGGTCATGGCTTCTGATTAGAAATAGTTTTGCATTAATGAAGTGGGTTCAGATCTATGGGCACTGAAGAAAAAATATTCTAGAATGATCAACGTGGAGCACGGGCGTCTAGGATATCAGTTAATCACCTCTGTCTAGTGACCAAGACTGATGGGTTTGTGATAAAGAGATCGTAATCCGGCCAGTGCGAGACTTGAAGTGTTATTGAGATCTGGATGAACGGGTATAATTTCAATAAATAGTTAAACAGAATAATCAAATGTGTAGTTAAACTATTATACAAATGACCAAATAACCAATTGGCATTCTAACCTAAATTCAAGGTCATGATAAAATGGAGTCAGATAAAAGTAAATTGCAATTAAATTACTTTGCCCTGCTGAAAAGACCAAATGCACAGAAACCTTCACCCACTAATCGTAAGCCATCATTGGGACGATTGGGCGGGCCTTACAACATCCTAAAATAGTGCAAGAAGTTGTCACAAGAAAAATAGCAAAGTACGCAGCAGTGAAGCAACGCTATGACACTTCAGCACGTGACATGACAAGCATAATTCAAGGACAGACAGTGCGGGTCCTTCTTCACCCCAATAACCCAACCAGTACATGGGCTCTTGGCATCTGTATTGATCAGCTTAGTGACCGTTCCTACATCCTGCTAGTGAAAGGCAAGAAATACCGTCACAACAGAAAAGACATTCGTCCCGTGCCTGAACAACTCAAAGTCACCTTCCCAGCAGACCAACCCACCTTAAATGATGACTACTGGGGGACAGGAGAGTTTTCGGAGGGCACAGCACAGCAAATCACAAACAGAGAAGCTACTTTACCACCCACAGACCCAGTTCTAAGAAACACAAGAACCAGATCCAACATCAAAATTCCTGCTAGATACTCTAAGGACTATGTTATGTGAAAAAAAAATGAAAAAAAAGAGAATAGAATAGAAAGAAGAAAAAAAACACAAAGAAATGGACAAATCCTAATAATATACATTTGCAGAACAATGTCATGCTTGCATAACTATTCATTAAGCTATTCACAGAATAACAGATAGTTTTGTTCAACCTGTTAATCAGTATAAGGTGTTCTCTGAGTAGGTTCGGTTATGTTGTGTTGTGTTCAATTTCAAGAACTTTCCTTTGTTATGTGAAGGGAGACTGGCTAAATTTTATGTCCTATCTTAAATATGTTTATATCATGAAACAGTAATTGGCTAAACTGCTTCATAGATTTCTCTCTCACCCCAGAGCTGAACTTGAGACATGCGGACAGACAGAGGGGACATATATAACATATCCTATCATATCATATCATATCATATCATATCATATAAATATCAATTTATACTATTTATATTAATAATAATTATTTTGTGTGTGGTTCAGGGAGGGCAGCGCCCTCTATTGGCCATCTTATATTATTTACATATAATTATATACACAATACATGCCTTTTTATTCATTGACAAAGCACTGCAATGAATTTGTAAAAGTGATCTTTCCTGTTTCCTTCTCAGCTTTAGAAATCTGTTGTGATTTTGAGACACAAATCTGTTTTTTTTTCTTCCAGATTTTAGTGATAACACAAGAGCTCCCACGAAACTGACTGATCATTTATTAGCGTTATGTAGTCTTAAACTCTGCTAGCTTTTCAAAGACAACTTTAAAGAGAAAAGGTCGATCTGTACTCACACATGACATTGAGATAAACAGCAGGAGAGATGTGATTGTGTCCGTGTACAGCACAGCTATATCTGCCTGCATCCTCTCTTCTGACTGACTGCAGCAGGAGTTCATTGTTTCTGTCTCCTCTCTCAGTTAATGGCTGTGAGTTTCTGTACCAGATTAATGTGGCTCTGTCAGTCAGAGTGCAGCTGCTTTTACATGTCAGACGGACTGAATCTCCCTCTGTCACTCTCTCAGGAGACTCCACCTGAAGATCTGAACACAACACACACATTATATCTAGTGCTGCTGTCATACACTGATTATTATTTAACATAATGCACAGAAGAAGAGATAAACCTCATGAAAGTCACCTGTGACAGTAAGAGTCACTCCTGGATCACCAATCCATCTTCCATCAGGTTTATCAGAGATGAATCTGAAATAGTACTCGTGTGAATCCTTCAGTGTCACATGACTCAGTCTGATGGTGCAGTACCGCTGTGTGTCTCCCAGATACTGAAGCCTCTGACTGTATTCAGTGTCATTAGACAGATCTGGAGGCTCGACATCCTTTTGTGATGGGCCTTTGAACCAGAACGCTTTCTTGATCTGATATCCAGTAGGGTATATATAAGCACAGTTCATTATCACTGTTGAGTCCTTTAGTGCACAGATGTGTGAAGGACTGTAACTCACACCCCAACCAGCACTAGAAACCCCTGAAACACAGAATTCATCCTGATGAACATGTTTTATTAGTTACAATGAATCAATGAAAACATGATTTTTTATTACTTGAAAACAGCAACTACAAGAATCTTCTCAGAATTGAGTGAATATGAAGTGTGATTTACTTCATCAGCTTTGATGGAGGGTGTTGCAGAAAAGCAGAAGTAAATGTACAGAGACAGAGTGAAGAGAGAAGCAAGAAATCAGCAAAAAACAACATGATACACTCTCAGATAATGAAATATATAAAAAACAAGCCTAGGAAAATAATCAAAGTTGATTTATTAAATACCCAATGGCATTAAAATGTGAGTTTTCTATCAGCTCTGAGCTCATCTATATGCATGTGAACTAAAACACATTTAACATATACACATTCACTTCCGAAAACTTGAGCCAAAATATTCACAATCTGGTGCTACAGTGACTTTTGTCCAATCAAATGCTCTGAACAATGAGAAAGTCCCTCCCCCTAAACCACATGACACTGACTGGCAAGAAGCAAAAGACTATTGGACATTTCTAAAAGGGACAAGCGTTTGACACGTCCAACCCAAACTTCCTGTTTCAAAGGGAAATATGTGAGTACAGGACAGAAGAAAGTGTTCATCGGCCGCTCATGAGGCCTTAAATAAAACATCAGAGTGTTTCTAATGTGAATGTAACAGAGACTTACCGTGAATCATGAGCAGAACGATCAGAGGAAGAGGAGGAGCCAATCTGAGCGACATCAGCATAAAATACATCTATAATACAGCATTAAACATCACTCATAATCATCACTTGTGCTTAAACAAGTATATGTACTGTATATCACCCTATTCTTTACATTGTTAAGACACGTGTGTTATATGAGCAATAATCATCAGTTTTCATTTAAGTAAGAGTGTGTTTGTCTTACCGTGTTGTAGCTCATCAGATCAACAGCAACTGAATGACTGACTGTTTAACACATGCACTTTTAGCTTCACAGTGAAGGACTGTGTGTGGTTAACACTGTTTACTGATGCTCAGTGCCAGGAAATATCAGTCCCTCCTCAACAAGAGAACAACATCACTGAACTAAACCTAACTGAAGAACAATAATGATCCTTTATTTAATGCTGTGTTCAAAATCGCCCCCTATACCCTCATTCCCTACATCACTCCACTAATATAGTCCACTTGAGGAAGTGCATGAAAACGAGTGAATTCAGACACGGAAGGGCTGCTGCTTTTGCATAGTTTCTGCTTGCCATTTAATAATTATTTGAAACGTATCAAACTGGCAGCTCCAGTAGTAATGAAAAGATTTATCTTGAACTCTGTCATGGAAACTAGCATGTATAAATCGTAATTAAACAATTTAATAATCAATTAAAAATGTATACCTGTATGATATTACGCTGGACCAGGGCGGTTTGGAAAATGAATGGATTATTGATTCAGCTGCGGGCGCCATCTTCTGGTTAGACGCGACTCTCACAGTGCATTATGGGTATTCTCTAGCCGTTGAGCGTACATTGGCTGTACACTCGTTACTGCGGTGCATTGTGGGTAAAGGGGGCGATTTCAGACACAGCCTAAGTTGAAGATGAATGACTGTGATTTACAGGTGGCCCTGGGGGTGTAATGATTCACTCGTTTCTCGCTGCATCGATTACAAATCCTGACGATGCATATGTATCAATGTTGAAACGTATTTTTGAATCGTGAATCGTCGATTTCGGTCAATAATCAATTTAAAATGCTAAGAATCGAATGAATCACGATTCGATAGCGATTCAGTGCTTTAAAATATATAAACATTAAATTACTACATCCGTGCATTAATGGAGACGTGTGCCGTCATCCGCGCCCTCACAGCTCTCCTTCACAGACACGCGCCGCTCTCTTTACCGCCTTCACTGGATTGCGCTCGCGCTCCATCCGTCGCTCTCATTGACACAGTTTTGAGCAGCGCACATTTGATCTCTCCTCAGGACGGCCACTGCTATCACATGAGCAGATGACAGCTCTCTCTCGTCACGTTTTCTTTTACATCACGTAAATGGCCGGGTGCGTGTGCGTGTGCGTGGCTTACCTGGGGAACACATGGCACCATGATGCACTATGAGAAGAAGGCAAGCCGGCAGAGGCAGTGTGATGCTTTGGGCAATGTTCTGCTGGGAAACCTTGGGTCCTGCCATCCATGTGGATGTTACTTTGACACGTACCACCAACCTAAGCATTGTTGCAGACCGTGTACACCCTTTCATGGAAACGGTATTCCCTGGTGGCTGTGGCCTCTTTCAGCAGGATAATGCGCCCTGCCACAAAGCAAAAATGGTTCAGGAATGGTTTGAGGAACACAACAACAAGTTTGAGGTGTTGACTTGGCCTCCAAATTCCCCAGATCTCAATCCAGTCGAGCATCTGTGGGATGTGCTGAACAAACAAATCCGATCCATGGAGGCCGCACCTCGCAACTTACAGGACTTGAAGGATCTGCTGCTAACATCTTGTTGTCAGATACCACAGCACACCTTCAGGGGTCTAGTGGAGTCCATGCCTTGTCGGGTCAGGGCTGTTTTGGCAACAAAAGGGGGACCAACACAATATTAGGAAGGTGGTCATAATGTTATGCCTGATCGGTGTATATATATACACTCGCCTAAAGGATTATTAGGAACACCTGTTCAATTTCTCATTAATGCAATTATCTAATCAACCAATCACATGGCAGTTGCTTCAATGCATTTAGGGTTGTGGTCCTGGTCAAGACAATCTCCTGAACTCCAAACTGAATGTCAGAATGGGAAAGAAAGGTGATTTAAGCAATTTTGAGCGTTGTTGGTGCCAGACGGGCCGGTCTGAGTATTTCACAATCTGCTCAATTACTGGGATTTTCACGCACAACCATTTCTAGAGTTTACAAAGAATGGTGTGAAAAGGGAAAAACATCCAGTATGCGGCAGTCCTGTGGGCGAAAATGCCTTGTTGATGCTAGAGGTCAGAGGAGAATGGGCCGACTGATTCAAGCTGATAGAAGAGCAACTTTGACTGAAATAACCACTCGTTACAACCGAGGTATGCAGCAAAGCATTTGTGAAGCCACAACACGCACAACCTTGAGGCGGATGGGCTACAACAGCAGAAGACCCCACCGGGTACCACTCATCTCCACTACAAATAGGAAAAAGAGGCTACAATTTGCACGAGCTCACCAAAATTGGACAGTTGAAGACTGGAAAAATGTTGCCTGGTCTGATGAGTCTCGATTTCTGTTGAGACATTCAGATGGTAGAGTCAGAATTTGGCGTAAACAGAATGAGAACATGGATCCATCATGCCTTGTTACCACTGTGCAGGCTGGTGGTGGTGGTGTAATGGTGTGGGGGATGTTTTCTTGGCACACTTTAGGCCCCTTAGTGCCAATTGGGCATCGTTTAAATGCCACGGCCTACCTGAGCATTGTTTCTGACCATGTCCATCCCTTTATGACCACCATGTACCCATCCTCTGATGGCTACTTCCAGCAGGATAATGCACCATGTCACAAAGCTCGAATCATTTCAAATTGGTTTCTTGAACATGACAATGAGTTCACTGTACTAAAATGGCCCCCACAGTCACCAGATCTCAACCCAATAGAGCATCTTTGGGATGTGGTGGAACGGGAGCTTCGTGCCCTGGATGTGCATCCCACAAATCTCCATCAACTGCAAGATGCTATCCTATCAATATGGGCCAACATTTCTAAAGAATGCTTTCAGCACCTTGTTGAATCAATGCCACGTAGAATTAAGGCAGTTCTGAAGGCAAAAGGGGGTCAAACACAGTATTAGTATGGTGTTCCTAATAATCCTTTAGGTGAGTGTATATATATCATAAAGATATCGATATAATTTCCCTTTTACCGTTTTATAGATTAATGTAAGATCCCTTAACACTACCCCCAAACCTAAACATACCCATTTATACAGAATATAAAGAGAATAAAACGTAATGGACTAGCATTAGCATAGCATTAAAAAGATATATATATCCTACTACCCCTAAACCTACCCATAACCATTTATTAAAACTACATACTTTTATAAATAAAAGCATAACAAATAGACAAGTGTAATCACAATAATTTATTTATTTTGAAAATGTCAAAAGCAGTACCAAAAGTCGTTCAAATGACGATGTGTTGCAGTCGCAGTCCTCTCTGGTGGTATATAATAGTTTTGTATGGGGTACAGAGCAAAATTTAAGTTTAATCAATGACAATATTTCCCCATTTTAACTGTACATCAACTGAAACACAGCATGTCACAATATGTGACGAAGCAGGTGCGAGCCAATGAGCGTTCGATATCACTGCCGTAAATCATGCCGTAACGCTTCGTGAGGGTGCGCGGCTTTTTAATTCAAATTCATAATAACGAGCGCTGGATTTGACGGTCGCTGCTGAGAATGCGATCAAGATTGCTGGATAAAGGGCTAAATTTGGATCTGTTCCTCGCAAACAAATGGATTCTAAAGATTTGGATTACAGCAAACGAATAGAATTGACGTGTTTTGTGAATTTATGTTGTGTTTTGGTGTATCTTATGGTTGTATCGTCAGTCGCTGCATAGGATAAGTTTTTTTTTGTCTCACGGCAAACAAACTAAATACTATAAAATGGTTAAACGATTACAAAAATGTTATTCATTTTAAGATTTTAAAGTGCAGTCTTGCTTAACATTATAAAATCCTCCGAAAATGAGTTTGCTGCAGAAGTCACGAATAGAGCGGCATGTTATTTCATATATTAAGTAGATTAGTAAACTGCATTTATTAAAGGCGACTGAAAACATGTATGACATATATGATATGACAATAGAATCAAAACATTAATGCCACAATTTTAATATTCATACATGGGAATTCATTCGTAAATTACGTTTTAGTGCTGTCAATACGTCAGTATTGAACATTTTAGTGTGCATGAAAACGTAAGTAAATGTACAAGTGATAGAACCACACTTTACGTAAAGATACCCACATATTCTCATGAGATCATGTTCAGGTACTACTGACCCTACTGAGGTGCTGACACACACACACACACACAGTTGTTCTAAGAAGAACATGCCGGACATGATATTTACATGGATATAGCCAGTGAGGTGTGGGTTATTGGTCTTCCTGATTGTCTTGACTCAAATATTTTGACTCAATTAACGTATACCGTATTGATCAAACATTGCTGATCCTGCAGAGGTGTCGACATAACATTAAACTCGTTGTGTGTCTTTTAATTTCCCACAATCAAAGGAAACATGGTCACAGTCACAGACATAACACCTTTTTGCCTCTCCAGACAGGAAAGGGACAGCAGACAAGGAAGGAACAAAACATGGCAGGGTGAGAGGTGTGAGATCATTAAACTTTGTTTTAAATCCAATCAAAAGTCAAATCTAACATCTGTTTGATCTTTTGATTTACAACCACTGTCATGTCAGTCGGGTCACAGGACCTTGATGACCCGCCAGTCAGTGTGACACTCATAAATCAGACCATGAGACATGTTTGACACATTGAAACATGTCAATCATGAGTGACGGGGGCAATAAATCAGTCAACCTCAAGAGTCATAAATCACTCAAAAGTGACAGATGGTATATGTTAATACTACTCTGGGCTAACCCATGTGGGACCTCCATGTAAACTGAGGACAAAACTGACTGGGCCCCAGTTAGACAGCCCAGGTCAAACCCATCTGGGCCACACATGGCTGTGCTGGCTGGGCAGTCACGAGTCACAACATTACCTGATTGTCAGTGTCTCAAGTTGTCCACCACAGGGCAGCAGAGACTTTGAAATGTGAACAGAGGTGGAAAGTCCAGGTTCAGAAGATAAAAAAGTCCTGCTCGGTATTTTGTTCCAAACACCTGGATTTGCTAAGTAGCACAGTTTTTCAGCCAGGAGGTAGAATTAATTAGTGAAATCAGCTGACTGAGTTCATGAGTGGAATAAAAATATGGCAGGACTTTTACTTTTTGACCCCTGGACTTTACACCTCTGATTTGAACACAGTACGATGAAGTAGTAAGATAAAACAACATACACATGAAGATGAATAATTGTCAGTAGCAGGAGATGGTGACCTCTGGTGGTAGTTTGAGGGTTTGAACAAGCACATATGAGAATCACAAACAAAACTGATCATTTAAAGGGAAAGTTACAGGAGCACAAGAGGCAGAATAACTGAAGCTGATAATATTGAGCACTTTGAGACTTAAAATGATACATTGTCCATTGTGAATTTTGTTCAGTGTATCAGTAAAATAAGAAAACGCTTCTATCCACCACTAAACATATCTTTAGGTGTTTTACTCAGACTTAATTTTAACATTTATATTTATATTTTTTACACAGTGACAATTCACCAGCTTTTAAGTTTCATTAAATTCCACTGTTACATCATGTTTCTTAAACTATACAGAAATAAAACTCTTTAGTGACTCATCACTAATGGTTCCTGTCAATCACCAGTGGCTCCGCCCACAGAGCTCACGATTGGTTCCTTTGTGCTCCGCCTCTTACTGCAGCGTCTTCCTATTGATCTGAACAAACAATAAGATGAAGAAAGACTGACTGAAGTTCATCAACAACATTATAAAACCTTTCACAAGAATCATAAATCAATCACACTAGTACTGAAGAGAGTTTTATTGATTATATTGAGAAGAGCTGCAGGTTCTGACACTTACTGATGGATTCTCATGTTCAGAAAAGCTCAAGAGTCGTGCAGGAGTCTTCAGGAGGTCTGGGATCAACGGTCTGTGTGAAAGAGCGAGAGATCGGTCATGTGATCATCTGTGATGGAGGATCTGACGCTGACGTCTCACTTACTGTGAGTGTGTCGTACAGGTCAGAGGTCGTGGACTTGAGCTCAAGAGCTGTATATGTGTCTTCATTGGGATCAGAGATCTACAGGAGAGGCAAAAGGACACACATAACAAAGTAGCACAATCGCAATACTAAACATATAATATTAAAAAAAACACAAACATATTAAAACACAACACAAAAACATATTAAAAACACAGCTTAAGGGTCAAGAGCCCAACTAATTCAAACACTGATCACCAAATAAAACTATTTTTAAATAAAACATCAACATCTAAACCTCTGTTAATTCTCTATAAGATCTTCTGTAGACGTCTGACAGATATAAAGTCAATCTGGTTAGTAATGTGTGAAGCTGGTAATGCTGTTTGTGGAGTTGTTTAATCCTCTGCTGAGATCAAAAATGTGTTAGCTGAGATATATAGTCTGAAACAGATAACGGCTGATCGATTAATTTTCTGCTTCGTGTTGTGTCTGGATGATTTACCTCTTTCAATGTGAAATCTTCAGTTTTAACACTCCATCGTTTCCTCCTGTTACAATGACAGGCATTGACAGCATATGCATTAAAATAACTGAAGATATGAATGCTGTTATTAAAGATTACTAATAGTTAAAAACACAACTGAGACATTTCTTACATTAGACTAAAAGTTGATTATGTTTTTTATTGATCTTACATTATAAACAGGATGATGAAGATGATGACAATGATGAAGAATAATCCTCCAGATGCCGCTGTGATCACAATCACATTCCTACCAGCACCATGATGAACTGAAAGAGGAAGATCCTCATGATTAACTCTCCACACTGAGGAATGATGTGAAGATACAGGAGTGTGTTAATAAAACCCTCACCTGTGACAGTTACAGCGTCTGATCTCTGAGATCCATGTTGATTGTGAGCCTGACAGTAGAAGCGTCCACTCTGTCGTGCACTGAAACTCTGTCCAGATCCAACAGCTGAGGTTTCATTCTCCTTAAACCATTTGATCAGAGCAGGAGGGTTTGAATCACTGCTGCAGCTCAGAGTCACTGAATCTCCCTCCACTATTTCACCAGACTATCAACACTGAGACGCTCCTGGGTGGGTCTGAAAAGAAGAAAAGAAACTCTATACTTATGTTTTTTGTTTGTTAATCCACTCATTTGTTGATCACAGTTACTGAACCATCGTTAACTTACACATGATGTTTAAAGTCACAGCATCAGAGTATCTCTCTCCATGTTCATTGATGGACTTGCACTTGTATTCTCCACTGTCATCAGAGCTGATCTTTGAGATGCTGTAGATTCTTTCAGATCCTTCAAACGTTCCTCCTTTAAACCAGCTGAAGTTCAGAGCAGGAGGGTTTGAATCACTGCTGCAGTTCAGAGTCACTGAATCTCCCTCCACTATTACACCAGATGGACTGATGGACACTGAGACTCTCCTGGGTGGGCCTAAAACAGAGAAAAATGACAATTAACAATAAGGCTGGGTATCGTTTAAAAATTTTCGATATCGATAATGATACCTTGACTTCGATACTGGTTGCTGAACGATATTTTTTTCTATACCCATTTTATTTTTCCGTTTTAATAAGATTACCTTACACATTACCTCAAAAAAAATAATATATGCCTTGCGCTCAAGTGCACGCATAAAGCTTGCCACAAAGCACTGGCAAAAGTAGCCTAATGATTATGAGTGTAAAAATAGCAAGGAGACATTTTAACTGTTTATTAATAAACTAGTGTTATCTGAGTCCGTGTTGCTGCAAAGATGAAGTTGATGATGAGGCCTACTCTTCATCTCTGCAGTAGTGAACGTGCGCACCTACAGAGGGAAGTAGACATTTCAAGCTTTCTATAGGCCTATTTCTCATGTCTGTGAGGTAAGTAGCCTATATGCTGAGTTTCGGTTCATTTATGTGACGTGCTGCAGTTCTTTTTGCAGTCGAATACGGAGCAACTTTCTGCTCTTTAGTTTATTCCGTGCTCCGTCAAGTGCTTCAGATTTGTTGTGTTGCCGGTCTGGCAGCAATTATCTTGTCGCAAACATTGCATTGCGCGCTGTTGGCATCGAGCCTGGTGAAATGTGGCCACACTTTTGATCTTTTCCACATCCTTTACATCGATGAGGGTTGGGACGCTTACCCCCTATTTACACTGCACACGTCTGCGGCTCATCAGGGCTCCAACGAGGTTTTGTTCTGTCCTCGTGCTGCGGCACGGCTGGTATAAACAGAAGCATTGACTAGAGTGACCGCGTCAGAGACGTAATGCACCGCAGCAGACGGGTTACACACTACAGCCTTACGTGTGATCCGCGTCTCCGGGCGTAACCGACGTAAACTAGTGTTTATCAGCCACAGCCAATCATGCTGCACGGTTATTGGCTCACTGACGTTGATGAGATTAACCCCTTAAGTATTGAAATTTGGTATCGAACGACAAGACCTTTTACGATACTCGATGGTATCGAGGCAATTCGGTCGGTGCCTAAAAAGTATCGAACATGATACCCAGCCCTAATTAATAAATATTACAAAATTAACTTGGATTTGTGAACAATGTGCAGGTGATCATTAACTCACACATGACGTTTAAAGTCACAGCATCAGAGTATTTCTCTCCATGTTCATTGATGGACTTGCACACAGCAAAATCCTCAGTGTTAAATTAACACTGCTGGTGTTTATATGAGTCCACACTCAGAGTGTTAAAGTAACACTGAAGCAGTGTTGGAGTTAATGAAATAATTAAGAGATTAATTGAGTGATGATTGAGCATTATTGAAGATAGCTGCTGTTAACAATCAGAATCACTGAAGGAAAGATAAACAACTGACTTCAGCCACAGCTTTAGATGAAATCAACTGAAGATAAAAGAAGACATTAAATCTCTGAAGATCTCAGCAGAGGAGGATTAAACAACTCCACAAACAGCATTACCAGCTTCACACATTACTAACCAGACTGACTTTATTTCTGTCAGACGTCTACAGAAGCTCTTATTGAGAATTAACAGAGGTTTAGATGTTGATGATTTATTGAAAATAATAGTTTAGTTTGAAGTCACCATTATGGTGATCAGTGTTTGCTTTAGTTGGGCTCTTGACTCTTGACTTTTTAACATTAGTTTTTCTCTGGCTGCTGTAACTGTTTGTTACGGGGAGAACAGTGAGGTTGTTGTTGTTGTTGTTGTTGTTGTTGTTGTTGTTGTTGTTGTTGTTGTTGTTGTTGTTGTTATCATCATCCTGAGAATCATTGATTATAGTAATCTTGTGATTCTACAGCAGAAAATCCAGCAGTGTTTTACTCAGATAAACTGAACCATTTTTAAAACGTGTACATAAGAAGTTTTATTTATATAGCGCCTTTCCATAGCTCAAGGTCGCTTTACATAGTGTTAAGCAATACATTTGCACACCCACATACACAATACAAGCACAGGTCTTATATAGCCACATTATTCAAAATACAAATTAAGTAGATATGTGTTTAGCTGGGTCTTGAAGGTAGACAGAGATGATATATTACGTAATGGCAGGGGAAGTGAATTCCATAATTTAGGAGCATTGACACTAAATGACCTACCACCTACAGAAGACAACCGAAAACGAGGAATAGGCAAAAGACCAAGCTCAGATGATCTGAGGGACCGGGCAGGAAAGTAGAAGAGGAGTAGGTCAGACAGATATGGAGGTGCAAGACTATTTAATGCCTTAAATGTTAGAAGTAATACCTTAAAGTGAATACGTGATGCCACAGGTAGCCAGTGAAGATCATGCAGTAGAGGAGTTATGTGAGCAGAGCGCCTGGTGGAGGTGAGAACTCTGGCTGATGAGTTTTGAACATACTGTAACCTTGCAATAAGTTTTTTAGGAAGACCAAGAAATAGAGCATAATCCAGACGGGATGTGATTAATGCATGAATTCATATTTCAGCATCAGCCTGAGTAAGAGAAGATCGAAGATGTGCAATATTACGAAGATGGAAAAAATGAGTTTTTAACAGAAGAAATATGAGCGGCAAAAGATAGAGATGAGCCAAATAAGACACCAAGATTACGGACAGATGAAGAAGGTTTAACATAAACCCCATCAATTTCAAAGGACAGGTCCATTCTTTTTACTGAGGTTGCAGAGCCAATCATCAGTAATTCAGTTTTGCTATTATTTAGTTTAAGGAAATTCAAGGACATCCAATGCTTGATATCCCTGATACATGCAGTAAGTGAGTCAGGCAATGATGGCCTATCAGAGCTGGTGGTGAGGTAAATTTGAATGTCATCAGCATAGCAATGAAATTGAGGTCCATGCCTGCGTATGGTTACCAAGTGGATATATATCAATGATAAACAGAAGTGGACCAAGAACTGAACCCTGAGGAACACCCTGTGAAAGCGGAGCAGTGGCAGATTTATACCCTTGTATAGTGATATAATATTTTCTGTCACGGATGTAGGAGATGAGCCAGGAAAGAGCAGAACCAGTGATACCAATATCAGAAAGGCGAGAAATTAGTATTTCATGGCAGACTGTGTCGAATGCAGAGTTTAGATCCAGAAGAATCAAGATGTTTATTAACCCTGAATCCATAGACAGAAGAATATCATTAGAATATCATTAGCCACATGAAGAAGAGCAGTTTCAGTGCTATGTGACGAGCGAAATCCTGACTGAAAAGGTTCAAAAAGGCCATTAGCATTTAAGTAAGATCTCAATTGTGAAGCCACAGCTTTTTCAAGGATTTTACTTAAGAATGGTAAATTTGAGATTGGTCTATAATTATTCATGTTTAGATGGTCAAGGCCCGTTTTTTTAAGAATTAATTTTTTTAATTCAGCTGGAACAATAGCAGATGTTAAACTAGAGTTTATCATGTGTGTTATGAAAGGTTCAACCTCACGAACACACATCTTAAGCAAAACAGTCAGAGTAGGGTCAAGCTGGCAGGATGTAGAGTTAGACCACAATTTGATCACTTATGGCAGCAGAAGTAGTGAAAGTAAAAGCAGAGAGAGAGCTTGTGGAGTAAGCCGAGTCAGCTGACATCGAGTGAACATTTGAGTCAGTTGTATGAGGGGTGTCTATGGAAATGGATGCAATGATTGACTTCAATTTGTCTGAAAAGTAATGAGAAAAATTATTCACAAGCACCTCAGAGCCAGAAATAACATGTTGTGGAGGATTAATGAGATTGTTGACTATAGCAAACAGGGATTTTGGCCTACACATGGAATTGTAGGATTGAAAATAATCAAAGATATTTGATATTTGAAATTGAACAAAGACATTTGCTTCACTGTTTTCAACCCCCATCTTTCTTATCAGAAGGGCCATTTGGAATTCCTAAAGTCAATGAGATGCTGAAGGCCTGTAGGCCAAATGTGTGTCACACCTTTAGTACAGTGGGGGAAGTTTGGTCTGATTGGTCAGTTTGAATGTCTCACATTAGGGTTTCAGTCACATGGTCAAGGAACAGATAAAAAGAAGATGTAACTGTTGCTCTGGCCTCTTTTATTCTCTGTCTCTCTTGATTCTCTGGCTCTCTCTCTTCTTGGGGGCCTTCTCTTTGGCTCTTCTCTTCTTTGCTCTCTTCTTCTCTTTGTCTCTTTCTCTCTCTCTCTCTCTCTCTCTCTCTCTCTCTCTCTCCCTCTCTCTCACTTTCTATCCCTTAGGTAACATTCTATTCATGCTGGGTACGATAAATGGTATAAGTTTTATCATCTCATACATCTATTTTGAAACTATTTTAAGTGTAACCATAACCAGATTTTGTCATTAAATCCTTTCTATTACAAATGATGTGCTAACTAGTTTTGATTTGGTATTGACTTTGAAGTGCTATTGCAATACAATATAGTCACATTCTAGCAACGCTCTCCCACATATTTTGCTACTGTAACTGCGCTTATTTCCGTCGTTGGTATAAGTTGCAGTGGGTGGTAAAGACGAGAAATGTACAGTTCTACCATCTTGCTGATAACGTTTCTTTAGTCATTCGGCAACCCTGCAGCCTGAACCACTGTAGGCGACCCACCCTTACAGAATTATTAATAGTAGAAGAGAAATATGAGGATCTTGCAGCATTGAGGGCTGTACGGTAGTTGAGCAAGTGTTCCTTCACAGCCAAAGAGTGCACGAGTCCAGTTTTTCTGTACAGTCTTTCCAAGCGACGACCCATAGTTTTCATCGCTCGGAGTTCCGGAGGGAACCAGGGTGAAACACGTGCAGATGGAACCAGTCTAGTTTTAACAGGAGCATGTATTGCACAGAGTTTTCATTTATGTTGAAATCACCAAGAAAAATTACAGATGAATAACTAGCACAGACAAGAGTAACTAATCTCTCACTAATCTCAGAGAAAAAATCTGAATGAAATTTTGGAGGTCGATAAATTAGGATTACAGCCATTGATGTTTTGCCAGTCATTTTCAACGCAAGGTATTCAAAAAATGCAACGTCATGGAACTCAATCTTAGATAATTTGATACTCTCACGACAAACTACAGATAACCCTCCACCTCTACGATGGAGACGAGGTTGAGAGAAATAAATGTACCCAGGTGGTGTTAAGAGGTTTAAATTAAAGAAGTCCTTGGGCACCTGCCAGGTTTCTGTCAAAAGTAGCATGTCCAGGTTTGCGTCAGTGATAATGTAATTTAGCACTGATGCCTTATCAGTTAATGAGCGAGTGTTCAATAGCGCACATCGCATATCTGAAGAAGCAAGTTTGCAGTTTCCAAGGACGGGATCAAAGTGTAGTGGTCTCAAATTCTCAAAGTTGATTACGCAGTTTTCCTGTTGTGTTATACCAGAAGCACGGGTGTTAGTGCAGATAACTGGAATACTATTTGAAGACGAACAGTAATACGTCCGAGGTTTCTTACGCGAACGGTGTATGTAGCGGGGTCTGCGTAAAATTCCAAGTTGTTCACACCATGTATAGGTGTCCGGAGCCAAGTGGAGAGATCCCTTTAAAGTTCTAAGTTGAGCCGAAGAAAATTGCAGAGCCATCTCGGGAGAAGTCACTTTATTAACATCAGCCGAAAATAGTACAAAAAGACCAACGAACAAAACCGGCAAGTGATTTCGCGTTGACATGACAAAACTAATGGGACCCACACAACAACTTATCGGTTTAATTACGTTAGCCAGAACCGTACCGAATCCACTATCCACAACAATTCACAGAAGGGAAGGCTACCCGACCATACCGAGAACTGAAACCACAAAATGATAGAGTGGAGACTCACTGTATCAGATGTCGGGAAGAATATGGATCGGATGGAGAGAGCTCGCAGAGATCAGTGTGACAGGATCACAAAAAGACCAAAATAGTCATCCAAAGTTTACTGAAGGAAGAAAATAATCCCAGCATGTTGAATCTCAGCCAAAAACATATCAGTCAACAAACAAACAGATACCAGCATGAAGCGGCAGCACAATCGCACCAGCGTTTTCACACCAGAGATCACTCATATGAAACCGGTATTGCTTAGCATGATGCTCTGGAAATACGTGTTGTGCATCAAATTTTGTTCACCGGTTTAATAACACATCACACACTAAACACTAACACCAACAAGATTTACTCACACACAGACATCAAGAATCAGCCTATGAATCTCAACAATGGTGACATGCTTCATGCCGCAGTGCATTCTGGGTGCATCATGCGAAACTCATCCATGGCTCCCAGAATGCATTGCGGCATGAAGCATGTCACCATTGTTGAGATTCATAGGCTGATTATAAATCTAACAGGAGTTAGATTAGTTGCTCATTACGATTGTTTTAAAATAAAGTTAGTAGTATATTGCTTATATTAAACTCAGTCATAAGATCAGTGAATTAAGTCACTACACAATGATTATATTCTTATCATCAAACAGCATCTGATTGTGTTTTCTTTTGCTTTTCTTGCCAAAACAAACTCAGTTACAGCAGCCAGAGAAACACTAACATTTAAAAAGTCGTCAAACTGACCAACTAAAGAAAACACTGATCACCATAATGGTGACATAAAAAAACAAACAATTCTCAACACAAAATCAACGTCTAAACCTCTGTTAATTCTCGATAAGAGCTTCTATAGACGTATAACAGACAACAATTCAATCTGGTTAGTAATGTGTGAAGATGATAATGCTGTTTGTGGAGTTGTTTAATCCTCCTCTGCTGAGATCTTCAGAGATTTAATGTCTTCTTTTATCTTCAGTTGATTTCATCTAAGGCTGTGGCTGAAGTCAGTTGTAGTTGTTGTTTCTCTTTCATTCAGTGATTCTGCTTGTTATAATCAGGTGTCTTCAATAAGACTAAAACATCACTTAATTAATCACTCAATTACCTAATTAACTTAATTAATTGAACACTGGGACATTTGCTGTGTGCTTGTTAACAGCAGGTGTTCATCACTAATGCTCAATCATCACTTAATCACTTAATTATCTCATTAACTTCAACACTGATTCAGTGTTACCTTTTCACACTCTGAGTGTGGACTCATATAAACACCAGCAGTGTTAATTTAACACTGAGGATTTTGCTGTGCACTTGTATTTTCCACTGTCATCAGAGCTGATCTTTGAGATGCTGTAGATTCTTCCAAATCCTAACTTTTTTCCTTTAAACTAGTTGATTTCTCCAGGAGAATTTGAATCACTGCTGCAGCTCAGAGTCACTGAATCTCCCTCCACTATTTAACTGATAATCACAGATGTAGGAATACTTATTTCACCAGATGGACTGATGGAGATCACAGGATTCACTGGAGGATCTACAGATGTCAGGTAAAAGTATTTATCAGTGGCGGCTGGTGGAAAATTTTCTAGGTACACTGTTAAACCTTGCTGTAAAAAAAGGCCAAATTCTGACAGTAACATACTATTTTCCATTAAAACAGTAATATACCATAGAAAACAATGCATTCTAGGTAATATTTGTCATTTTCGAGAAAGTAACCTGCAGGAATATACTGTGAGTTAACAGCGCTCGAAGTTGACATTCAGAGGCTGTGTTCCACATTACACCCTATATCCTCATTCACTATTCCCTACATTAGTTCACTAATATAGACCACTTGACAGAGTGAATGAAAAGAAGTGAATGAACATGAACACCTGACAAACAGAATCACTGAAGAACAGAGAAACAAGAACAGAAAAAAAGAGACGAGCAGAAACACAAGAACTACAACTGACTTCAGCCACAACTGGTGTGAAACCAGTTTACAAACCAGTTTGACATTTTTTTTCATACTTGTACAAAAGTTCTTGTTGAAAATTAGCAGATATTTAGATGTTGATGTTTTATTGAAAATAATAAAGTCTGTCGTAACCATTATGGTGATCAGTGTTTGCTTTAGTTGGGCTCTTGAGCCTTGACTCTTTAACATTAGTTTTTCTCTGGCTGTTGTAACTGTGTGTTTATAAAGCACCTTTGTTAAGGCAAGAAAAAAAACATCAGGTTTTTCTGGCTGTTGTGACGATGCCATAATCATAATGGATGTGTCTGATTCACTGATCTTTTTCTGCATCAAATCTTTGAATTTATGAGTATTCAAATTCTACCACATGTAATGATTTTTATTTAAGGGTTTTGAAATCATACTGCGCATAAAAGATTTTGAGTTTATACACACACAGACATCATCAATCAGCATATGAATCTCAACAATGGTGACAAACAAAAGTTTCATGACGTAATGCATGCTGGGTGCCAGCAGAGTACAAAACTCCCAGCATGCACTGCAGCATGAATGAATTATGCAGCTGATTGGTCTTTTCTATTGCCACCATTGTTGAGATTCATGTGCTGATGTTTGATATCTGTGTGTGTCTAGATGAAACTAGAAGCTAAACTTTTTTTTTTTGGAAAATCATTATAAATTAATTTTTGCTGTCATTTCACATTGGTGGTAGTGTAAACTAGAAGACTGTTGAAACTGTAACTGTTTTGATACAAACTTGAAAACTGGATGATATTTTTTTTTTCTTTTGCCATAACAAATGCTGTTTACAAAAACACAGTTAAAGCAGCCAGAGGAAAAACCAAAGATGTTCAAGAGTCAAGAGCTCCATAATGGTGACATCAAACCAAGAATTTTCAATTAACCATCAATATCTAAACCTCTGTTAATTCTCAATAAGAGCTTCTGTAGACTTCTGACAGAAATAAAGTCAAACTGATCAGTAATAAGTGTAATAATGTGTAATTGAAGACACAGGGTGAATGCTTTTACTCTTTGTAGTGTGGACACTACAGGATATTTATGTTAACGTTAAAGGGTTAACGGTGTAAGATAAAAAGACACACCCATGAAATGTATTTTAACAGTAATAAACTGTAAGTTAAAAAACAGTTATATGCTGGTAACACTGTTGCCAACAGTTTACCGTAAAATTGAGTTTTGTGTGTCACCATTGTGGTGAAGAGTAGAGCCTGTGCTTCAGTCCAGGAGAAGACCAAGCAATACCGATGATGTGCTGCATGTTGTGTTATTTAACAAAATTAAATAAAGTATTTTATTTAAAATATGTTTTAGTGGTCTCAAATGAAATAATCTTACAGTAATACTATGCTTGCATTATTAGTGCATTATCAATACTAATTTATAAATTGATTGGCAGTTGGCCAATTAAAGGCAGTAGGTTTCTGCAGATGAAATTAGTTAACTCGAGTTTTAATTTAAATGTTTTTACATTAACACTGTAGATTACAGTAAAAAACTACAATTAACAGAAAATTGTTGCCATTATTTTACTGTAAAAAAGCCTGGTAAGGTCTAACAGTGTAAGTGTTGTGTTTTGTGGATCATTGTAATACTGAGTATGATCACTAGAGGGCAGTAAAACCTAGAGAGGTGATGAAGTTGAGTTGTTGAGCTGCTGATGCCGTTTTACTGATGCTTCCTACATTAAAGACAGACATTTGGATTTAGCTTTAGTTTTCGTCCTTTTGTAACAAGTATAGAAATTAAACTGTTAAATATATGTATTGTAGCCTGACAAGTCAGACCCACATCAAGATGTTTGGTCTGGGAACACCATTGGCAGGGCTCAATCCGAGGGGCGGGATAAACGGTTGTCTTTCAAATTCCCTCTGCACGTGAATTATACTGTGAATTAACAGCGCTCGAAGTCGACACTCAGAGGCTGTGCGCCAAATCACACCCTATACCCTCATTCACTATTACCTACACTAGTTCACTAATATAGTCCACTTGACAGAGTGAGTGAAAAGAAGTGAGTGAATTCAGACACTGATGAACACCTGCTGTTATCACTGAAAGAAAGAGAAACATGAACAGAAAACAGATGATTTCATCAACTGAAGATAAAAGAAGACATTAAATCTCTGAAGATCTCATCAGAGGAGGATTAAACAACTCCACAAACAGCATTATCAGCTTCACATATTACGTCTACAGAAGCTCTTATTGAGAATTGACAGATGTTGTTTTATTGTTTCTTTTGACATTACCATTATGGTGATCAGTGTTTGCTTTAGTTGGGCTCTTGAAACTTGACGTAATATTATTTTTCTCAGACTGCTATAATTGTGTGTTTTAAATACATTTGATATAGGAAGCAAAGCCGAAAGAAGACATAAACAGGTGATGTTGACTAACTATCAATGGTTTGATTCACTGAGCTCCTTCAGAGTCTAATCTATAATGACATAGATGATATGTTTTACATATTTTTATGGTGTCCCAATAATTTTACGAAACATCAATGTTTCAACAACCAGACAATTTGTGGCCTGAACACCAGTATCATTCAGACTCACATAGACATCAAGAATCGGCGTATGAATCTCAACAATGGTGACAATCAAAAGCTTCATTCTGCAATGCATGCTGGGTACCGGCACTGTACAAAAATCGCCCATGACTCCCAGCATGCACTGCGGCATGAATAAATTATGCTGCTGAATAGCCTGGTTATTTTCTTTAATTCTTACTATTTACCTTTATTTTTGGTGTTGTTTTTGTGTTGACTTTTAGTAGTGTGTTTTGTGATGTTCAGAGTTGATCTGTTCATCTTTTTTGTTTATTGTCACCATTGTTGAGATTCATATGCTGATTCTTCATGTCTATGTGAGTCTAAAAGACACTGTAGTTCAAACCATTTTTGTAAATCATGAGTTTAAAAATCTTTCATAACTGCTTTCTAAACAGTGCTAGATGTTTTGTGGTGTTGCTAATGATAAACTGCAAAAATTGAAGTTAAAGTCATGTTTTTAATTATTTCATTACTACACATTGGGTGTTTGCAGTTTATATAAAGAAATGTTCCTTTTCAGTGGACTCAAATGAAATAAGTTTACAGTACAAACACTGTATAAATACTAGTTTTAGGATGAGAACAGTTTGAAGCAATCAGTTTTTCAAATGAAGAGTTACCTTTCATGGTATTACCACAGCAACCACAGCTGCCAGTAGATTACCGTTATTTTACAGCACAATTTTTTACAGTGTGCTGCTGCGATTGCATTGAGAGGTAGAGAAACCCATCTGTCAGCTTTCGCTCACTACATAAACTGCATTCTTCAATATACTCTTTTTTTTGAGAGTGTGGGGTGGTACCCTTAAGGGTACATTTTTGTACCTCTAAGTCAGGGGTAGGCAAGTTCGGTTCTAGAGAGCTGATGTCCTGCAGAGTTTAGCCCCAACCCTACTAAGCCACCACAGTATAAAACTCATGGCTCCCAGCATGCATTGCAGCATTAAGTATGTCACCATTGTTGAGACTCGTATGCTGATTCTTGATATCTGTGTGTCTAGACTTTGTTCTCCCTAGAAAGAATTTAAAAATCAGATTTCATAATGTCTGAAATGAAACACTGATCACCATAATGGTGATCAAACATTTTCAATAAAACATCAACATCTAAACCTCTGTTAATTCTCAATAAGAGCTTCTATAGACGTCTTTCAGGGTTGGAGCGAAACTCTGCAGGACAGTGACTCACTAGGACCGAACTTGCCTATCCCTGCTCTACACTCTCAGAAAAAAAGGTACTGTGGAGGTACAATTTTGTTCCTTGGGGAACAAAACGTATAACTATAGTGATTCTGTAACACTGTATGGTTATACTGTGAAATAAATGTATTTTAGGGAAAAAATAGGGTTGTCCGTGTTTCTAAATTTTATTTGGGTGCATAGGATGGCCTGGATGGGTTTAGGATTTTTGGTCTGAAATTGTGTCCCAGTCCGGCCCTGCTGATTTGTGTTATGATATAGGTGAGCCAATAGATGGCGTCATTGAGCTATCATAGGATGAGGGCTATACAACGGATGTGAGTGCACAAAAGAGAGTGAGCTGCTTAAAGATGGCAATGTAAAGGAAGCTGAATAAACGCTAGACACATTTGCATATACATTTGCAGAACAATGTCATGCTTGCATAACTATTCATTAAGCTATTCACAGAATAACAGATAGTTTTGTTCAACCTGTTATTCAGTATAAGGTGTTCTCTGAGTAGGTTCGGTTATGTTGTGTTGTGTTCAATTTCAAGAACTTTCCTTTGTTATGTGAAGGGAGATGTTATGATATAGGTGAGCCAATCGATGGCGTCATTGAGCTATCATAGGATAAGGGCTACACAACGGATGTGAGTGCACAAAAGAGAGTGAGCTGCTTGAAGATGGCAATGTAAAGGAAGCTGAATAAACGCTAGACACATCACAAGTCTCCTTTCGTGCAGAATATGAAACATGGTGTCAGAAGTCACAACCAACAAAGACCGCTCAAGCCGACCAAGCAAGTAAATAGTAATTATACTGAAGGACAATATATTTATTAATTAAGTTACTTGTGCAGTCAAGTCAGATTAGCAGCTAGCAACCATGGCATACAGCATCCCGGTTCCAGAACCCATGGACATGAAAGGTGACACACACAGCAACTGGGCGTTCTTACGTGCACAATGGGACAATTATGAGATTGCCACGGGCCTGGATAAATAAAAAAAATGCTGCTACACTACTGACAGTGATGGGAAAGGAATGCCATCAACTTCAATGCCACCTACACATGCTGTCGGCAGACATGGAGGATCCGACTAAAATAGGCTACTAGATGCATTACAGTCACATTTTGAACCATGCAAGAACGTGATCTATGAAAGGTTTGTGTTTAATGACTGTAAACAAACTCAGTGAGAGACAGCAGAACAATTCAGTACATCTGTGACCGGCTGGTCACAGGCACAAAGGATTCAAGCACACAAATACAGATGTTACGCGAACCAAAGCTCACACTAACCACAATTGAAGAAATCCTTCCAGAAATAACAAATGCAAAAATATTCACAGTTCTAGATGCAAAAGATGGCTATTGGCAAATAAAGCTGGATGAGGCCAGTAGCTACCTCACCACATTCTGGACCCCTGAAGGAAGATACAGGTGGCTTCGGATGCCGTTTGGAATCAGCTGAAGAGTACCAAAGGAGACAGCATGAAGCATTGCAGGGCCTCAGAGGAGTCAGTGTGATTGCAGATGACATTCTCGTCTATGGGTGTGGCAACACTACAAAAGGATCATGACAAGAACATCTCAGCCCTGCTACAGAGAGCTAGGGAAGTCAATTTGAAGCTGAACAGAAAGAAACGTAGGCTGAAGCTCCCTAGTGTGACGTACATGGGTCACCTCCTCACAAATGAAGGCTTACGCCCTGACCCGCAGAGAATAGCCACAATCCAGAACATGCAAACACTGACCAACGTAAAATCCCTCCAAAGGCTTTTGGGGTTTGTGAACTACTTGTCAAAGTTCTGACATATGTGAACCTCTCAGACACCTGACAGACAAGGATGTTAACTGGACGTGGCTACAGAAGCATGATGCGGCCCTGGAGAAGATCAAAGATTTAGTCACTCACTACCCTGTACTTAAATACTATGACCTCAAAGAGGAAGTCACACTACAATGTGATGCCAGTGAGAGAGGCTTAGTGGCAGCCCTCCTACAGAATGGGCAACCTGTAGCATTAGCATCCAGGACACTGACCCCAACAGAACAACAGAAAGCAAGACCATTGTCTTTGCTTGTGATAAATTTGACCAGTATCTACATGGCAGAGAGCACATCACTGTACATAGTGATCACAGGCCACTTGAAGCAATCTTCAAAAAGCCCTTGCTGACAGCACCCAAGCGATTACAGAGGATGCTATTGAGGCTACAGAGATACCAGATACACCTGCAGTACAAACCAGGCAAGGATTTGCACGTTGCCGACTTTCTCTCTAGAGCACGACACGCTCACAAATGCAGACACCAGCCTCAGTATACGCAATGGGCCTTACCTCGCAAGACTTTGAACAAGTTAACCATTCCAGCTGTATCAATATCTCCACAAAGACACTGGAAACCATCAAAACACTCTGCCAAAGACACGCTGTTCCAAAAACTACATGCTTGCATTAAAAACGGGTGGCCCAACCACAAACGTGCTGTCAACCGCTTAGTGTGACCATTCTGGACTTTCAAGGAGGAACTTGCTAGTGACAGTGGCCTAATATTCAAGGGACAGAGGATTCTCATTCCTGAAGCTCTGCGCCCTATTTTTTTTTTTTTTTTTTTTGAAAAAATCCACACTGGGCACTCTGGAGCCTAAGGAAGGCTCGTGAGGCAGTTTTCTGGCCTGGCATCACAGATAAAGTCAAAAACTTTGTCAGCAGTTGTGCCACATGCAACACTATCCATGTGAAAAAGCAAAAAGAAATGTTGATTCCACACAAAATACCTCACCTCCCATGGTCTAAGATAGGAATGGACCTATTTACTGCAAATGACTCAATTACTATTCTGATTACTGGGAGATAGACAAAATGCCAGATTACACCTCATCCACAGTCATTGAATGCTGCAAAAGACAGTTCAAGCAGGCATGACATTCCCCTTGAGGTTTTCACAGACAATGGACAGTGACATGGCATGGACTTTCAACGATTCGCGGAGGAATGGGACTTTAACCATGTCACATCATCACCATATCACAGCCAAAGCAATGGTAAAGCAGAGTCAGCTGTAAAAATAGCAAAAACACTGATAAAAAAGTTCACCTTGGAAGGTGGAGACCTCTGGAAAGCAGTTCTGGCATGGAGAAACACCCCAACAGAAGGCCTCAACAGCTCTCCAATTCAAAGGCTCATGTCAAGGAGAACACGCACCACCCTGCCTACTGGAGAGGCGCTTCTGCTTTGTAAGACTGTAAGATGCCGGGACGTCTGGGCTAAGGAACGACTACACCCGAGAATACAAAGGATGTTTTCGGGAAATTAACATTTGAACTCTCTCTTGTGCATTTAGCGTCCCCATCCGAGACGACATCACACTAAGTTGATCACCCAAGAATTGCCTTCATTTACATGTCTTTCCCTTCACTGCCTTTTCCCCCATCTCTCCCCTATAATTCACCCAAAATCTACATGGGTTAATGTGAACAAGTACTATACAGTATTATACATGTTTGGAATCATTTGAAACGTCTCAGTGTGACTGGTACAAAGGTCTCATTCTCACAGAAGTAAAGCAAAAGGTAAAGGTTTTAAGAGTTTAGAGATATTTTGCTTATTGTGTGTGGGTGTGTCCTCTGCCAATTGGTCTTTACCTCCTGTCCTCAATAAGGTGTAAACTACAGGTTTGGAGACTTGATTAATGCAAATTCCCATTGTGAACTCATGTTTACATTTGAAAGAGGTTTCTGTCTTGGTCTGGTATTTAAGGGATGTTGCAGAAGGGTCAGGGCGTGAACCTTCTAGACACTCAGTGTTATGTAATTTTCAGATGTCAGGTATCCATCTTTTACTCTTTACTTCAGAGCATTTGATGTTATGTATGGATTCTCTTTGAATTGATTATGTAATTGGCATGATACATTTACCTGACTAATAATAAATTGTTACATTTGATTTCATTCTGATTTACTCTGGAATTATTAACTCTAGTACATTACGTTAAGTCCATAACACCACATATCTACGCTCAGGTTAGTAGCGGACTAGAGCACAGTTTTGGTGAAGCATAAGGGCACACCAGATTGATGTTTTAGAGCTCCGACTAACACATTGGCATTAGATACGTATACTTAGACTGTAGAGGTTAGTGGACCAAATGGGTCTTCCGTTTAGAGCAAGTTGTTAGACCAATCTAAATTGGGTGAGCCTCAACTCCTGATTATTGTAATATTATTCTAATTACGTGTACGTGGGAAACCACGGCATGATTATGTAAAGTTACCATTAGAGCAAGTTAAGTTGGTCGCTTGGTTCTATGGTAATGGTCATGGCTTCTGATTAGAAATAGTTTTGCATTAATGAAGTGGGTTCAGATCTATGGGCACTGAAGAAAAAATATTCTAGAATGATCAACGTGGAGCACGGGCGTCTAGGATATCAGTTAATCACCTCTGTCTAGTGACCAAGACTGATGGGTTTGTGATAAAGAGATCGTAATCCGGCCAGTGCGAGACTTGAAGTGTTATTGAGATCTGGATGAACGGGTATAATTTCAATAAATAGTTAAACAGAATAATCAAATGTGTAGTTAAACTATTATACAAATGACCAAATAACCAATTGGCATTCTAACCTAAATTCAAGGTCATGATAAAATGAAGTCAGATAAAAGTAAATTGCAATTAAATTACTTTGCCCTGCTGAAAAGACCAAATGCACAGAAACCTTCACCCACTAATCGTAAGCCATCATTGGGACGATTGGGCGGGCCTTACAGCATCCTAAAATAGTGCAAGAAGTTGTCACAAGAAAAATAGCAAAGTACGCAGCAGTGAAGCAACGCTATGACACTTCAGCACGTGACATGACAAGCATAATTCAAGGACAGACAGTGCGGGTCCTTCTTCACCCCAATAACCCAACCAGTACATGGGCTCTTGGCATCTGTATTGATCAGCTTAGTGACCGTTCCTACATCCTGCTAGTGAAAGGCAAGAAATACCGTCACAACAGAAAAGACATTCGTCCCGTGCCTGAACAACTCAAAGTCACCTTCCCAGCAGACCAACCCACCTTAAATGATGACTACTGGGGGACAGGAGAGTTTTCGGAGGGCACAGCACAGCAAATCACAAACAGAGAAGCTACTTTACCACCCACAGACCCAGTTCTAAGACACACAAGAACCAGATCCAACATCAAAATTCCTGCTAGATACTCTAAGGACTATGTTATGTGAAAAAAAAATGAAAAAAAAGAGAATAGAATAGAAAGAAGGAAAAAAACACAAAGAAATGGACAAATCCTAATAATATACATTTGCAGAACAATGTCATGCTTGCATAACTATTCATTAAGCTATTCACAGAATAACAGATAGTTTTGTTCAACCTGTTAATCAGTATAAGGTGTTCTCTGAGTAGGTTCGGTTGTGTTGTGTTGTGTTCAATTTCAAGAACTTTCCTTTGTTATGTGAAGGGAGACTGGCTAAATTGTATGTCCTATCTTAAATATGTTTATATCATGAAACAGCAATTGGCTAAACTGCTTCATAGATTTCTCTGAACTTGAGACATGCGGACAGACAGAGGGGACATATATAACATATCTTATCATATCATATCATATCATATCATATAAATATCAATTTATACTATTTATATTAATAATTATTATTTTGTGTGTGGTTCAGGGAGGGCAGCACCCTCTATTGGCCATCTTATATTATTTACATATAATTATATACACAATACATGCCTTTTTATTCATTGACAAAGCACTGCAATGAATTTGTAAAAGTGATCTTTCCTGTTTCATTCTCAGCTTTAGAAATCTGTTGTGATTTTGAGACACAAATCTGTTTTTTTTTCTTCCAGATTTTAGTGATAACACAAGAGCTCCCACGAAACTGACTGATCATTTATTAGCGTTATGTAGTCTTAAACTCTGCTAGCTTTTCAAAGACAACTTTAAAGAGAAATGGTCATCTGTACTCACACATGACATTGAGATAAACAGCAGGAGAGATGTGATTGTGTCCGTGTACAGCACATCTATATCTGCCTGCATCCTCTCTTCTGACTGACTGCAGCAGGAGTTCATTGTTTCTGTCTCCTCTCTCAGTTAATGGCTGTGAGTTTCTGTACCAGATGAATGTTGCTCTGTCAGTCAGAGTGCAGCTGCTTTTACATGTCAGACGGACTGAACCTCCCTCTGTCACTCTCTCAGGAGACTCCACCTGAAGATCTGAACACAACACACACATTATATCTAGTGCTGCTGTCATACACTGATTATTATTCAACATAATGCACAGAAGAAGAGATAAACCTCATGAAAGTCACCTGTGACAGTAAAAGTCACTCCTGGATCACCAATCCATCTTCCATCAGGTTGATCAGTGATGAATCTGAAATAGTACATGTGTGAATCCTTCAGTGTCACATGACTCAGTCTGATGGTGCAGTTCTGCTGTTGATCTCCCAGATACTGAAGCCTCTGACTGTATTCAGTGTCCTCAGACAGATCTGGAAGCTCTACATCCTGTTGAATAGGGCCTTTGGTCCAGAACGCTTTCTTGATCCGATATCCAGTAGGGTATTTATAAGTGCATTTCATTGTCACTGTTGAGTCCTTTAGTGCACAGATGTGTGAAGGACTGTAACTCACACCCCAACCAGCACTAGAAACCCCTGAAACACAGAATTCATCCTGATGAACATGTTTTATTAGTTACAATGAATCAATGAAAACATGATCATTTTTTATTAATTGAAAACAGCAACTACAAGAATCATCTCAAAATTGAGTGAAAATGAAGTGTGATTTACTTCATCAGCTTTGATGGAGGGTGTTGCAGAAAAGCAGAAGTAAATATACAGAGACAGAGTGAAGAGAGAAGCAAGAAATCAGCAAAAAACAACATGATACACTCTCAGATAATGAAATATATAAAAAACAAGCCTAGGAAAATAATCAAAGTTGATTTATTAAATACCCAATGGCATTAAAATGTGAGTTTTCTATCAGCTCTGAGCTCATCTATATGCATGTGAACTAAAACACATTTAACATATACACATTCACTTCCGAAAACTTGAGCCAAAATATTCACAATCTGGTGCTACAGTGACTTTTGTCCAATCAAATGCTCTGAACAATGAGAAAGTCCCTCCCCCTAAACCACATGACACTGACTGGCAAGAAGCAAAAAATGCAACGTCATGGAACTCAATCTTAGATAATTTGATACTCTCACGACAAACTACAGATAACCCTCCACCTCTACGATGGAGACGAGGTTGAGAGAAATAAATGTACCCAGGTGGTGTTAAGAGGTTTAAATTAAAGAAGTCCTTGGGCACCTGCCAGGTTTCTGTCAAAAGTAGCATGTCCAGGTTTGCGTCAGTGATAATGTAATTTAGCACTGATGCCTTATCAGTTAATGAGCGAGTGTTCAATAGCGCACATCGCATATCTGAAGAAGCAAGTTTGCAGTTTCCAAGGACGGGATCAAAGTGTAGTGGTCTCAAATTCTCAAAGTTGATTACGCAGTTTTCCTGTTGTGTTATACCAGAAGCACGGGTGTTAGTGCAGATAACTGGAATACTATTTGAAGACGAACAGTAATACGTCCGAGGTTTCTTACGCGAACGGTGTATGTAGCGGGGTCTGCGTAAAATTCCAAGTTGTTCACACCATGTATAGGTGTCCGGAGCCAAGTGGAGAGATCCCTTTAAAGTTCTAAGTTGAGCCGAAGAAAATTGCAGAGCCATCTCGGGAGGTCACTTTATTAACATCAGCCGAAAATAGTACAAAAAGACCAACGAACAAAACCGGCAAATGATTTCGCGTTGATATGACAAAACCAATGGGACCCACACAACAACTTATCGGTTTAATTACGTTAGCCAGAACCGTACCGAATCCACTATCCACAACAATTCACAGAAGGGAAGGCTACCCGACCATACCGAGAACTGAAACCACAAAATGATAGAGCGGAGACTCACTGTATCAGATGTCGGGAAGAATATGGATCATATGGAGAAAGCTCGCAGAGATCAGTGTAACAGAATCACAAAAGGACCAAATTAGTCATCCAAAGTTTACTGAACGAAGAGAGCAATCCCAGCATGTTGAATCTCAACCAAAAACACATCAGTCAACCAACAAATAGGTACCAGCATGAAGCAGCAGCACAAACACACCAGCATTTTCACACCAGAGATCACTCATATGAAACCGGTATTGCTTAGCATGATGCTCTGGAAAAACGTGTTGTGCATCAAATTTTGTTCACCGGTTTAATAACACATCACACAATTAGCACTTCTAATGCAAATGAGATTTACTCACACACAGACATCAAGAATCAGCCTATGAATCTCAACAATGGTGACATGCTTCATGCCGCAGTGCATTCTGGGTGCATCATGCAAAACTCATCCATGGCTCCCAGAATGCATTGCGGCATGAAGCATGTCACCATTGTTGAGATTCATAGGCTGATTCCTGATATCTGTGTGTGAGTAAATCTAACAGGAGTTAGAAGTGCTCATTACAATTGTTTTAAAATGAAGTTAGTAGTATATTGCTCATATTAATCTCAATCATAAGATCAGTGAATTAAGTCACTACATAATGATCATATTTTTTTCATCAAATAGCCTCTGATTGTGTTTTCTCTTGTTTTTCTTGCAATAACAAACTCAGTTACGGCAGCCAGAGAAACACTAACATTTAAAAAGTCATCAAACTGACCAACTAAAGAAAACACTAATCACCATAATGGTGACATAAAAAAACAAACAATTCGCAACACAAAATCAGCAAAAAAAACCTCTGTTAATTCTCGATAAGAGCTTCTATAGACGTATAACAGACATAAATTCAATCTTGTTAGTAATGTATGAAGCTGGTAATGCTGTTTGTGGAGTTGTTTAATCCTCCTCTGCTGAGATCTTCAGAGATTTAATGTCTTCTTTTATCTTCAGTTGATTTCATCTAAGGCTGTGGCTGAAGTCAGTTGTAGTTGTTGTTTCTCTTTCATTCAGTGATTCTGCTTGTTATAATCAGATGTCTTCAATAAGACTAAACCATCACTTAATTAATCACTCAATTACCTAATTAACTTAATTAATTGAACACTGGGACATTTGCTGTGTGCTTGTTAACAGCAGGTGTTCATCACTAATTCTCAATCATCACTTAATCACTTAATTATCTCATTAACCTTTTCACACTCTGAGTGTGGACTCATATAAACACCAGCAGTGTTAATTTAACACTGAGGATTTTGCTGTGCACTTGTATTTTCCACTGTCATCAGAGCTAATCTTTGAGATGCTGTAGATTCTTCCAGATCCTAACTTTTTTCCTTTAAACTAGTCAGTTTCTCCAGGAGGATTTGAATTACTACTGCAGCTCAGAGTCACTGAATCTCCCTTCACTATTTAGCTGATAATCACAGATTTAGGAATATTTATTTCACCAGATGGACTGATGGAGATCACAGGATTCACTGGAGGATCTACAGATGTCAGGTAAAAGTATTTATCAGTGGTGGCTGGTGGAAAATTTTCTAGGTACACTGTTAAACCTTGCTGTAAAAAAAGGCCAAATTCTGACAGTAACATACTATTTTCCATTAAAACAGTAATATACCATAGAAAACAATGCATTCTAGGTAATATTTGTCATTTTCGAGAAAGTAACCTGCAGGAATATACTGTGTGTCAACAGCGCTCGAAGTTGACATTCAGAGGCTGTGTTCCACATTACACCCTATACCCTCATTCACTATTCCCTACACTAGTTCACTAATATAGACCACTTGACAGAGTGAATGAAAAGAAGTGAATGAACATGAACACCTGACAAACAGAATCACTGAAGAACAGAGAAACAAGAACAGAAAAAAAGAGACGAGCAGAAACACAAGAACTACAACTGACTTCAGCCACAACTGGTGTGAAACCAGTTTACAAACCAGTTTGACATTTTTTTTTCATACTTGTACAAAAGTTCTTGTTGAAAATTAGCAGATATTTAGATGTTGATGTTTTATTGAAAATAATAAAGTCTGTAGTAACCATTATGGTGATCAGTGTTTGCTTTAGTTGGGCTCTTGAGCCTTGACTCTTTAACATTAGTTTCTCTCTGGCTGCTGTAACTGTGTGTTTATAAAGCACCTTTGTTAAGGCAAGAAAAATGCCATAATAATAATGGATGTGTCTGATTCACTGACCTTTTTCTGTGTCAAATCTTTGAATTTATGGGTATTCAAATTCTTCAACATGTAATGATTTTTATTTAAGGATTTCGAAATCATACTGCGCATAAAAGTTTTTGAGCTTATACACACACAGACATCATCAATCAGCATATGAATCTCAACAATGGTGACAAACAAAAGTTTCATGACGTAATGCATGCTGGGCGCCAGCATAGTACAAAACTCCCAGCATGCACTGCAGCATGAATGAATTATGCAGCTGATTGGTCTTTTCTATTGCCACCATTGTTGAGATTCATGTGCTGATGTTTGATATCTGTGTGTGTCTAGATGAAACCAGAAGCTACACTTTTTTTTTTTGGGAGAATGATTATAGATTATTTTTTGCTGTCATTTCACATTGGTGATAGTGTCAACTAGAAGACTGTTGAAACTGTAACTCTTTTGATACAAAAGGATGATATCAGCAAACCAAGAAACTATTTGGTGGTTCTATCATTATGAATGCATAACAACCAACATTTAATGATCATATTTTTTTTTCTTTTGCCATAACAAATGCTGTTTACAAAAACACAGTTAAAGCAGCCAGAGGAAAAAGCAAAGATGTTCAAGAGTCAAGAGCTCAACTAAAGCGAACACTGATCTCCATAATGGTGACATCAAACCAAGCATTTTCAATTAACCATCAATATCTAAACCTCTGTTAATTCTCAATAAGAGCTTCTGTAGACTTCTGACAGAAATAAAGTCAGACTGATCAGTAATAAGTGTAAAAATGTGTAATTGAAGACACAGGGTGAATGCTTTTACTCTTTGTAGTGTGGACACTACAGGATATTTATGTGGGGTTAAAAGGGTTAACGGTGTAAGATAAAAAGACACACCCATGAAATGTATTTTAACAGTAATAAACTGTAAGTTAAAAAACAGTTATATACTGGTAACACTGTTGCCAACAGTTTACCGTAAAATTGAGTTTTGTGTGTCACCATTGTGGTGAAGAGTAGAGCCTGTGCTTCAGTCCAGGAGAAGACCAAGAAATACTGATGATGTGCTGCATGTTGTGTTATTTAACAAAATTAAATAAAGTATTTTATTTAAAATATGTTTTAGTGGTCTCAAATGAAATAACCTCACAATAATACTATGCTTGCATTATTAGTGCATTATCAATACTAATTTATAAATTGATTGGCAGTTGGCCAATTTAAGGCAGTAGGTTTCTGCAGATGAAATTAGTTAACTCGAGTTTTAATTTAAATGTTTTTACATTAACACTGTAGATTACAGTAAAAAACTGTACAATTAACAGAAAATTGTTGCCATTATTTTACTGTAAAAAAGCCTGGTAAGGTCTAACAGTGTAAGTGTTGTGTTTTGTGGATCATTGTAATACTGAGTATGATCACTAGAGGGCAGTAAAACCTAGAGAGGTGATGAAGTTGAGTTGTTGAGCTGCTGATGCCGTTTTACTGATGCTTCCTACATTAAAGACAGACATTTGGATTTACCTTTAGTTTTCGTCCTTTTGTAACAAGTATAGAAATTAAACTGTTAAATATATGTATTGTAGCCTGACAAGCCAGACCCACATCAAGATGTTTGGTCTGGGAACACCATTGGCAGGGCTCAATCCGAGGGGCGGGATAAACGGTTGTCTTTCAAATTCCCTCTGCACGTGAATTATACTGTGAATTAACAGCGCTCGAAGTCGACACTCAGAGGCTGTGCGCCAAATCACACCCTATACCCTCATTCACTATTCCCTACACTAGTTCACTAATATAGTCCACTTGACAGAGTGAGTGAAAAGAAGTGAGTGAATTCAGACACTGATGAACACCTGCTGTTATCACTGAAAGAAAGAGAAACATGAACAGAAAACAGATGATTTCATCAACTGAAGATAAAAGAAGACATTAAATCTCTGAAGATCTCATCAGAGGAGGATTAAACAACTCCACAAACAGCATTACCAGCTTCACACATTACTAACCAGATTGACTTTATTTCTGTCAGACGTCTACAGAAGCTCTTCTTGAAAATTGACAGATGTTGTTTTATTGTTTCTTTTGACATTACCATTATGGTGATCAGTGTTTAGTTGGGCTCTTGAATCTTGACATAATAACATTGTTTTTCTCAGACTGCTATAATTGTGTGTTTTAAATACATTTGATATAGCAAGCAAAGCCGAAAGAAAACATAAACAGATGATGTTGATTAATTATCAATGGACTGATTCACCGAGCTCCTTCAGAGTCTAATCTATAATGACATAGATTATATGTTTTATATATTTTTATGGTATCCCAATAATTTTACAAAACATCAATGTTTCAACAACCAGGCAATTTGAAGGACATGAAAATTTGTGTCCAGAACACCAGTATCATTCAGACTCACATAGACATCAAGAATCGGCGTATGAATCTCAACAATGGTGACAATCAAAAGCTTCATTCTGCAATGCATGCTGGGTACCGGCATTGTACAAAAATCGTCCATGACTCCCAGCATGCATTGTGGCATGAATAAATTATGCTGCTGAATAGCCTGGTTATTTTCTTTAATTCTTACTATTTACCTTTATTTTTGGTGTTGTTTTTGTGTTGACTTTTAGTAGTGTGTTTTGTGATGTTCAGAGTTGATCTGTTCATCTTTTTTGTTTATTGTCACCATTGTTGAGATTCATATGCTGATTCTTCATGTCTATGTGAGTCTAAATGACACTGTAGCTCAAACCTTTTCTGTAAATCATGAGTTTAAAAATCTTTCATTGCTGCTTCTTAAACACTGCTTGATATTTTGTGCTGTTGCTAATGATAAACTGCAAAGATCGAAGTTAAAGTCATGTTTTTAGTTATTTCGTTATTACATATTGCATGTTTGCAGTTTATATTAAGAAATGTTCTTTTTCAGTGGACTTAAATGAAATAAGTTTATAGTACAAACACTGTATAAATACTAGTTTTAAAACGAGAACAGTTTGAAGCAATCAGTTTTTCAAATGAAAAGAGTTACCTTTCATGGTATTACCACAGCAACCACAGCTGCCAGTAGATTACCGTTATTTTACAGCACAATTTTTTACAGTGTGCTGCTGCGATTGCATTGAGAGGTAGAGAAACCCATCTGTCAGCTTTCGCTCACTACATAAACTGCATTCTTCAATATGGGGGTGCGAAGAAGGCAGTGTTTGAAAGGCTCAGCAAATTTACCATTTCAATGGTGCACAAAAACGCTATTGGAAAGCAGAAGGAGTTGTCGAACAAATATGGATCTGGTCTTTGGTTATTAAAGAGGCAAAATGAAGAATTCATAACTCTGGAAGCTGGATGTCAGTCTGTCAATCAAGGACAGGACAAAACCTCCATACACTCTCAGAAAAAAAGGTACAGTGTAAGTACAGTTTTGTTCCTTGGGGAACCAAACGTATAACTGTACCTTTAAAGGTACACAATTGGTCCTTAGGGTACAATTATACCATTGTTTTCCTCTACTTAGAGCAGGAGTAGGCAAGTTCAGTCCTAGAGAGTCACTGTCCTGCAGAGTTCGGCTCTAACCCTGAAAGACATCTATAGAAGCTCTTATTGAGAATTAACAGAGGTTTAGATGTTGATTGAAAATGTTTGGTCACCATTATGGTGATCAGTGTTTCATTTAGTTGGCTTTTTATGTGAGTTTGTGGTTTTTGTTACAGTGTTAACAAAACACGTAATCTGTTCAAATCAAAATAAGCCATAAACAAAAATTATCATGAAGAAAACGTTTGATTAAACTCATCACTGACTAAAAATATTAATAAACAATATTTACCAACAATACTTCCTTGGCACAGATCAGACATTTTGAACTTTGATTTTTAAATATATTCTGGGGGGAGAGAGTTTAGATGCACACAGATATCAAGAATCAGCATATGAGTCTCAACAATGGTGACATACTTAATGCTGCAATGCATGCTGGGAGCCATGAGTTTTATACTGTGGTGGCTTAGTAGGGTTGGAGCTAAACTCCCCAGTGACGGCCACTTGTACCTTAAAAGGTACAATTTTGTACTCTTTTTTTTTGAGAGTGTGGGGTGGTACTCTTAAGGGTACATTTTTGTACCTCTAAGTCAGGGGTAGGCAAGTTCGGTCCTAGAGAGCTGATGTCCTGCAGAGTTTAGCCCCAACCCTACTAAGCCACCACAGCATAAAACTCATGGCTCCCAGCATGCACTGCAGCATTAAGTATGTCACCATTGTTGAGACTCGTATGCTGATTCTTGATATCTGTGTGCGTCTAAACTTTGTTCTCCCTAGAATGAATTTAAAAATCAGATTTCATAATGTCTGATAACTTTTGTTTAAGGCTTCTTTTGATTTGAACAGATTATGTGTTTTATTAACGCTGTAACAAACACACATAAAAGCCAAGAGTCAAACTGCCCAACTAAATGAAACACTGATCACCATAATGGTGAACAAACATTTTCAATAAAACATCAACATCTAAACCTCTGTTAATTCTCAGTAAGAGCTTCTATAGACGTCTTTCAGGGTTGGAGCCAAACTCTGCAGGACAGCGACTCTCAGAAAAAAAGTTACTGTGGAGGTACAATTTTGTTCCTTGGGGAACGAAACGTATAACTATAGTGATTCTGTAACACTGTATGGTCATACTGTGAAATAAATGTATTTTAGGGAAAAAATAGGGTTGTCCATGTTTCTAAATTTTATTTGGGTGCATAGGATGGCCTGGATGGGTTTAGGATTTTCGGTCTGAAATTGTGTCCCAGTCCGGCCCTGCTGATTTGTGTTATGATATAGGTGAGCCAATAGATGGCGTCATTGAGCTATCATAGGATGAGGGCTATACAACGGATGCAAGTGCACAAAAGAGAGTGAGCTGCTTAAAGATGGCAATGTAAAGGAAGCTGAATAAACGCTAGACACATCACAAGTCTCCTTTCGTGCAGAATATGAAACATGGTGTCAGAAGTCACAACCAACAAAGACCGCTCAAGCCGACCAAGCAAGTAAATAGTAATTATACTGAAGGACAATATATTTATTAATTAAGTTACTTGTGCAGTCAAGTCAGATTAGCAGCTAGCAACCATGGCATACAGCATCCCGGTTCCAGAACCCATGGACATGAAAGGTGACACACACAGCAACTGGGCGTTCTTACGTGCACAATGAGACAATTATGAGATTGCCACGGGCCTGGATAAATAAAAAAAATGCTGCTACACTACTGACAGTGATGGGAAAGGAATGCCATCAACTTCAATGCCACCTACACATGCTGTCGGCAGACAGGGAGGATCCGACTAAAATAGGCTACTAGATGCATTACAGTCACATTTTGAACCATGCAAGAACGTGATCTATGAAAGGTTTGTGTTTAATGACTGTAAACAAACTCAGTGAGAGACAGCAGAACAATTCAGTATGACCTCAAAGAGGAAGTCACACTACAATGTGATGCCAGTGAGAGAGGCTTAGTGGCAGCCCTCCTACAGAATGGGCAACCTGTAGCATTAGCATCCAGGACACTGACCCCAACAGAACAACAGAAAGCAAGACCATTGTCTTTGCTTGTGATAAATTTGACCAGTATCTACATGGCAGAGAGCACATCACTGTACATAGTGATCACAGGCCACTTGAAGCAATCTTCAAAAAGCCCTTGCTGACAGCACCCAAGCGATTACAGAGGATGCTATTGAGGCTACAGAGATACCAGATACACCTGCAGTACAAACCAGGCAAGGATTTGCACGTTGCCGACTTTCTCTCTAGAGCACGACACGCTCACAAATGCAGACACCAGCCTCAGTATACGCAATGGGCCTTACCTCGCAAGACTTTGAACAAGTTAACCATTCCAGCTGTATCAATATCTCCACAAAGACACTGGAAACCATCAAAACACTCTGCCAAAGACACGCTGTTCCAAAAACTACATGCTTGCATTAAAAACGGGTGGCCCAACCACAAACGTGCTGTCAACCGCTTAGTGTGACCATTCTGGACTTTCAAGGAGGAACTTGCTAGTGACAGTGGCCTAATATTCAAGGGACAGAAGATTCTCATTCCTGAAGCTCTGCGCCCTATTTTTTTTTTTTTTTTTTAAATCCACACTGGGCACTCTGGAGCCTAAGAAAGGCTCGTGAGGCAGTTTTCTGGCCTGGCATCACAGATAAAGTCAAAAACTTTGTCAGCAGTTGTGCCACATGCAACACTATCCATGTGAAACAGCAAAAAGAAATGTTGATTCCACACAAAATACCTCACCTCCCATGGTCTAAGATAGGAATGGACCTATTTACTGCAAATGACTCAATTACTATTCTGATTACTGGGAGATAGACAAAATGCCAGATTACACCTCATCCACAGTCATTGAATGCTGCAAAAGACAGTTCAAGCAGGCATGACATTCCCCTTGAGGTTTTCACAGACAATGGACAGTGACATGGCATGGACTTTCAACAATTCGCGGAGGAATGGGACTTTAACCATGTCACATCATCACCATATCACAGCCAAAGCAATGGTAAAGCAGAGTCAGCTGTAAAAATAGCAAAAACACTGATAAAAAAGTTCACCTTGGAAGGTGGAGACCTCTAGAAAGCAGTTCTGGCATGGAGAAACACCCCAACAGAAGGCCTCAACAGCTCTCCAATTCAAAGGCTCATGTCAAGGAGAACACGCACCACCCTGCCTACTGGAGAGGCGCTTCTGCTTTGTAAGACTGTAAGATGCCGGGACGTCTGGGCTAAGGAACGACTACACCCGAGAATACAAAGGATGTTTTCGGGAAATTAACATTTGAACTCTCTCTTGTGCATTTATCGTCCCCATCCGAGACGACATCACACTAAGTTGATCACCCAAGAATTGGCTTAATTTACATGTCTTTCCCTTCACTGCCTTTTCCCCCATCTCTCCCCTATAATTCACCCAAAATCTACATGGGTTAATGTGAACAAGTACTATACAGTATTATACATGTTTGGAATCATTTGAAACGTCTCAGTGCGACTGGTACAAAGGTCTCATTCTCACAGAAGTAAAGCAAAAGGTAAAGGTTTTAAGAGTTTAGAGATATTTTGCTTATTGTGTGTGGGTGTGTCCTCTGCCAATTGGTCTTTACCTCCTGTCCTCAATAAGGTGTAAACTACAGGTTTGGAGACTTGATTAATGCAAATTCCCATTGTGAACTCATGTTTACATTTGAAAGAGGTTTCTGTCTTGGTCTGGTATTTAAGGGATGTTGCAGAAGGGTCAGGGCGTGAACCTTCTAGACACTCAGTGTTATGTAATTTTCAGATGTCAGGTATCCATCTTTTACTCTTTACTTCAGAGCATTTGATGTTATGTATGGATTCTCTTTGAATTGATTATGTAATTGGCATGATACATTTACCTGACTAATAATAAATTGTTACATTTGATTTCATTCTGATTTACTCTGGAATTATTAACTCTAGTACATTACGTTAAGTCCATAACACCACATATCTACGCTCAGGTTAGTAGCGGACTAGAGCACAGTTTTGGTGAAGCATAAGGGCACACCAGATTGATGTTTTAGAGCTCCGACTAACACATTGGCATTAGATACGTATACTTAGACTGTAGAGGTTAGTGGACCAAATGGGTCTTCCGTTTAGAGCAAGTTGTTAGACCAATCTAAATTGGGTGAGCCTCAACTCCTGATTATTGTAATATTATTCTAATTACCTGTACGTGGGAAACCACGGCATGATTATGTAAAGTTACCATTAGAGCAAGTTAAGTTGGTCGCTTGGTTCTATGGTAATGGTCATGGCTTCTGATTAGAAATAGTTTTGCATTAATGAAGTGGGTTCAGATCTATGGGCACTGAAGAAAAAATATTCTAGAATGATCAACGTGGAGCACGGGCGTCTAGGATATCAGTTAATCACCTCTGTCTAGTGACCAAGACTGATGGGTTTGTGATAAAGAGATCGTAATCCGGCCAGTGCGAGACTTGAAGTGTTATTGAGATCTGGATGAACGGGTATAATTTCAATAAATAGTTAAACAGAATAATCAAATGTGTAGTTAAACTATTATACAAATGACCAAATAACCAATTGGCATTCTAACCTAAATTCAAGGTCATGATAAAATGGAGTCAGATAAAAGTAAATTGCAATTAAATTACTTTGCCCTGCTGAAAAGACCAAATGCACAGAAACCTTCACCCACTAATCGTAAGCCATCATTGGGACGATTGGGCGGGCCTTACAGCATCCTAAAATAGTGCAAGAAGTTGTCACAAGAAAAATAGCAAAGTACGCAGCAGTGAAGCAACGCTATGACACTTCAGCACGTGACATGACAAGCATAATCCAAGGACAGACAGTGCGGGTCCTTCTTCACCCCAATAACCCAACCAGTACATGGGCTCTTGGCATCTGTATTGATCAGCTTAGTGACCGTTCCTACATCCTGCTAGTGAAAGGCAAGAAATACCGTCACAACAGAAAAGACATTCGTCCCGTGCCTGAACAACTCAAAGTCACCTTCCCAGCAGACCAACCCACCTTAAATGATGACTACTGGGGGACAGGAGAGTTTTCGGAGGGCACAGCACAGCAAATCACAAACAGAGAAGCTACTTTACCACCCACAGACCCAGTTCTAAGACACACAAGAACCAGATCCAACATCAAAATTCCTGCTAGATACTCTAAGGACTATGTTATGTGAAAAAAAAATGAAAAAAAAGAGAATAGAATAGAAAGAAGGAAAAAAACACAAAGAAATGGACAAATCCTAATAATATACATTTGCAGAACAATGTCATGCTTGCATAACTATTCATTAAGCTATTCACAGAATAACAGATAGTTTTGTTCAACCTGTTAATCAGTATAAGGTGTTCTCTGAGTAGGTTTGGTTATGTTGTGTTGTGTTCAATTTCAAGAACTTTCCTTTGTTATGTGAAGGGAGACTGGCTAAATTTTATGTCCTATCTTAAATATGTTTATATCATGAAACAGCAATTGGCTAAACTGCTTCATAGATTTCTCTCTCACCCCAGAGCTGAACTTGAGACATGCGGACAGACAGAGGGGACATATATAACATATCATATCATATCATATCATATCATATCATATCATATCATATCATATAAATATCAATTTATACTATTTATATTAATAATAATTATTTTGTGTGTGGTTCAGGGAGGGCAGCGCCCTCTATTGGCCATCTTATATTATTTACATATAATTATATACACAATACATGCCTTTTTATTCATTGACAAAGCACTGCAATGAATTTGTAAAAGTGATCTTTCCTGTTTCATTCTCAGCTTTAGAAATCTGTTGTGATTTTGAGACACAAATCTGTTTTTTTTTCTTCCAGATTTTAGTGATAACACAAGAGCTCCCACGAAACTGACTGATCATTTATTAGCGTTATGTAGTCTTAAACTCTGCTAGCTTTTCAAAGACAACTTTAAAGAGAAAAGGTCGATCTGTACTCACACATGACATTGAGATAAACAGCAGGAGAGATGTGATTGTGTCCGTGTACAGCACAGCTATATCTGCCTGCATCCTCTCTTCTGACTGACTGCAGCAGGAGTTCATTGTTTCTGTCTCCTCTCTCAGTTAATGGCTGTGAGTTTCTGTACCAGATTAATGTGGCTCTGTCAGTCAGAGTGCAGCTGCTTTTACATGTCAGACGGACTGAACCTCCCTCTGTCACTCTCTCAGGAGACTCCACCTGAAGATCTGAACACAACACACACATTATATCTAGTGCTGCTGTCATACACTGATTATTATTCAACATAATGCACAGAAGAAGAGATAAACCTCATGAAAGTCACCTGTGACAGTAAGAGTCACTCCTGGAGCACCAATCCATCTTCCATCAGGTTTATCAGAGATGAATCTGAAATAGTACTTGTGTGAATCCTTCAGTGTCACATGACTCAGTCTGATGGTGCAGTTCTGCTGTTGATCTCCCAGATACTGAAGCCTCTGACTGTATTCAGTGTCCTTAGACAGATCTGGAAGCTCTACATGCTTTTGTGATGGGCCTTTGGTCCAGAACACTTTCTTGATCTGATGTCCAGTAGGGTATGTATAAGCACAGTTCATTATCACTGTTGAGTCCTTTAGTGCACAGATGTGTGAAGGACTGTAACTCACACCCCAACCAGCACTAGAAACCCCTGAAACACAGAATTCATCCTGATGAACATGTTTTATTAGTTACAATGAATCAATGAAAACATGATCATTTTTTATTACTTGAAAACAGCAACTACAAGAATCATCTCAAAATTGAGTGAAAATGAAGTGTGATTTACTTCATCAACTTTGATGGAGGGTGTTGCAGAAAAGCAGAAGTAAATATACAGAGACAGAGTGAAGAGAGAAGCAAGAAATCAGCAAAAAACAACATGATACACTCTCAGATAATGAAATATATAAAAAACAAGCCTAGGAAAATAATCAAAGTTGATTTATTAAATACCCAATGGCATTAAAATGTGAGTTTTCTATCAGCTCTGAGCTCATCTATATGCATGTGAACTAAAACACATTTAACATATACACATTCACTTCCGAAAACTTGAGCCAAAATATTCACAATCTGGTGCTACAGTGACTTTTGTCCAATCAAATGCTCTGAACAATGAGAAAGTCCCTCCCCCTAAACCACATGACACTGACTGGCAAGAAGCAAAAGACTATTGGACATTTCTAAAAGGGACAAGCGTTTGACACGTCCAACCCAAACTTCCTGTTTCAAAGGGAAATATGTGAGTACAGGACAGAAGAAAGTGTTCATCGGCCGCTCATGAGGCCTTAAATAAAACATCAGAGTGTTTCTAATGTGAATGTAACAGAGACTTACCGTGAATCATGAGCAGAACGATCAGAGGAAGAGGAGGAGCCATTCTGAGCGACATCAGCATAAAATACATCTATAATACAGCATTAAACATCACTCATAATCATCACTTGTGCTTAAACAAGTACATGTACTGTATATCACCCTATTCTTTACATTGTTAAGACACGTGTGTTATATGAGCAATAATCATCAGTTTTCATTTAAGTAAGAGTGTGTTTGTCTTACCGTGTTGTAGCTCATCAGATCAACAGCAACTGAACGACTGACTGTTTAACACATGCACTTTTAGCTTCACAGTGAAGGACTGTGAGTGGTTAACACTGTTTACTGATGCTCAGTGCCAGGAAATATCAGTCCCTCCTCAACAAGAGAACAACATCACTGAACTAAACCTAACTGAAGAACAATAATGATCCTTTCTTTAATGCTGTGTTCAAAATCGCCCCCTATACCCTCATTCCCTACATCACTCCACTAATATAGTCCACTTGAGGAAGTGCATGAAAACGAGTGAATTCGGACACGGAAGGGCTGCTGCTTTTGCATAGTTTCTGCTTGCCGTTTAATAATTATTTGAAACGTATCAAACTGGCAGCTCCAGTAGTAATGAAAAGATTTATCTTGAACTCTGTCATGGAAACTAGCATGTATAAATCGTAATTAAACAATTTAATAATCAATTAAAAATGTATACCTGTATGATATTACGCTGGACCAGGGCGGTTTGGAAAATGAATGGATTATTGATTCAGCTGCGGGCGCCATCTTCTGGTTAGACGCGACTCTCACAGTGCATTATGGGTATTCTCTAGCCGTTGAGCGTACATTGGCTGTACACTCGTTACTGCGGTGCATTGTGGGTAAAGGGGGCGATTTCAGACACAGCCGAAGTTGAAGATGAATGACTGTGATTTACAGGTGGCCCTGGGGGTGTAATGATTCACTCGTTTCTCGCTGCATCGATTACAAATCCTGACGATGCATATGCATCAATGTTGAAACGTATTTTTGAATCGTGAATCGTCGATTTCGGTCAATAATCGATTTAAAATGCTAAGAATCGAATGAATCACGATTCGATAGCGATTCAGTGCTTTAAAATATATAAACATTAAATTACTACATCCGTGCATTAATGGAGACGTGTGCCGTCATCCGCGCCCTCACAGCTCTCCTTCACAGACACGCGCCGCTCTCTTTACCGCCTTCACTGGATTGCGCTCGCGCTCCATCCGTCGCTCTCATTGACACAGTTTTGAGCAGCGCACATTTGATCTCTCCTCAGGACGGCCACTGCTATCACATGAGCAGATGACAGCTCTCTCTCGAGACAGCAATAGTCTTGAGTCAAACCGCTCAAGCCATTGATAAAGCTGCCGACTCAGTGCGTGGTCACTACTGTTGAAATAAAAAGCTTTCTTTGCGTGGAAACATTATTTTATGTAAGATAAAATGGGGGCCCATGAAGGCCGCTGTGTAATTCACACCCTGACACATTGGGCGAAGCATTTAAATAATCCTGTGAATGCATATAAAATAAAATGCAGAATCGAATTAATCAAATCGCATTGAATTTGAATGTGAATCGTTCTGAATTTGCAAAAAATCGTTCTTAAATCGAATCAAAAACCTATGAATCGTGAATCGATTCGCTGTCTACCCAAAGATTCACAGCCCTAGGTGACGCCCATCAAGGTTGATGTCAGTCGCAGGAGATGGTGACCTCTATTTCACTTAAAGAGTTCAGCGAAGCTTGTCTCTGTATCCTTACGGCAACTACATTCAGATTCACTCGAGATGAAGCGAGTGTGTGACGTGGGACTGCGCTGCTGAGAGTATTCACCAACTTCAGAGAGGTTATACTTATATTTTGTGTCAATGCTGAACAGTAAGTGTTTCTATCTTCATCTGAAAGTTAATAATTAAGATTATTGTGTTTGTGTTATATTGATATTTATTGTTAATGTCTGACTGATGCTATGCTAGAATCATTGCGCTAATCCCCTTGTGACACCTGCAACATTTGATTAACATCCTCAATTCAGTTATAGACCTTATTCACAGCAGCACCATCTTTGATTTTCATGGGAATGAAAGCGAGGCTGTGAGGGATAGACACACATCTCTTCAGTGGGTTGTGCTGTGTGTTTTTGGATTGTTCTGCTGACGAAACACTGAAAAAATATCTTTACAAAAACCCAGACAGTATAAGCTGTGGAGAATTATAAGTGATCTAGGAGCTTTTTACTGCGGATGCCATTGAAAACACGGTAATTCTGTCCCTCACGCCTCTCTTTCATACCTGTCATGGCGCTGCTCTGAATAAGGTCTATTGGTCTGGTTCCTGTGTTCTGACCGACACCCGGGAGAGATTACCACACGACACTAGATCCAGCAATAGACGTCAAATACAGTCCTTTAAAGTCTCCCCGACATTAACTGTTGTACATGCATGTGTGGTAAACAAGTACACTTTACTCAAACACTTAACCTAAGTGTAATAAAGTAATACAGCAGTTCATTTTTGAAAGGAACGTCTTACCAAATATACATGACGAAAGCACCTGATGCTCCACTGAGTAAAACACCAACACCCGACTTTACACTTAGCTTTACAGTGACAGACTTTGTGTGGTTAACACTGTTTTACACACAGCTGCAGAAATATCTGTCCCTCCCTCAACAAGAGAACATTATTACTGGAACTAAAGAACAATAATCATCATTTCTTTAAGCTGAAGATGAATGAAGATGAATGATTGTGAACTTTTTTGTTACAATTTTAACAATACCAATGTCAATACCAGTTATTTCTTAAATGTGTATGTGATTTTTCAAAATAATCTTTCAGAAAAAGAAAATCATTACACATCCACATACTGGCCATTAATAACACATTTATTGCAAAAGCAACTATGAGCACATTTAAATAAAAATATTTCTACCAAGATGTAAAAATAATGTGAAAAATATTTATTATTAGAAATATTAGAAAATAACAATATATTTCCTATAACATGAATATGAATAAAGTAAACTAAAATACCAGCAACATAAAATGTGCATATTTCCACTTCCTTAAAGATTTCTTAATTTTCCTAAACAGGCCAAGTTCCACTCTCTACATATTTAACTATTTAGGCTTCAGTGTAATGAGAAAATGAGCGTTTTCTGTGTGCGTGTGTGTGTGTGTGGCTGTGGCTGTACGCTCGCTCTCATGGACATGTGACACGGGCCAGCTGAATATATCAGGGGTGTTTTTTGGAGCAAATATTAAAAAAAGTACCGAAAACATGTTAAAGTGATGCAGAAACCCATGTTTTGTAATTAATATAATTTGAAATATTTATATTTTTTAATGGAATCGATACCGAATAAGTAGCTTGTGAGTGTTGATATATCAAAACTGCAGTATCGATGTGCCCATAAGGTTTGAACAAGCAAATATGAGACAATCACAAATAAAACCGAACATTTAAAGGGAAAATTACAGGAACACAAACGACAGAAAAACTGAAGCTGATAATATTAAGCACTTTGAGAGTAAAAACTCCCATTATGTTTTCTATTGTGAATGCACACAGTAATTCATTAGCATTTAACTGTTAAATCATGTTTATTAAACTATACAGAAATAAAACTCTTTAGTGACTCATCACTGATGGTCCCTGTCAATCACCAGTGGCTCCGCCCACAGAGCTCAGGATTGGTTCCTTTGTGCTCCGCCTCTTACTGCAGCGTCTTCCTATTGATCTGAACAAACAATAAGATGAAGAAAGACTGACTGAAGTTCATCAACAACATTATAAAACCTTTCACAAGAATCATAAAACAATCACACTAGTACTGAAGAGAGTTTTATTGATTATATTGAGAAGAGCTGCAGGTTCTGACACTTACTGATGGATTCTCATGTTCAGAAAAGCTCTGAGGATCAAGAGTCGTGCAGGAGTCTTCAGGAGGTCTGGGATCAACAGTCTGTGTGAAAGAGAGCGAGAGATCGGTCATGTGATCATCTGTGATGGAGGATCTGACTTTGACATCTCACTTACTGTGAGTGTGTCGTACAGGTACTGGATCTAGAACTGAAGAATCAGGTGTTTGGACACAAGACTTGTGTGTCTTATACTCTTAATATCTCTGTACGGCTCATAGCGGCTGTAGGAAACATCTCTGCATGCAGGAAAACACTGTGAATAATTGTGATCTCTCACCTCCTTCACAGCAGATCTTCTTTTCATCCTTTTAGTAAGACTGTCAGAAGAAAGATTAATAAGCAGCACATTTAAATATGTGTGTGTTTGAGTGTGTATATACACCGATCAGGCATAACATTATGACCCCTGACAGGTGAAGAGAATAACACTGGTTATCTCTTCATCACGGCACCTATTAGTGGGGGGGATATATTAGGCAGCAAGTGAACATTTTGTCCTGAAAGTTGATGTGTTAGAAGCAGGAAAAATGGGCAAGCGTAAGGATTTCAGCGAGTTTGACAAGGGCCAAATTGAGATGGCTAGATGACTGGGTCAGAGCATCTCCAAAACTGCAGTTCTTGTGTGGTGTTCGTGGTCTGCAGTGGTCAGTATCTATCAAAAGTGGTCCAAGAAAGGAACAGTGGTGAACCGGCAACAGGGTCATGGGCGGCCAAGGCTCATTGATGCACACGGGGAGCGAAGGCTGGCCTGTGTGGTCCGATCAAACAGAGGAGCTACTGTAGCTCAAATTGCTCAAGAAGTTAATGCTGGTTCTGATAGAAAGGTGTCAGAATACACAGTGCATCGCAGTTGTTGCATATGGGGCTGTATAGCCGCAGACCAGTCAGGGTGCCCATGCTTACCCCTGTCCACCGCCAAAAGTGCCAACAGTAGGCACTTGAGCATCAGAACTGGATCACGGAGCAATGGAAGAAGGTGGCCTGGTCTAATGAATCACGTTTTCTTTTACATCACGTGGATGGCCGGGTGCGTGTGCGTGGCTTACCTGGGGAACACATGGCACCAGGATGCACTATGAGAAGAAGGCAAGCCGGCAGAGGCAGTGTGATGCTTTGGGCAATGTTCTGCTGGGAAACCTTGGGTCCTGCCATCCATGTGGATGTTACTTTGACATGTACCACCTACCTAAGCATTGTTGCAGACCATGTACACCCTTTCATGGAAAGGGTATTCCCTGGTGGCTGTGGCCTCTTTCAGCAGGATAATGCGCCCTGCCACAAAGCAAAAATGGTTCAGGAATGGTTTGAGGAACACAACAACAAGTTTGAGGTGTTGACTTGCCCTCCAAATTCCCCAGATCTCAATCCAATCGAGCATCTGTGGGATGTGCTGAACAAACAAATCCGATCCATGGAGGCCGCACCTCGCAACTTACAGGACTTGAAGGATCTGCTGCTAACATCTTGTTGTCAGATACCACAGCACACCTTCAGGGGTCTAGTGGAGTCCATGCCTTGTCGGGTCAGGGCTGTTTTGGCAGCAAAAGGGGGACCAACACAATATTAGGAAGGTGGTCATAATGTTATGCCTGATCGGTGTATATATATACACTCACCTAAAGGCTTATTAGGAACACCTGTTCAATTTCTCATTAATGCAATTATCTAATCAACCAATCACATGGCAGTTGCTTCAATGCATTTAGGGGTGTGGTCCTGGTCAAGACAATCTCCTGAACTCCAAACTGAATGTCAGAATGGGAAAGAAAGGTGATTTAAGCAATTTTGAGCGTGGCATGGTTGTTGGTGCCAGACGGGCCGGTCTGAGTATTTCACAATCTGCTCAATTACTGGGATTTTCACGCACAACCATTTCTAGAGTTTACAAAGAATGGTGTGAAAAGGGAAAAACATCCAGTATGCGGCAGTCCTGTGGGCGAAAATGCCTTGTTGATGCTAGAGGTCAGAGGAGAATGGGCCGACTGATTCAAGCTGATAGAAGAGCAACTTTGACTGAAATAACCACTCGTTACAACCGAGGTATGCAGCAAAGCATTTGTGAAGCCACAACACGCACAACCTTGAGGCGGATGGGCTACAACAGCAGAAGACCCCACCGGGTACCACACATCTCCACTACAAATAGGAAAAAGAGGCTACAATTTGCACGAGCTCACCAAAATTGGACAGTTGAAGACTGGAAAAATGTTGCCTGGTCTGATGAGTCTCGATTTCTGTTGAGACATTCAGATGGTAGAGTCAGAATTTGGCGTAAACAGAATGAGAACATGGATCCATCATGCCTTGTTACCACTGTGCAGGCTGGTGGTGGTGGTGTAATGGTGTGGGGGATGTTTTCTTGGCACACTTTAGGTCCCTTAGTGCCAATTGGGCATCGTTTAAATGCCACGGCCTACCTGAGCATTGTTTCTGACCATGTCCATCCCTTTATGACCACCATGTACCCATCCTCTGATGGCTACTTCCAGCAGGATAATGCACCATGTCACAAAGCTCGAATCATTTCAAATTGGTTTCTTGAACATGACAATGAGTTCACTGTACTAAAATGGCCCCCACAGTCACCAGATCTCAACCCAATAGAGCATCTTTGGGATGTGGTGGAACGGGAGCTTCGTGCCCTGGATGTGCATCCCACAAATCTCCATCAACTGCAAGATGCTATCCTATCAATATGGGCCAACATTTCTAAAGAATGCTTTCAGCACCTTGTTGAATCAATGCCACGTAGAATTAAGGCAGTTCTGAAGGCGAAAGGGTGTCAAACACAGTATTAGTATGGTGTTCCTAATAATCCTTTAGGTGAGTGTATATATATCATAAAGATATCGATATAATTTCCCTTTTACCGTTTTATAGATTAATGTAAGATCCCTTAACACTACCCCCAAACCTAAACATACCCATTTATACAGAATTTAAAGAGAATAAAACGTAATGGATTAGCATTAGCATAGCATTAAAAAGATATATATATCCTACTACCCCTAAACCTACCCATAACCATTTATTAAAACTACATACTTTTATAAATAAAAGCATAACAAATAAAGTGTAATCACAATAATTTATTTATTTTGAAAATGTCAAAAGCAGTACCAAAAGTCGTTCAAATGACGATGTGTTGCAGTCGCAGTCCTCTCTGGTGGTATATAATAGTTTTGTATGGGGTACAGAGCAAAATTTAAGTTTAATCAATGACAATATTTCCCCATTTTAACTGTACATCAACTGAAACATAGCATGTCACAATATGTGACGAAGCAGGTGCGAGCCAATGAGCGTTCGATATCACTGCCGTAAATCGTGCCGTAACGCTTCGTGAGGGCGCGCGGCTTTTTAATTCAAATTCATAATAACGAGCGCTGGATTTGACGGTCGCTGCTGAGAATGCGATCAAGATTGCTGGATAAAGGGCTAAATTTGGATCTGTTCCTCGCAAACAAATGGATTCTAAAGATTTGGATTACAGCAAACGAATAGAATTGACGTGTTTTGTGAATTTATGTTGTGTTTTGGTGTATCTTATGGTTGTATCGTCAGTCGCTGCATAGGATACGTTTTTTTTGTCTCACGGCAAACAAACTAAATACTATAAAATGGTTAAACGATTACAAAAATGTTATTCATTTTAAGATTTTAAAGTGCAGTTGTAAGGTCCATCCATTAGCCCAAAAACGGAATCTAACGGCTTGGTTGAAGGATTCTGCGTGTAAGCCTTTTCAGCATTTCTGTTAAATTCACTTAATTTATTAACATCTAATTTTAAATCTGACTCCATGAATAAAGTGATCTGACTCCAATTTTATGTGACTTCGTTCAATTTGTTACGTTCGTAATTTAACAGCTGATGATTCGTTGTGATTTAATTTGGATCGTTGATTTTTCTTAGTATCTCTTATTTTCAAATATTCGTTCATCAAGGGACCCGATATCGCACAGAAACAGACGCGTCGCGAGTCGCGTGTTCACGAACACAAACTGGCCAGTTCTGATATTAGTCAGAGGAATGCAGAGTGAATATTTTACCTTGATGTGGTCGCACCTGCTTACTCAACAAAAAGTGTAATTTGATTAATAGACACGAGAGCTGCAACTTGCTAATACAGTAATAGTCAGAAATCGGATTACCCCGCATGCTGCGCTCAATGCTTCAGTCATGGGGTCCTCGGTTTGATCTATTCTGGCACAAGATTTGCGGAAATAAAGGACTCCACATTGATCCATACTAGAATAATGATTTCAGAATAATACAAGATAAATCAAGATTCACATTTATTTTGGCCAGACAGAACTTACATAAAGATAATGAAACACGAATCCATGGTACACAACTTTCAGCATAAAAATATAAAATACAATTACAAAGTAACATGAAAACAGTTTCAAAGAGTCATTATATCTGGCACTGTACATACAGTGTGTGTGTGTGTGTGTTTAAGACACTGACACAGCACTGCATGGGGGCTCTGGCTACAGAATGTTCCCAAATGGCAGCTCTGCCACCCTTCCTTAAATACCCAGACCAGAACAAAGGGTTGTAAATATCTGAAACACAAACACCTGGTTTCGGGGGAGAGGATCAGATATCTTCTGAGACTACTCAAAAGGAGAACAGAATCCTCATAAGTTTCAATCTTTCTCATCCTACCAGTGACAGCAGTGAAGTTGAGACCATTTTACCAATCACACTGAGACCTTTAAAAAGATACCACACATAAAAGGGGAAAAACAATAGATTAACAAGATACATCATCTGTGGTATATTTGCATTCTGTGACTTGAATCAGAGGAAGGAAGTCGGTGAGGGAGAGGGGGAGAAGGTTTGGGCAGGCCGATGTCCTACACTCTTTCTGTGAGATCTTCTCTCCAGATTAGTGAGTTTTATTGTTCTATTCCAGGGGGTTGGATCTTCAGTTTTTGTCTTAGCAGTAAAACAGATTCTTACACAGTCTTGTTTAACATTATAAAATCCTCCGAAAATGAGTTGAGCTGCAGAAGTCACGAATAGAGCGGCATGTTATTTCATATATTAAGTAGATTAGTAAACTGCATTTATTAAAGGCGACTGAAAACATGTGTGACATATATGATATGACAATAGAATCAAAACATTAATGCCACAATTTTAATATTCATACATGGGAATTCATTCGTAAATTACGTTTTAGTGCTGTCAATACGTCAGTATTGAACATTTTAGTGTGCATGAAAACGTAAGTAAATGTACGAGTGATAGAACCACACTTTACATAAAGATACACACATATTCTCATGAGATCATGTCCAGGTACTACTGACCCTACTGAGGTGCTGACACACACACACACACACACAGTTGTTCTAAGAAGAACATGCCGGACATGATATTTACATGGATATAGCCAGTGAGGTGTGGGTTATTGGTCTTCCTGATTGTCTTGACTCAAATATTTTGACTCAATTAACGTATACCGTATTGATCAAACATTGCTGATCCTGCAGAGGTGTCGACATAACATTAAACTCGTTGTGTGTCTTTTAATTTCCCACAATCAAAGGAAACATGGTCACAGTCACAGACATAACACCTTTTTGCCTCTCCAGACAGGAAAGGGACAGCAGACAAGGAAGGAACAAAACATGGCAGGGTGAGAGGTGTGAGATCATTAAACTTTGTTTTAAATCCAATCAAAAGTCAAATCTAACATCTGTTTGATCTTTTGATTTACAACCACTGTCATGTCAGTCAGGTCACAGGATCTTGATGACCCGCCAGTCAGTGTGACACTCATAAATCAGACCATGAGACATGTTTGACACATTGAAACATGTCAATCATGAGTGACGGGGGCAATAAATCAGTCAACCTCAGGAGTCATAAATCACTCAAAAGTGACAGATGGTATATGTTAATACTACTCTGGGCTAACCCATGTGGGACCTCCATGTAAACTGAGGACAAAACTGACTGGGCCCCAGTTAGACAGCCCAGGTCAAACCCATCTGGGTCTCACATGGCTGTGCTGGCTGGGCAGTCACAAGTCACAGCATTACCTGATTGTCAGTGTCTCAAGTTGTCCACCACAGGGCAGCAGAGACTTTAAAATGTGAACAGAGGTGGAAAGTCCAGGTTCAGAAGATAAAAAAGCCCTGCTCGGTATTTTGTTCCAAACACCTGGATTTGCTAAGTAGCACAGTTTTTCAGCCAGGAGGTAGAATTATTGAGTTCATGAGTGGAATAAAAATATGGCAGGACTTTTACTTTCTGACGCCTGGACTTTACACCTCTGATTTGAACACAGTACGATGAAGTAGTAAGATAAAACAACATACACATGAAGATGAATAATTGTCAGTAGCAGGAGATGGTGACCTCTGGTGGTAGTTTGAGGGTTTGAACAAGCACATATGAGAATCACAAACAAAACTGATCATTTAAAGGGAAAGTTACAGGAGCACAAGAGGCAGAATAACTGAAGCTGATAATATTGAGCACTTTGAGACTTAAAATGATACATTGTCCATTGTGAATTTTGTTCAGTGTATCAGTAAAATAAGAAATCGCTTCTATCCACCACTAAACATATCTTTAGGTGTTTTACTCAGACTTAATTTTAACATTTATATTTATATTTTTTACACAGTGACAATTCACCAGCTTTTAAGTTTCATTAAATTCCACTGTTACGTCATGTTTCTTAAACTATACAGAAATAAAACTCTTTATTGACTCATCACTAATGGTCCCTGTCAATCACCAGTGGCTCCGCCCACAGAGCTCAGGATTGGTTCCTTTGTGCTCCGCCTCTTACTGCAGCGTCTTCCTATTGATCTGAACAAACAATAAGATGAAGAAAGACTGAGTGAAGTTCATCAACAACATTATAAAACCTTTCACAAGAATCATAAATCAATCACACTAGTACTGAAGAGAGTTTTATTGATTATACTGAGAAGAGCTGCAGGTTCTGACACTTACTGATGGATTCTCATGTTCAGAAAAGCTCAAGAGTCGTGCAGGAGTCTTCAGGAGGTCTGGGATCAACGGTCTGTGTGAAAGAGCGAGAGATCGGTTATGTGATCATCTGTGATGGAGGATCTGACGCTGACGTCTCACTTACTGTGAGTGTGTCGTACAGGTCAGAGGTCGTGGACTTGAGCTCAAGAGCTGTATATGTGTCTTCAGTGGGATCAGAGATCTACAGGAGAGACAGAAGGATATTCTCAGACTGGTTTCAGGCTTCATTCATATGTGGAAATAAATCTGATTCAAATCGGATATGTGCATTTGTGTCTGCCATGTAAACAGATCAAATATTCCCCGGTCAATGTGAGTTGACCGTTATTGAAAAAGCGATGGTGGTAAATTACATCAACTCAGGTGGACACCAAACCCCATTCACATGACTTTTTTCAGTGGCGCAGTGGAGGACGAAGGCCACTTAACTCTTTAGAGACCAATGTATTATTTTGTCTGCATCCATTGCAAATCGTGCAGTTTTTATTTTATTTTCAGCGTAAACTTTTCTGGTTGTTTCGCCAAGTGTAAATACAGATGGATCATTTTTAAAAGAAGATGTAAGCTGGTCGTATATTGTGATATTCTGTGGTGCAGCAGAATATGGAGCCGGAGAGATACTGTACAATTGACGTGTCTTTATTAACAGATGTTTACACGGGAACACACAAGCTGGATCTGCCACAAAGCACAGGCAACAACAACACTGCTTATTCTGAGAGATGACGCCACTTGTTGCACACGCATGCCCTCTAGTGGTCACACTCCCAAATAACATTATACTTCACTACATATATATATAGTAAACAAATCGGATTTGGGCATCAAGACCTGCAGTGTAAACGTGGGCTTAGTCTGAGAATAGCTGAAACAAACTTGTGTAACAGGACAGAAATCATACCATGTTTTTTACCACATAAAAGATAAATGAATGATAAATGATTAGAATGAAGTAATCTCTGATTGGTCAATGACGTCGCATATCTTGAACAAAACTCTTAAAACTCTAAATTATCATAAAATCCTATCCTAACAAAGCATTTTTATTTTGGTGAATGTGACGTGCTGCTGGTGTGAATAGTGTAATCTGTTAGTGTATGTGTGTCGTAGCGAATCACGCTGCTCATGCAGTATTTGTGAGCTCAGCGATAGATGACACAAGCACTGATTTCAGACAATGGCTAGAAAGACATTTGTGAATGCTTCACTTTTCTTAGGGTATGTTTACCCGACAACAATGTACTAAAAATGGAAAAGTTTTTTTCTTTTGCGCTTTTGAACATTTTAATGTACAGACGACAAAATTGTCAAAAGGATTTAAAAAAACTTGCACTTTGAACTTTGAATCCAACGATTAGCCAAAATACAAAAAAAGCTTTCCGTTTTTAGTCATTTGGTGTCGTGTAAACACCCCTTTACTGTGATGATTGTGTCACTTTACATGATAATTAAGTTATCATCAATACATAGCTTTTAGTTTTTCTTGCCATAACAAATCTTATAAACACAACTGAAAGAGAGCGAGAGATCGGTCATGTGATCATCTGTGATGGAGGATCTGATTTTGACGTCTCACTTACTGTGAGTGTGTCGTACAGGTCAGAGGTCGTGGACCTGAGCTCAAGAGCTGTATATGTGTCTTCATTGGGATCAGAGATCTACAGGAGAAGCAAAAGGACACACATAACAAAGTAACACAATCACAATACTAAACATATAATATTAAAAAAACACAAACATATTACAATACAACACAAAAACACATTAAAAACACAGCTTAAGGGTCAAGAGCCCAACTAATTCAAACACTGATCACCATAACGGTGACTTCAAATAAAACTATTTTAAATAAAACATCAACATCTAAACCTCTGTTAATTCTCTATAAGAACTTCTGTAGACGTCTGACAGATATAAAGTCAGTCTGGTTAGTAATGTGTGAAGCTGGTAATGCTGTTTGTGGAGTTGTTTAATCCTCTGATGAGATCAAAAATTTGTTAGCTGAGATATATAGTCTGAAACAGATAACGGCTGATCGATTAATTTTCTGCTTCGTGTTGTGTCTGGATGATTTACCTCTTTCAATGTGAAATCTTCAGTTTTAACACTCCTTCGTTTCCTCCTGTTACAATGACAGGCATTGACAGCATATGCATTAAAATAACTGAAGATATGAATGCTGTTATTAAAGATTACTAATAGTTAAAAACACAACTGAGACATTTCTTACATTAGACTAAAAGTTGATTATGTTTTTTATTGATCTTACATTATAAACAGGATGATGAAGATGATGACAATGATGAAGAATAATCCTCCAGATGCCGCTGTGATCACAATCACATTCCTACCAGCACCATGATGAACTGAAAGAGGAAGATCCTCATGATTAACTCTCCAAACTGAGGAATGATGTGAAGATACAGGAGTGTGTTAATAAAACCCTCACCTGTGACAGTTACAGCGTCTGATCTCTGAGATCCATGTTGATTGTGAGCCTGACAGTAGAAGCGTCCACTCTGTCGTGCACTGAAACTCTGTCCAGATCCAACAGCTGAGGTTTCATTCTCCTTAAACCATTTGATCAGAGCAGGAGGGTTTGAATCACTGCTGCAGTTCAGAGTCACTGAATCTCCCTCCACTATTACACCAGATCCACTTATCAACACTGAGACGCTCCTGGGTGGGTCTGAAAAGAAGAAAAGAAACTCTATACTTATGTTTTTTGTTTGTTAATCCACTCATTTGTTGATCACAGTTACTGAACCATCGTTAACTTACACATGATGTTTAAAGTCACAGCATCAGAGTATCTCTCTCCATGTTCATTGATGGACTTGCACTTGTATTCTCCACTGTCATCAGAGCTGATCTTTGAGATGCTGTAGATTCTTCCAGATCCTACAAACGTTCCTCCTTTAAACCATCTGATTTCTGCAGGAGGGTTTGAATCACTTCTGCAGTTCAGAGTCACTGAATCTCCCTCCACTATTACACCAGATGGACTGATGGACACTGAGACGCTCCTGGGTGGGTCTAAAACAGAGAAAAATGACAATTAACAATAAGGCTGGGTATCGTTTAAAAATTTTCGATATCGATAATGATACCTTGACTTCGATACTGGTTGCTGAACGATATTTTTTTCTATACCCATTTTATTTTTCCGTTTTAATAAGATTACCTTACACATTACCTCAAAAAAAATAATATATGCCTCGCGCTCAAGTGCACGCATAAAGCTTGCCACAAAGCACTGGCAAAAGTAGCCTAATGATTATGAGTGTAAAAATAGCAAGGAGACATTTTAACTGTTTATTAATAAACTAGTGTTATCTGAGTCCGTGTTGCTGCAAAGATGAAGTTGATGATGAGGCCTACTCTTCATCTCTGCAGTAGTGAACGTGCGCACCTACAGAGGGAAGTAGACATTTCAAGCTTTCTATAGGCCTATTTCTCATGTCTGTGAGGTAAGTAGCCTATATGCTGAGTTTCGGTTCATTTATGTGACGTGCTGCAGTTCTTTTTGCAGTCGAATACGGAGCAACTTTCTGCTCTTTAGTTTATTCCGTGCTGGTATAAACAGAAGCATTGACTAGAGTGACCGTGTCAGAGACGTAATGCACCGCAGCAGACGGGTTACACACTACAGCCTTACATGTGATCCGCGTCTCCGGGCGTAACCGACGTAAACTAGTGTTTTTCCGCCACAGCCAATCATGCTGCACGGTTATTGGCTCACTGACGTTGATGAGATTAACCCCTTAAGTATTGAAATTTGGTATCGAACGACAAGACCTTTTACGATAATTCGATGGTATCGAGGCAATTCGGTCGGTGGCTAAAAAGTATCGAACATGATACCCAGCCCTAATTAATAAATATTACAAAATTAACTTGGATTTGTGAACAATGTGCAGGTGATCATTAACTCACACATGACGTTTAAAGTCACAGCATCAGAGTATTTCTCTCCATGTTCATTGATGGACTTGCACACAGCAAAATCCTCAGTGTTAAATTAACACTGCTGGTGTTTATATGAGTCCACACTCAGAGTGTTAAAGTAACACTGAAGCAGTGTTGGAGTTAATGAAATAATTAAGAGATTAATTGAGTGATGATTGAGCATTATTGAAGATAGCTGCTGTTAACAATCAGAATCACTGAAGGAAAGATAAACAACTGACTTCAGCCACAGCTTTAGATGAAATCAACTGAAGATAAAAGAAGACATTAAATCTCTGAAGATCTCAGCAGAGGAGGATTAAACAAAACAAGAATTAACAGAGGTTTAGATGTTGATGATTTATTGAAAATAATAGTTTAGTTTGAAGTCACCATTATGGTGATCAGTGTTTGCTTTAGTTGGGCTCTTGACTCTTGACTTTTTAACATTAGTTTTTCTCTGGCTGCTGTAACTGTTTGTTATGGGGAGAACAGTGAGGTTGTTGTTGTCGTCGTCGTCGTCGTCGTCGTCGTCGTCGTCGAGGTTGTTGTTGTCATCCTGAGAGTCATTGATTATAGTAGCCTTGTGATTCTACAGCAGAAGATCCAGCAGTGTTTTACTCAGACAAACTGAACCATTTTTAAAACGTGTACATAAGAAGTTTTATTTATATAGCGCCTTTCCATAGCTCAAGGTCGCTTTACATAGTGTTAAGCAATACATTTGCACACCCACATACACAATACAAGCACAGGTCTTATATAGCCACATTATTCAAAATACAAATTAAGTAGATATGTGTTTAGCTGGGTCTTGAAGGTAGACAGAGATGATATATTACGTAATGGCAGGGGAAGTGAATTCCATAATTTAGGAGCATTGACACTAAATGACCTACCACCTACAGAAGACAACTGAAAACGAGGAATAGACAAAAGACCAAGCTCAGATGATCTGAGGGACCGGGCAGGAAAGTAGGAGAGGAGTAGGTCAGACAGATATGGAGGTGCAAGACTATTTAATGCCTTAAATGTTAGAAGTAATACCTTAAAGTGAATACGTGATGCCACAGGTAGCCAGTGAAGATCATGCAGTAGAGGAGTTATGTGAGCAGAGCGCCTGGTGGAGGTGAGAACTCTGGCTGCTGAGTTTTGAACATACTGTAACCTTGCAATAAGTTTTTTAGGAAGACCAAGAAATAGAGCATAATCCAGATGGGATGTGATTAATGCATGAATTCATATTTCAGCATCAGCCTGAGTAAGAGAAGATCGAAGATGTGCAATATTACGAAGATGGAAAAAAAGAGTTTTTAACAGAAGAAATATGAGAGGCAAAAGATAGAGATGAGCCAAATAAGACACCAAGATTACGGACAGATGAAGAAGGTTTAACATAAACCCCATCAATTTCAAAGGACAGGTCCGTTCTTTTTACTGAGGTTGCAGAGCCAATCATCAGTAATTCAGTTTTGCTATTATTTAGTTTAAGGAAATTCAAGGACATCCAATGCTTGATATCCCTGATACATGCAGTAAGTGAGTCAGGCAATGATGGCCTATCAGAGCTGGTGGTGAGGTAAATTTGAATGTCATCAGCATAGCAATGAAATTGAAGTCCATGCCTGCGTATGGTTACCAAGTGGATATATATAAATGATAAACAGAAGTGGACCAAGAACTGAACCCTGAGGAACACCCTGTGAAAGCGGAGCAGTGGCAGATTTATACCCTTGTATAGTGATATAATATTTTCTGTCACGGATGTAGGAGATGAGCCAGGAAAGAGCAGAACCAGTGATACCAATATCAGAAAGGCGAGAAATTAGTATTTCATGGCAGACTGTGTCGAATGCAGAGCTTAGATCCAGAAGAATCAAGATGTTTATTAACCCTGAATCCATAGACAGAAGAATATCATTAGAATATCATTAGCCACATGAAGAAGAGCAGTTTCAGTGCTATGTGACGAGCGAAATCCTGACTGAAAAGGTTCAAAAAGGCCATTAGCATTTAAGTAAGATCTCAATTGTGAAGCCACAGCTTTTTCAAGGATTTTACTTAAGAATGGTAAATTTGAGATTGGCCTATAATTTTTCATGTTTAGATGGTCAAGGCCCGTTTTTTTAAGAATGGGGGTCACGGCAGCCAGTTTTAATTCAGCTGGAACAATAGCAGATGTTAAACTAGAGTTTATCATGTGTGTGATGAAAGGTTCAACCTCACGAACACACATCTTAAGCAAAACAGTCAGAGTAGGGTCAAGCTGGCAGGATGTAGAGTTAGACCACAATTTGATCACTTATGGCAGCAGAAGTAGTGAAAGTAAAAGCAGAGAGAGAGCTTGTGGAGTAAGCCGAGTCAGCTGACATCGAGTGAACATTTGAGTCAGTTGTATGAGGGGTGTCTATGGAAATGGATGCAGTGATTGACTTCAATTTGTCTGAAAAGTAATGAGAAAAATTATTCACAAGCACCTCAGAGCCAGAAATAACATGTTGTGGAGGATTAATGAGATTGTTGACTATAGCAAACAGGGATTTTGGCCTACACATGGAATTATTAATAGTAGAAGAGAAATATGAGGATCTTGCAGCATTGAGGGCTGTATGGTAGTTGAGCAAGCTTTCCTTCACAGCCAAAGAGTGCACGAGTCCAGTTTTCCTGTACAGTCTTTCCAAGCGACGACCCATAGTTTTCATCGCTCGGAGTTCCGGAGGGAACCAGGGTGAAACACGTGCAGATGGAACCAGTCTAGTTTTAACAGGAGCATGTTTCTCAAGTATTTGGGAAATGGTATTATTATAGATGCTGCAGATTTCTGATGGACAGCTAGATAGAAAACAATCTGACAAGTTAGAAGCCCTTAGTGAATTAGAGAAAGCAGATGGATACACAGAACAGACTTTACGATAAGTGAGCATTTTTTTTACAGGCGATATAGATGCTGGAAAACTAAAACTGAAGTTTACGAGTTTGTGATCCGAAAAAGCAAAATCAGTTCCACTAACAAGAATATTATATAAGCCAGATGTACATATCAGATCCAACGTATGACCCTTGGAGTGAGTAGCAAAATTTACATGCTGAGCTAAAATGAAACACTCCAGAACAGACATCAATTCGCTGTATTGCACAGAGTTTTCATGTATGTTGAAATCACCAAGAAAAATTACAGATGAATAACTAGCACAGACAAGAGTAACTAATCTCTCACTAATCTCAGAGAAAAAATCTGAATGAAATTTTGGAGGTCGATAAATTAGGATTACAGCCATTGATGTTTTGCCAGTCATTTTCAACGCGAGGTATTCAAAAAATGCAACGTCATGGAACTCAATCTTAGATAATTTGATACTCTCACGACAAACTACAGATAACCCTCCACCTCTACGATGGAGACGAGGTTGAGAGAAATAAATGTACCCAGGTGGTGTTAAGAGGTTTAAATTAAAGAAGTCCTTGGGCACCTGCCAGGTTTCTGTCAAAAGTAGCATGTCCAGGTTTGCGTCAGTGATAATGTAATTTAGCACTGATGCCTTATCAGTTAATGAGCGAGTGATCAATAGCGCACATCGCATATCTGAAGAAGCAAGTTTGCAGTTTCCAAGGACGGGATCAAAGTGTAGTGGTCTCAAATTCTCAAAGTTGATTACGCAGTTTTTCCTGTTGTGTTATACCAGAAGCACGGGTGTTAGTGCAGATAACTGGAATACTATTTGAAGACGAACAGTAATACGTCCGAGGTTTCTAACGCGAACGGTGTATGTAGCGGGGTCTGCGTAAAATTCCAAGTTGTTCACACCATGTATAGGTGTCCGGAGCCAAGTGGAGAGATCCCTTTAAAGTTCTAAGTTGAGCCGAAGAAAATTGCAGAGCCATCTCGGGAGAAGTCACTTTATTAACATCAGCCGAAAATAGTACAAAAAGACCAACGAACAAAACCGGCAAGTGATTTCGCGTTGACATGACAAAACCAATGGGACCCACACAACAACTTATCGGTTTAATTACATTAGCCAGAACCGTGCCGAATCCACTATCCACAACAATTCACAGAAGGGAAGGCTACCCGACCATACCGAGAACTGAAACCACAAAATGATAGAGTGGAGACTCACTGTGTCAGATGTCGGGAAGGATATGGATCGGATGGAGAGAGCTTGCAGAGATCAGTGTGACAGGATCACAAAAAGACCAAATTAGTCATCCAAAGTTTACTGAATGGAGAGAGTAATCCCAGCATGTTGAATCTCAGCCAAAAACATATCAGTCAACAAACAAACAGGTACCAGCGTGAAGCGGCAGCACAAACGCACCAGCATTTTCACACCAGAAATCACTCCAAACCGGTATTGCTTAGCATGATGCTCTGGAAATACGTGTTGTGCATCAAATTTTGTTCACCGGTTTAATAACACATCACACACTAAGCACAAACGTCATCGAGACACAATTAACACTTCTAATGCCAATGAGATTTACTCACACACAGATATCAAGAATCAGCCTATGAATCTCAACAATGGTGACATGCTTCATGCCGCAGTGCATTCTGGGTGCGTCATGCAAAACTCATCCATGGCTCCCAGAATGCATTGCGGCATGAAGCATGTCATCATTGTTGAGATTCATAGGCTGATTCTTGATGTCTGTTTGTGAGGAAATCTAACAGGAGTTAAAAGTGCTCATTACAATTGTTTTAAAATGAAGTTAGTAGTATATTGCTCATATTAAACTCAAACTGACCAACTAAAGAAAACACTGATCACCATAATGGTGACATAAAAAAACAAACAATTCTCAACACAAAATCAACAAAAAAAACCTCTGTTAATTCTCGATAAGAGCTTCTATAGACGTATAACAGACATAAATTCAATCTGGTTAGTAATGTGTGAAGATGATAATGCTGTTTGTGGAGTTGTTTAATCCTCCTCTGCTGAGATCTTCAGAGATTTAATGTCTTCTTTTATCTTCAGTTGATTTCATCTAAGGCTGTGGCTGAAGTCAGTTGTAGTTGTTGTGTTTCTCTTTCATTCAGTGATTCTGCTTGTTATAATCAGGTGTCTTCAATAAGACTAAAACATCACTTAATTAATCACTCAATTACCTAATTAACTTAATTAATTGAACACTGGGACATTTGCTGTGTGCTTGTTAACAGCAGGTGTTCATCACTAATTCTCAATCATCACTTAATCACTTAATTATCTCATTAACCTTTTCACACTCTGAGTGTGGACTCATATAAACACCAGCAGTGTTAATTTAACACTGAGGATTTTGCTGTGCACTTGTATTCTCCACTGTCATCAGAGCTGATCTTTGAGATGCTGTAGATTCTTCCAGATCCTAACTTTTTTCCTTTAAACTAGTCAATTTCTCCAGGAGGATTTGACTCACTGCTGCAGCTCAGAGTCACTGAATCTCCCTCCACTATTTGATTGATAATCACAGATTTAGGAATATTTATTTCACCAGATGGACTGATGGAGATCACAGGATTCACTGGAGGATCTACAGATGTCAGGTAAAAGTATTTATCAGTGGCGGCTGGTGGAAAATTTTCTAAGCACACTGTTAAACCTTGCTGTAAAAAAAGGCCAAATTAACAGTAACATACTATTTTCCATTAAAACAGTAATATACCGTAGAAAACAATGCATTCTAGGTAATATTTGTCATTTTCGAGAAAGTAACCTGCAGGAATATACTGTGAGTTAACAGCGCTCGAAGTTGACATTCAGAGGCTGTGTTCCACATTACACCCTATACCCTCATTCACTATTCCCTACACTAGTTCACTAATATAGTCCACTTGACAGAGTGAGTGAAAAGAAGTGAGTGAATTCAGACACTGATGAACACCTGCTGTTATCACTGAAAGAAAGAGAAACATGAACAGAAAACAGATGATTTCATCAACTGAAGATAAAAGAAGACATTAAATCTCTGAAGATCTCATCAGAGGAGGATTAAACAACTCCACAAACAGCATTACCAGCTTCACACATTACTAACCAGATTGACTTTATGTCTGTCAGACGTCTACAGAAGCTCTTATCGAGATTAACAGAGGTTGTTTTATTGTTTCTTTTGACATTACCATTATGGTGATCAGTTTTTGCTTTAGTTGGGCTCTTGAAACTCGACATAATAACATTATTTTTCTCAGACTGCTATAATTGTGTGTTTTAAATACATTTGATATAACAAGCAAAGCTGAAAGAAAACATAAACAGATGATGTTGACTAATTATCAATGGTCTGATTCACTGAGCTCCTTCAGAGTCTAATCTATAATTATATAGATGATATGTTTTATATATTTTTATGTTGTCCCAATAATTTTATGAAACATCAATGTTTCAACAACCAGACAATTTGAAGGACATGAAAACAATTTGTGGCCAGAACACCAGTATCTCCCCAGTGCTAAACTCCCCAGTGACGGCCACTTGTACCTTAAAAGGTACAATTTTGTACTCTTTTTTTTTGAGAGTGTGGGGTGGTACCCTTAAGGGTACATTTTTGTACCTCTAAGTCAGGGGTAGGCAAGTTCGGTCCTAGAGAGCTGATGTCCTGCAGAGTTTAGCTCCAACCCTACTAAGCCACCACAGTATAAAACTCATGGCTCCCAGCATGCATTGCAGCATTAAGTATGTCACCATTGTTGAGACTCGTATGCTGATTCTTGATATCTGTGTGCGTCTAAACTTTGTTCTCTCTAGAAAGAATTTAAAAATCAGATTTCATAATGTCTGATCTGTGGCAAGAAGGTATTGTTGGTGAATATCATTTCTTAATATTTTTAGTCAATGATGAGTTTAGTCAAACATTTTTCTTCATGATAACTTTTGTTTAAAGCTTCTTTTGATTTGAACAGATTATGTGTTTTATTAACACTGTAACAAACTCACATAAAAAGCCAAGAGTCAAACTGCCCAACTAAATGAAACACTGATCACCATAATGATGATCAAACATTTTCAATAAAACATCAACATCTAAACCTCTGTTAATTCTCAATAAGAGCTTCTATAGACGTCTTTCAGGGTTGGAGCCAAACTCTGCAGGACAGTGACTCACTAGGACCGAACTTGCCTACCCCTGCTCTACACTCTCAGAAAAAAAGGTACTGTGGAGGTACAATTTTGTTCCTTGGGGAACAAAACGTATAACTATAGTGATTCTGTAACACTGTATGGTCATACTGTGAAATAAATGTATTTTAGGGAAAAAATAGGGTTGTCCGTGTTTCTAAATTTTATTTGGGTGCATAGGATGGCCTGGATGGGTTTAGGATTTTTGGTCTGAAATTGTGTCCCAGTCCGGCCCTGCTGATTTATGTTATGATATAGGTGAGCCAATCGATGGCATCATTGAGCTATCATAGGATGAGGGCTATACAACGGATGTGAGTGCACAAAAGAGAGTGAGCTGCTTGAAGATGGCAATGTAAAGGAAGCTGAATAAACGCTAGACACATCACAAGTCTCCTTTCGTGCAGAATATGAAACATGGTGTCAGAAGTCACAACCAACAAAGACCGCTCAAGCCGACCAAGCAAGTAAATAGTAATTATACTGAAGGACAATATATTTATTAATTAAGTTACTTGTGCAGTCAAGTCAGATTAGCAGCTAGCAACCATGGCATACAGCATCCCGGTTCCAGAACCCATGGACATGAAAGGTGACACACACAGCAACTGGGCGTTCTTACGTGCACAATGGGACAATTATGAGATTGCCACGGGCCTGGATAAATAAAAAAAATGCTGCTACACTACTGACAGTGATGGGAAAGGAATGCCATCAACTTCAGTGCCACCTACACATGCTGTCGGCAGACAGGGAGGATCCGACTAAAATAGGCTACTAGATGCATTACAGTCACATTTTGAACCATGCAAGAACGTGATCTATGAAAGGTTTGTGTTTAATGACTGTAAACAAACTCAGTGAGAGACAGCAGAACAATTCAGTACATCTGTGACCAGCTGGTCACAGGCACAAAGGATTCAAGCACACAAATACAGATGTTACGCAAACCAAAGCTCACACTAACCACAATTGAAGAAATCCTTCCAGAAATAACAAATGCAAAAATATTCACAGTTCTAGATGCAAAAGATGGCTATTGGCAAATAAAGCTGGATGAGGCCAGTAGCTACCTCACCACATTCTGGACCCCTGAAGGAAGATACAGGTGGCTTCGGATGCCGTTTGGAATCAGCTGAAGAGTACCAAAGGAGACAGCATGAAGCATTGCAGGGCCTCAGAGGAGTCAGTGTGATTGCAGATGACATTCTCGTCTATGGGTGTGGCAACACTACAAAAGGATCATGACAAGAACATCTCAGCCCTGCTACAGAGAGATAGGGAAGTCAATTTGAAGCTGAACAGAAAGAAACGTAGGCTGAAGCTCCCTAGTGTGACGTACATGGGTCACCTCCTCACAAATGAAGGCTTACGCCCTGACCCGCAGAGAATAGCCACAATCCAGAACATGCAAACACTGACCAACGTAAAATCCCTCCAAAGGCTTTTGGGGTTTGTGAACTACTTGTCAAAGTTCTGACATATGTGAACCTCTCAGACACCTGACAGACAAGGATGTTAACTGGACGTGGCTACAGAAGCATGATGCGGCCCTGGAGAAGATCAAAGATTTAGTCACTCACTACCCTGTACTTAAATACTATGACCTCAAAGAGGAAGTCACACTACAATGTGATGCCAGTGAGAGAGGCTTACTGGCAGCCCTCCTACAGAATGGGCAATCTGTAGCATTAGCATCCAGGACACTGACCCCAACAGAACAACAGAAAGCAAGACCATTGTCTTTGCTTGTGATAAATTTGACCAGTATCTACATGGCAGAGAGCACATCACTGTACATAGTGATCACAGGCCACTTGAAGCAATCTTCAAAAAGCCCTTGCTGACAGCACCCAAGCGATTACAGAGGATGCTATTGAGGCTACAGAGATACCAGATACACCTGCAGTACAAACCAGGCAAGGATTTGCACGTTGCCGACTTTCTCTCTAGAGCACGACACGCTCACAAATGCAGACACCAGCCTCAGTATACGCAATGGGCCTTACCTCGCAAGACTTTGAACAAGTTAACCATTCCAGCTGTATCAATATCTCCACAAAGACACTGGAAACCATCAAAACACTCTGCCAAAGACACGCTGTTCCAAAAACTACATGCTTGCATTAAAAATGGGTGGCCCAACCACAAACGTGCTGTCAACCGCTTAGTGTGACCATTCTGGACTTTCAAGGAGGAACTTGCTAGTGACAGTGGCCTAATATTCAAGGGACAGAGGATTCTCATTCCTGAAGCTCTGCGCCCTATTTTTTTTTTTTTTTGGAAAAAATCCACACTGGGCACTCTGGAGCCTAAGAAAGGCTCGTGAGGCAGTTTTCTGGCCTGGCATCACAGATAAAGTCAAAAACTTTGTCAGCAGTTGTGCCACATGCAACACTATCCATGTGAAACAGCAAAAAGAAATGTTGATTCCACACAAAATACCTCACCTCCCATGGTCTAAGATAGGAATGGACCTATTTACTGCAAATGACTCAATTACTATTCTGATTACTGGGAAATAGACAAAATGCCAGATTACACCTCATCCACAGTCATTGAATGCTGCAAAAGACAGTTCAAGCAGGCATGACATTCCCCTTGAGGTTTTCACAGACAATGGACAGTGACATGGCATGGACTTTCAACAATTCGCGGAGGAATGGGACTTTAACCATGTCACATCATCACCATATCACAGCCAAAGCAATGGTAAAGCAGAGTCAGCTGTAAAAATAGCAAAAACACTGATAAAAAAGTTCACCTTGGAAGGTGGAGACCTCTGGAAAGCAGTTCTGGCATGGAGAAACACCCCAACAGAAGGCCTCAACAGCTCTCCAATTCAAAGGCTCATGTCAAGGAGAACACGCACCACCCTGCCTACTGGAGAGGCGCTTCTGCTTTGTAAGACTGTAAGATGCCGGGACGTCTGGGCTAAGGAACGACTACACCCGAGAATACAAAGGATGTTTTCGGGAAATTAACATTTGAACTCTCTCTTGTGCATTTAGCGTCCCCATCCGAGACGACATCACACTAAGTTGATCACCCAAGAATTGCCTTCATTTACATGTCTTTCCCTTCACTGCCTTTTCCCCCATCTCTCCCCTATAATTCACCCAAAATCTACATGGGTTAATGTGAACAAGTACTATACAGTATTATACATGTTTGGAATCATTTGAAACGTCTCAGTGCGACTGGTACAAAGGTCTCATTCTCACAGAAGTAAAGCAAAAGGTAAAGGTTTTAAGAGTTTAGAGATATTTTGCTTATTGTGTGTGGGTGTGTCCTCTGCCAATTGGTCTTTACCTCCTGTCCTCAATAAGGTGTAAACTACAGGTTTGGAGACTTGATTAATGCAAATTCCCATTGTGAACTCATGTTTACATTTGAAAGAGGTTTCTGTCTTGGTCTGGTATTTAAGGGATGTTGCAGAAGGGTCAGGGCGTGAACCTTCTAGACACTCAGTGTTATGTAATTTTCAGATGTCAGGTATCCATCTTTTACTCTTTACTTCAGAGCATTTGATGTTATGTATGGATTCTCTTTGAATTGATTATGTAATTGGCATGATACATTTACCTGACTAATAATAAATTGTTACATTTGATTTCATTCTGGTTTACTCTGGAATTATTAACTCTAGTACATTACGTTAAGTCCATAACACCACATATCTACGCTCAGGTTAGTAGCGGACTAGAGCACAGTTTTGGTGAAGCATAAGGGCACACCAGATTGATGTTTTAGAGCTCCGACTAACACATTGGCATTAGATACGTATACTTAGACTGTAGAGGTTAGTAGACCAAATGGGTCTTCCGTTTAGAGCAAGTTGTTAGACCAATCTAAATTGGGTGAGCCTCAACTCCTGATTATTGTAATATTATTCTAATTACGTGTACGTGGGAAACCACGGCATGATTATGTAAAGTTACCATTAGAGCAAGTTAAGTTGGTCGCTTGGTTCTATGGTAATGGTCATGGCTTCTGATTAGAAATAGTTTTGCATTAATGAAGTGGGTTCAGATCTATGGGCACTGAAGAAAAAATATTCTAGAATGATCAACGTGGAGCACGGGCGTCTAGGATATCAGTTAATCACCTCTGTCTAGTGACCAAGACTGATGGGTTTGTGATAAAGAGATCGTAATCCGGCCAGTGCGAGACTTGAAGTGTTATTGAGATCTGGATGAACGGGTATAATTTCAATAAATAGTTAAACAGAATAATCAAATGTGTAGTTAAACTATTATACAAATGACCAAATAACCAATTGGCATTCTAACCTAAATTCAAGGTCATGATAAAATGGAGTCAGATAAAAGTAAATTGCAATTAAATTACTTTGCCCTGCTGAAAAGACCAAATGCACAGCATCCTAAAATAGTGCAAGAAGTTGTCACAAGAAAAATAGCAAAGTACGCAGCAGTGAAGCAACGCTATGACACTTCAGCACGTGACATGACAAGCATAATTCAAGGACAGACAATGCGGGTCCTTCTTCACCCCAATAACCCAACCAGTACATGGGCTCTTGGCATCTGTATTGATCAGCTTAGTGACCGTTCCTACATCCTGCTAGTGAAAGGCAAGAAATACCGTCACAACAGAAAAGACATTCGTCCCGTGCCTGAACAACTCAAAGTCACCTTCCCAGCAGACCAACCCACCTTAAATGATGACTACTGGGGGACAGGAGAGTTTTCGGAGGGCACAGCACAGCAAATCACAAACAGAGAAGCTACTTTACCACCCACAGACCCAGTTCTAAGACACACAAGAACCAGATCCAACATCAAAATTCCTGCTAGATACTCTAAGGACTATGTTATGTGAAAAAAAAAAAATGAAAAAAAAAGAGAATAGAATAGAAAGAAGGAAAAAAACACAAAGAAATGGACAAATCCTAATAATATACATTTGCAGAACAATGTCATGCTTGCATAACTATTCATTAAGCTATTCACAGAATAACAGATAGTTTTGTTCAACCTGTTAATCAGTATAAGGTGTTCTCTGAGTAGGTTCGGTTATGTTGTGTTGTGTTCAATTTCAAGAACTTTCCTTTGTTATGTGAAGGGAGACTGGCTAAATTTTATGTCCTATCTTAAATATGTTTATATCATGAAACAGCAATTGGCTAAACTGCTTCATAGATTTCTCTCTCACCCCAGAGCTGAACTTGAGACATGCGGACAGACAGAGGGGACATATATAACATATCTTATCATATCATATCATATAAATATCAATTTATACTATTTATATTAATAAAAATTATTTTGTGTGTGGTTCAGGGAGGGCAGCGCCCTCTATTGGCCATCTTATATTATTTACATGTAATTATATACACAATACATGCCTTTTTATTCATTGACAAAGCACTGCAATGAATTTGTAAAAGTGATCTTTCCTGTTTCCTTCTCAGCTTTAGAAATCTGTTGTGATTTTGAGACACAAATCTGTTTTTTTTTCTTCCAGATTTTAGTGATAACACAAGAGCTCCCACGAAACTGACTGATCATTTATTAGCGTTATGTAGTCTTAAACTCTGCTAGCTTTTCAAACACAACTTTAAAGAGAAAAGGTCGATCTGTACTCACACATGACATTGAGATAAACAGCAGGAGAGATGTGATTGTGTCCGTGTACAGCACAGCTATATCTGCCTGCATCCTCTCTTCTGACTGACTGCAGCAGGAGTTCATTGTTTCTGTCTCCTCTCTCAGTTAATGGCTGTGAGTTTCTGTACCAGATGAATGTTGCTCTGTCAGTCAGAGTGCAGCTGCTTTTACATGTCAGACGGACTGAACCTCCCTCTGTCACTCTCTCAGGAGACTCCACCTGAAGATCTGAACACAACACACACATTATATCTAGTGCTGCTGTCATACACTGATTATTATTCAACATAATGCACAGAAGAAGAGATAAACCTCATGAAAGTCACCTGTGACATTAAGAGTCACTCCTGGTTCACCAATCCATCTTCCATCATGTTGATCAGTGATGAATCTGAAATAGTACATGTGTGAATCCTTCAGTGTCACATGACTCAGTCTGATGGTGCAGTTCTGCTGTTGATCTCCCAGATACTGAAGCCTCTGACTGTATTCAGGGTCATTAGACAGATCTGGAAGCTCTACAGCCTGTTGAATAGGGCCTTTGGTCCAGAACACTTTCTTGATCCGATATCCAGTAGGGTATTTATAAGTGCATTTCATTGTCACTGATGAGTCCTTTAGTGCACAGATGTGTGAAGGACTGTAAATCACACCCCAACCAGCACTAGAAACCCCTGAAACACAGAATTCATCCTGATGAACATGTTTTATTAGTTACAATGAATCAATGAAAACATGATCATTTTTTATTAATTGAAAACAGCAACTACAAGAATCTTCTCAGAATTGAGTGAAAATGAAGTGTGATTTACTTCATCAACTTTGATGGAGGGTGTTGCAGAAAAGCAGAAGTAAATGTACAGAGACAGAGTGAAGAGAGAAGAAAGAAATCAGCAAAAAACAACATGATACACTCTCAGATAATGAAATATATAAAAAAACAAGCCTAGGAAAATAATCAAAGTTGATTTATTAAATACCCAATGGCATTAAAATGTGAGTTTTCTATCAGCTCTGAGCTCATCTATATGCATGTGAACTAAAACATATTTAACATATACACATTCACTTCCGAAAACTTGAGCCAAAATATTCACGATCTGGTGCTACAGTGACTTTTGTCCAATCAAATGCTCTGAACAATGAGAAAGTCCCTCCCCCTAAACCACATGACACTGACTGGCAAGAAGCAAAAGACTATTGGACATTTCTAAAAGGGACAAGCGTTTGACACGTCCAACCCAAACTTCCTGTTTCAAAGGGAAATATGTGAGTACAGGACAGAAGAAAGTGTTCATCGGCCGCTCATGAGGCCTTAAATAAAACATCAGAGTGTTTCTAATGTGAATGTAACAGAGACTCACCGTGAATCATGAGCAGAACGATCAGAGGAAGAGGAGGAGCCATTCTGAGCGACGTCAGCATAAAATACATCTATAATACAGCATTAAACATCACTCATAATCATCACTTGTGCTTAAACAAGTACATGTACTGTATATCACCCTATTCTTTACATTGTTAAGACACGTGTGTTATATGAGCAATAATCATCAGTTTTCATTTAAGTAAGAGTGTGTTTGTCTGACCGTGTTGTAGCTCATCAGATCAACAGCAACTGAACGACTGACTGTTTAACACATGCACTTTTAGCTTCACAGTGAAGGACTGTGAGTGGTTAACACTGTTTACTGATGCTCAGTGCCAGGAAATATCAGTCCCTCCTCAACAAGAGAACAACATCACTGAACTAAACCTAACTGAAGAACAATAATGATCCTTTCTTTAATGCTGTGTTCAAAATCGCCCCCTATACCCTCATTCGCTACATCACTCCACTAATATAGTCCACTTGAGGAAGTGCATGAAAACGAGTGAATTCGGACACGGAAGGGCTGCTGCTTTTGCATAGTTTCTTCTTGCCGTTTAATAATTATTTGAAACGTAGCAAACTGGCAGCTCCAGTAGTAATGAAAAGACTTATCTTGAACTCTGTCATGGAAACTAGCATGTATAAATCGTAATTAAACAATTTAATAATCAATTAAAAATGTATACCTGTATGATATGACGCTGGACCAGGGCGGTTTGGAAAATGAATGGATTATTGATTCAGCTGCGGGCGCCATCTTCTGGTTAGACGCGACTCTCACAGTGCATTATGGGTATTCTCTAGCCGTTGAGCGTACATTGGCTGTACGCTCGTTACTGCGGTGCATTGTGGGTAAAGGGGGCGATTTCAGACACAGCCTAAGTTGAAGATGAATGACTGTGATTTACAGGTGGCCCTGGGGGTGTAATGATTCACTCGTTTCTCGCTGCATCGATTACAAATCCTGACGATGCATATGCATCAATGTTGAAACGTATTTTTGAATCGTGAATCGTCGATTTCGGTCAATAATCGATTTAAAATGCTAAGAATCGAATGAATCACGATTCGATAGCGATTCAATGCTTTAAAATATATAAACATTAAATTACTACATCCGTGCATTAATGGAGACGTGTGCCGTCATCCGCGCCCTCACAGCTCTCCTTCACAGACACGCGCCGCTCTCTTTACCGCCTTCACTGGATTGCGCTCGCGCTCCATCCGTCGCTCTCATTGACACAGTTTTGAGCAGCGCACATTTGATCTCTCCTCAGGACGGCCACTGCTATCACATGAGCAGATGACAGCTCTCTCTCGAGACAGCAATAGTCTTGAGTCAAACCGCTCAAGCCATTGATAAAGCTGCCGACTCAGTGCGTGGTCACTACTGTTGAAATAAAAAGCTTTCTTTGCGTGGAAACATTATTTTATGTAAGACAAAATGGGAGCCCATGAAGGCCGCTGTGTAATTCACACCCTGACACATTGGGCGAAGCATTTAAATAATCCTGTGAATGCATATAAAATAAAATGCAGAATCGAATTAATCAAATCGCATTGAATTTGAATGTGAATCGTCTTGAATAGAATCGTTCTGAATTTGCAAAAAATCGTTCTTAAATCGAATCAAAAACCTAAGAATCGTGAATCGATTCGCTGTCTACCCAAAGATTCACAGCCCTAGGTGACGCCCATCAAGGTTGATGTCAGTCGCAGGAGATGGTGACCTCTATTTCACTTAAAGAGTTCAGCAAAGCTTGTCTCTGTATCCTTACGGCAACTACATTCAGATTCACTCGAGATGAAGCGAGTGTGTGACGTGGGACTGCGCTGCTGAGAGTATTCACCAACTTCAGAGAGTTTATACTTATATTTTGTGTCAATGCTGAACAGTAAGTGTTTCTATCTTCATCTGAAAGTTAGTAATTAAGATTATTGCGTTTGTGTTATATTGATATTTATCGTTAATGTCTGACTGATGCTATGCTAGAATCATTGCGCTAATCCCCTTGTGACACCTGCAACATTTGATTAACATCCTCAATTCAGTTATAGACCTTATTCACAGCAGCACCATCTTTGATTTTCATGGGAATGAAAGCGAGGCTGTGAGGGATAGACACACATCTCTTCAGTGGGTTGTGCTGTGTGTTTTTGGATTGTTCTGCTGACAAAACACTGAAAAAATATCTTTACAAAAACCCAGACAGTATAAGCTGTGGAGAATTATAAGTGATCTAGGAGCTTTTTACTGCGGATGCCATTGAAAACACGGTAATTCTGTCCCTCACGCCTTTCTTTCATACCTGTCATGGCGCTGCTCTGAATAAGGTCTATTGGTCTGGTTCCTGTGTTCTGACCGACACCCGGGAGAGATTACCACACGACACTAGATCCAGCAATAGACGTCAAATACAGTCCTTTAAAGTCTCCCCGACATTAACTGTTGTACATGCATGTGTGGTAAACAAGTACACTTTACTCAAACACTTAACCTAAGTGTAATAAATTAATACAGCAGTTCATTTTTGAAAGGAACGTCTTACCAAATGTACATGACGAAAGCACCTGATGCTCCACTGAGTAAAACACCAACACCCGACTGACTTTGTGTGGTTAACACTGTTTTACACACAGCTGCAGAAATATCTGTCCCTCCCTCAACAAGAGAACATTATTACTGGAACTAAAGAACAATAATCATCATTTCTTTAAGCTGAAGATGAATGAAGATGAATGATTGTGAACTTTTTTGTTACAATTTTAACAATACCAATGTCAATACCAGTTATTTCTTAAATGTGATTGTGATTTTTCAAAATAATCTTTCAGAAAAAGAAAATCATTACACATCCACATACTGGCCATTAATAACACATTTATTGCAAAAGCAACTATGAGCACATTTAAATAAAAATATTTGTACCAAGATGTAAAAATAATGTGAAAAATATTTATTATTAGAAATATTAGAAAATAACAATATATTTCCTATAACATGTATATGAATAAAATAAACTAAAATACCAGCAACATAAAATGTGCATATTTCCACTTCCTTAAAGATTTCTTAATTTTCCTAAACAGGCCAAGTTCCACTCTCTACATATTTAACTATTTAAGCTTCAGTGTAATGAGGAAATGAGCGTCTTCTGTGTGCGTGTGTGTGTGTGTGGCTGTGGCTGTACGCTCGCTCTCATGGTCATGTGACACGGGCCAGCTGAATATATCAGGGGTGTTTTTTGGAGCAAATATTAAAAAAGTACCGAAAACATGTTAAAGTGATGCAGAAAATGGAATCGATACCAAATAAGTAGCTTGTGAGTGTTTATATATCAAAACTGCAGTATCGATGTGCCCATAAGGTTTGAACAAGCAAATATGAGACAATCACAAATAAAACCGAACATTTAAAGGGAAAGTTACAGGAACACAAACGACAGAAAAACTGAAGCTGATAATATTAAGCACTTTGAGAGTAAAAACCCCCATTATGTTTTCTATTGTGAATGCACACAGTAATTCATCAGCATTTAACTGTTACATCATGTTTCTTAAACTATACAGAAATAAAACTCTTTAGTGACTCATCACTAATGGTCCTTGTCAATCACCAGTGGCTCCGCCCACAGAGCTCAGGATTGGTTCCTTTGTGCTCCGCCTCTTACTGCAGCATCTTCCTGTTGATCTGAACAAACAATAAGATGAAGAAAGACTGACTGAAGTTCATCAACAACATTATAAAACCTTTCACAAGAATCATAAAACAATCACACTAGTACTGAAGAGAGTTTTATTGATTATATTGAGAAGAGCTGCAGGTTCTGACACTTACTGATGGATTCTCATGTTCAGAAAAGCTCTGAGGATCAAGAGTCGTGCAGGAGTCTTCAGGAGGTCTGGGATCAACGGTCTGTGTGAAAGAGAGCGAGAGATCGGTCATGTGATCATCTGTGATGGAGGATCTGACTTTGACATCTCACTTACTGTGAGTGTGTCGTACAGGTACTGGATCTAGAACTGAAGAATCAGGTGTTTGGACACAAGACTTGTGTGTCTTATACTCTTAATATCTCTGTACGGCTCATAGCGGCTGTAGGAAACATCTCTGCATGCAGGAAAACACTGTGAATAATTGTGATCTCTCACCTCCTTCACAGCAGATCTTCTTTTCATCCTTTTAGTAAGACTGTCAGAAGAAAGATTAATAAGCAGCACATTTAAATATGTGTGTGTTTGAGTGTGTATATACACCGATCAGGCATAACATTATGATCACTGACAGGTGAAGAGAATAACACTGGTTATCTCTTCATCACGGCACCTGTTAGTGGGGGGGATATATTAGGCAGCAAGTGAACATTTTGTCCTGAAAGTTGATGTGTTAGAAGCAGGCAAGCGTAAGGATTTCAGCGAGTTTGACAAGGGCCAAATTGAGATGGCTAGATGACTGGGTCAGAGCATCTCCAAAACTGCAGTTCTTGTGGGGTGTTCGTGGTCTGCAGTGGTCAGTATCTATCAAAAGTGGTCCAAGAAAGGGACAGTGGTGAACCGGCAACAGGGTCATGGGCAGCCAAGGCTCATTGATGCACACGGGGAGCGAAGGCTGGCCTGTGTGGTCCGATCAAACAGAGGAGTTACTGTAGCTCAAATTGCTCAAGAAGTTAATGCTGGTTCTGATAGAAAGGTGTCAGAATACACAGTGCATCGCAGTTGTTGCATATGGGGCTGCATAGCCGCAGACCAGTCAGGGTGCCCATGCTTACCCCTGTCCACCGCCAAAAGTGCCAACAGTAGGCACTTGAGCATCAGAACTGGATCACGGAGCAATGGAAGAAGGTGGCCTGGTCTAATGAATCAAGTTTTCTTTTACATCACGTGGATGGCCGGGTGCGTGTGCGTGGCTTACCTGGGGAACACATGGCACCAGGATGCACTATGAGAAGAAGGCAAGCCGGCAGAGGCAGTGTGATGCTTTGGGCAATGTTCTGCTGGGAAACCTTGGGTCCTGCCATCCATGTGGATGTTACTTTGACACGTACCACCAACCTAAGCATTGTTGCAGACCGTGTACACCCTTTCATGGAAACGGTATTCCCTGGTGGCTGTGGCCTCTTTCAGCAGGATAATGCGCCCTGCCTCAAAGCAAAAATGGTTCAGGAATGGTTTGAGGAACACAACAACAAGTTTGAGGTGTTGACTTGGCCTCCAAATTCCCCAGATCTCAATCCAATCGAGCATCTGTGGGATGTGCTGAACAAACAAATCCGATCCATGGAGGCCGCACCTCGCAACTTACAGGACTTGAAGGATCTGCTGCTAACATCTTGTTGTCAGATACAACAGCACACCTTAAGGGGTCTAGTGGAGTCCATGCCTTGTCGGGTCAGGGCTGTTTTGGCAGCAAAAGGGGGACCAACACAATATTAGGAAGGTGGTCATAATGTTATGCCTGATCGGTGTATATATATACACTCACCTAAAGGATTATTAGGAACACCTGTTCAATTTCTCATTAATGCAATTATCTAATCAACCAATCACATGGCAGTTGCTTCAATGCATTTAGGGTTGTGGTCCTGGTCAAGACAATCTCCTGAACTCCAAACTGAATGTCAGAATGGGAAAGAAAGGTGATTTAAGCAATTTTGAGCGTTGTTGGTGCCAGACGGGCCGGTCTGAGTATTTCACAATCTGCTCAATTACTGGGATTTTCACGCACAACCATTTCTAGAGTTTACAAAGAATGGTGTGAAAAGGGAAAAACATCCAGTATGCGGCAGTCCTGTGGGCGAAAATGCCTTGTTGTTGCTAGAGGTCAGAGGAGAATGGGCCGACTGATTCAAGCTGATAGAAGAGCAACTTTGACTGAAATAACCACTCGTTACAACCGAGGTATGCAGCAAAGCATTTGTGAAGCCACAACACGCACAACCTTGAGGCGGATGGGCTACAACAGCAGAAGACCCCACCGGGTACCACTCATCTCCACTACAAATAGGAAAAAGAGGCTACAATTTGCACGAGCTCACCAAAATTGGACAGTTGAAGACTGGAAAAATGTTGCCTGGTCTGATGAGTCTCGATTTCTGTTGAGACATTCAGATGGTAGAGTCAGAATTTGGCGTAAACAGAATGAGAACATGGATCCATCATGCCTTGTTACCACTGTGCAGGCTGGTGGTGGTGGTGTAATGGTGTGGGGGATGTTTTCTTGGCACACTTTAGGCCCCTTAGTGCCAATTGGGCATCGTTTAAATGCCACGGCCTACCTGAGCATTGTTTCTGACCATGTCCATCCCTTTATGACCACCATGTACCCATCCTCTAATGGCTACTTCCAGCAGGATAATGCACTATGTCACAAAGCTCGAATAATTTCAAATTGGTTTCTTGAACATGACAATGAGTTCACTGTACTAAAATGGCCCCCACAGTCACCAGATCTCAACCCAATAGAGCATCTTTGGGATGTGGTGGAACGGGAGCTTCGTGCCCTGGATGTGCATCCCACAAATCTCCATCAACTGCAAGATGCTATCCTATCAATATGGGCCAACATTTCTAAAGAATGCTTTCAGCACCTTGTTGAATCAATGCCACGTAGAATTAAGGCAGTTCTGAAGGCGAAAGGGGGTCAAACACAGTATTAGTATAGTGTTCCTAATAATCCTTTAGGTGAGTGTATATATATACACACACACACACATTTACTTACATGTAACACATAACCTAAATATACAGTTGTAATCAACATTATTCAACCCCATTTCAAATCAGGTTTATTGGCAATATTTACAATCTTTCAGCTGTTTGCAATGAACAAATCAAACCAAAATAATTGGAATAGCTCAACGCAACAAATGTTTCAAATGGTTACCCCAAATTCAACTGAAAATACAACTTTTAATGACTTCTGCAGTCTCAAAATGATACACCCCTTGAACAGAATCCCTCACAACAGCACAAATCTGCAGAACAGGTGTTGTCTCGAGCACACCTGATGCACCTGATCAAGGGCTTCATTAGTTACACCAGGTGTGCTTGAGCTAGAACACATTAAATATCTGAACTGGCTGGGTTGGTTAAGTGCATGTTAGAAATATGGCTAAGTCTAAAGAATAAGTGCACTGATTGGCTGGGGTGTGGGAATTGCAGGAACTTATGGCGAGACGGCGTATCTGCGCGAACCAATCGAGGCGCGTCCCGCTGACAGAGCAGAGCATGGGCGGGGCTTCTGGCTATACAAGCAACCCATTTTGCCATAGGATTCAGGTTAATTCGACTGAAGCGACAATCGCTAGACGTGAAGCTCAATAGCATGGCCGTCTACACAATACTCGTTCCCGTTATTCTCAGGGAACCGAGGTTACGTAAGTAACTGAGAACGCTCCCTTTTGAAAACGGTTCACTCATATTGCGTCTTGCTAGACGCATATGGGAACACAGTTCAATCATGCCGTGCTATTAAAGCTGAAAGACTTTGCTCTGAACTCCAGCCTGAGATAGAAAGGTCTGAGGCATTAGAGTAGAACTTAGTCAGAAGTCCAACAGGGCCCGGACAAGAACGGGCCCACAGAAGGAGCACCTAGTGGGTTGGGCTCCTCAGAGGCCAACACTCACTTAGACAGATAGGACTCATGTCTGCAGTGCAGGTACTTCCAAGTTGTATAATCAAACAAATGTGGACGGTGAGGACCAGCCGCTCTGATGCCGATGAGGCATTGAAGGCCCATTGAGGCATAGTCCAAATAGATAGCGTCTACTATCCAGCGTGATAATCTTTGCTTTTGTGCATTTGTGGGCCAGCGTGTCCCTGTTCTTTGAAAAGAATATTGGGCAGTGAGAGTTTTCTTCCGAAGCGAAGAGGTCTACCTCTGCCCTCCCGAAGATACTCCAGATTAGCTGAACCGTTTGGGGATGGAGAGACCATTCCCTGGGGGGAATGTTGTCTCGAGACAGCATGTCTGCCCCTCGGTTCAATTTGCCCAGCAGGTTGTCTTGTGCCCATAGCAGGAGGTGCTTGGCCATGGTGTACAAGGTGCCCGACCTGAGTCCACCCTGGTGATTTATGTAAGATACCACTGCCATGTTGTCCGTCCGGACCAGGACGTGGTGTCCTGCCAGGTTCGGGAGAAAGGTTTCTAGGGCTAGGGAATCTCAAGGCAGTTGATATGTAGTCGTTTCTCCGAGCTCGACCAGAGGCCGGAGGTTGGCCTGCCCTCGTACAGAGCTCCCCAATTTAGGTTGGAGGCGTCTGTTGAAACAACCTTCCTCCTCGAGACTAGACCCATGCTTACGCAAGTTTGGTACCAGCTGGGGTTTTTTCCAGGGGGCCAGGGCTTTGATACAGCCGTGGTTTACCCTGATGCGAAGGCAGCCGGACCACCAAGCATGAGCCGGGACTTGGGGCTTTCTAGATGGCTGAGGAGCCAGGATTTGTGAGTTTGTAACTCGGCCTCCGACTGGGCCAGAATGAGCCAGTATTTCAGAATGCGCATTTCACGCAGTCTCAGGGGGGAGAAAGCTGCATTCATGCATTTCATGGCAGGACTGTGTACTGATAAGCCATCCCCTAGAATGCGAATCACAAGAACGGTCTGTGATGGGGGGCTATTTGGATGTGAAAGTATGCATCTTTCAGATCCACTGACAAAAACCAATCCCCTAGGCAAACTTGCGAGAGGATTTGTTTGGCTGTTAACAGCCTGAATGGCCATCTCATGAGGGCCATGTTCAGGTGTCTGAGATCCAGAATAGGCCTGAGTCCGCCATCCTTTTTCGGTACAAGGAAGTAACGGCGCCATAGTGTACAGGGCTGAGGCAGCTTGACCAGTGGAAGCGTAGGCTCAGCCGGCGAGCGCTTAAGTGGATCTGCACGGTTTAGATGGAAGAGTCAGTTTGGCCTTCCATCTGATGGCGGTGGGTGGGCAGAGATGCGCAGCCACGGCTTCCTCCAGAGGCAGCAGTTTCTCATAGCCTTTCTCCTCAGCGCCATCTAGAGTCTAGAGTGCTGCAGAGGTCGGAAGTGCGGAAGTGCGGAAGTAGACGGGCCAAGTTGGGGGCGTGCCATGACTTTGTAAGCTCATCGTGCACCTCTGGAAAAAACGGCGCTGATCGCTGTCAAGGGGCCTGTTGGCGCCCTGGCAGGAACCACTCGTCGAGGCGGCTTCTCGTGGGCTCTTCTGGTGACGACCAGTCAAGGCCGAGCTCTTAGACAGCCCTGGCGAGAACTCTGAGAAGTTCGGCGTCCGTACTTGCTCTGGCATCGCTTTTGCTGGTCTCAGGCAAGGGGGCGGGGTCATCCACTGAGCCCAACCAATCCTTGCCTTCAGAGGCCACCAATGACATACTGTCATCGTGGAGGTCTTTGGAGAGAATGAGGCTAAGCCGGCGTGAGATCACTCATTTCCGTGTGCTTATGAGTACTCTGACCCTGCTGTTTCTTTCTCCAAGGTTCCTGGGAGGCGTGAAACGGGAGGGTGCGAGGAGCTGGGTCGCTCTCTGAAAAGAAAGCTATCCGTGAGCACAGAGAGGAAAGCAGCATGTTCTCGCAATGAGAACAGCTGTTCTCTGTGAATGCAGACTCTGCATTTTTTTCCCCCAGGCAGGAAATGCACTCACTGTGCTTGTCTGTGGGATGCAGAGGGGCTCTGCATGTACCACAGTCACGGTGCAACATTTGCAACAACGCCGCGCTTACTCTTTTAGAGAAAATTCGCTTTTTAGAGGAAATTTTGCTTTTTAAGGATACTTGCCGGATTGCCGCAGGGAAACGGCGAATCAGCAGATGACGGCGTCAAGTCAGATCTCGCTGAACAGGAGGCTGCCGTCCGGTGAACTGCTGCTGCATATTCATCACATTCCGCTGCTGGGCTCGTTCGAGAAGGCTTTCAAGCTGGAGAAATCAGTGAAGAAGTGAATCGTCGCTGAAGGAGAATAAATCTGAATCCTATGGCGAAATGGGTTGCTTATATAGCCAGAAGCCCCACCCATTTTGGCTTCAATATTTTCGAGAAAAGGAGTTTTCCCATATGCGTTTAGCAAGACGCAATACGAGTGAACTGTTTTCGAAGGGGAATTGTATTTTTCTCAAGCTTCAAGGATCATTGGAGACTCCAAAAGGACACCAAATAACCAAATATAAGGAGTCCATATAATTCTATTATATAATAAATTTATACACACCTAAGCACCCATGATAAAAAAACATTACAGAAAAAAAAATCTTTACAGAATTCAGTGTATAGTATGTGTACAGAGCAACAACAACAAGATCGTTTTCATTTTAGACGAGTCAAGCTGCGATACACAGAGACGCCAAAAAACTCCTAAATCAACCGCCTTGACTTGACTGCATAAACCTACGATTACTAAACACAACAACATACACATGACAAATCAAACATTATCCTTCCTGAGTGTGTGTGGAAACAACGTGAATGTACTGAAATGTGTCTGTACATAAATGCAGTGTGCGATCATTGATCTAGTGTCATGGTTGCAGGTGCAGAGATGAGGCGAGGACTCAAACGCAGGAAGAAATGGTGGTTTTACTAATAATAAAATAAACAGAAACAAACAAACAAACAAACAAACAAAACAGCCCACGAGGGGGAAAACCAAACTTGACTTAAACTAAACACGAGAAGCTGGAACATGGAACATGGAGGGTGACAAATGACAACGATCCAGCACAGGACACAAGCAAACACAAGGAGACTAAATAGGGGACAAACAAGGCAGGTAATGAGGGAGGACAGGTGGGGCAAATTAAACAATAATCTGATAACAAGATGGGCGGGGTAGACAATAGACATGAGAGCACATGGCATGAAAACACATGACAAACCATATGGTCACACCAAACATGACAATATAGCAGTGTCATGGCTCTGTCACCAACCCAGAGCAAAACTAGACTGAAGTGACAGAACCATGACATCTAGAGCGCGCACATACACGGTTTGTTCTTTGTGCATCAATATAACAGACTCTCACGCACTTACTGTACGACTCCTGTACGTCACCAAAATTGCGCTCTTCAGAAATAATCGCAAAATACGACAGCGCTCGTGTTTTAAAGCAAAGCACACACTGGAATGAATAATTGACAGCCCTAATTTATATTCATAATTTATATGCATTTTATTTAATTTCTTTTTGCTGTATCGAAAATGTACCGAACCGTGAATTTTGTGAACTGTTAAACCCCTAATAATTTATATGCATTTTATTTAATTTCTTTTTGCTGTATCGAAAATGTACCGAACCGTGAATTTTGTGAACTGTTAAACCCCTAATAATTTATATGCCTTTTTATTCATTGACAAAGCACTGCATTTGTAAAAGTGATCTTTCCTGTTTCTTTCTCAGCCTTAGAAATCTGTTGTGATTTTGAGACACATGATCTAAATCTGTAGTTTTTTCTTCCAGATTTTAGTGATAACACAAGAGCTCCCACGAAACTGACTGATCATTTATTAGCGTTATGTAGTCTTAAACTCTGCTAGCTTTTCAAAGACAACTTTAAAGAGAAATGGTCGATCTGTACTCACACATGACATTGAGATAAACACCAGGAGAGATGTGATTGTGTCCGTGTACAGCACAGCTATATCTGCCTGCATCCTCTCTTCTGACTGACTGCAGCAGGAGTTCATTGTTTCTGTCTCCTCTCTCAGTTAATGGCTGTGAGTTTCTGTACCAGATGAATGTTGCTCTGTCAGTCAGAGTGCAGCTGCTTTTACATGTCAGACGGACTGAATCTCCCTCTGTCACTCTCTCAGGAGACTCCACCTGAAGATCTGAACACAACACACACATTATATCTAGTGCTGCTGTCATACACTGATTATTATTCAACAATGCACAGAAGATGAAAGTCACCTGTGACAGTAAGAGTCACTCCTGGTTCACCAATCCATCTTCCATCAGGTTGATCAGAGATGAATCTGAAATAGTACTTGTGTGAATCCTTCAGTGTCACATGACTCAGTCTGATGGTGCAGTACCGCTGTGTGTCTCCCAGATACTGAAGCCTCTGACTGTATTCAGTGTCCTCAGACAGATCTGGAGGCTCTACAAGTTTTTCATAGACTTTGGTCCAGAACACTTTCTTGATCCGATATCCAGTAGGGTATATATAAGTGCAGCTCATTATCACTGTTGAGTCCTTTAGTGCACAGATGTGTGAAGGACTGTAACTCACACCCCAATCAGCACTAGAAACCCCTGAAACACAGAATTCATCCTGATGAACATGTTTTATCAGTTACAACCACAAAAACATGATAATTTTTACTACTTGGAAACAGCAACTCATTACAGAAAATAAAAGCTCATCTTCTCAGAATTGAGTGAAAATGAAATGTGATTTACTTCATCAGCTTTGATGGAGGGTGTTGCAGAAAAGCAGAAGTAAATGTACAGAGACAGAGTAAAGAGAGAAGCAAGAAATCAGCAAACTTCAAAAATCAGCAAAATCAACTTCCTTGTTAGTCCAATAAAAGCTTTTATTGACACCAGGTCCAGCAAACGACAGGTTTTTCAAAGTGGGAATCTATGACATCAAAGGGAGGCAAGCACCGCCTCTGCAGAAGAAGATCAACACCTACTTCATCACTGCCTGTTTAGCCCCGCCCACCGATTTGCGCATGTAACATAGGCCTAGTGTTAAACCAGATCAAGCTACCAAGCAATTGTAACTACTGAGACAAATCAGACACATAATTAATTGCTACATTTAACAAATATGCTTTAAATGCTTTACGCTTAGTAACAGACCTTCCCCCAAGAGCGCAGGAAAGGTCTCTGTTACCAGGGCTACCATCAGATAAGACTTAGTTTACGACCTAAAGGAATTTGCAGAGAGCTGTGATGGTCACTTGAGTCTTTTTGAAAAGGACAAATAAAACCATCTTTAACTCATACAACCTGTATATAATCACTTGAGAAATATATAAACATATATCCATCTCATGATTTTTCTTTTATAGGGTTTGGTCTATGTATTAATTCAATCTCTGTTGGATTTATGTTTCAGAATTGCATACTATGGTTAACGAAAATCATGTGTATGGCATGTTTGGTGTCTACGAAGTTGTAATTTAGAGATCTGAATGATTGTGTAAATGATATGTCGATACCTGTGCAACATATTAGTATTACAAGAATCTTTAATAGTTTCTTTATCAGCAGCCAATCTGCAAACGATCTGCTTGAGACAAAGGATCGTAAAACTTTCCCTCCGAAAGCCTGAGTACGATTGGCTCTCTGACTGAAGAGGCGGTGACCTCTTGCAGACCTTTTAAAGAGAGACCCACAGATCCACTCTCTCTCTTCTCTTTCCGGACCAAAACGACACGTCACCTTGGCTGTCTATCAGCCGGCCAGCAGGCCAGGCCGTTAAGGCCTACCCACACATCAAGTCATGTGCGTGTGTGGGACATGAATACCGATGCCACCACATGGCTGGTGGGCCAGCAGGCCCAACATCTCACGCCATGTGCAACTTCCTCAACCTTGACGGAGTTGAAATAACCATGCAAGTTCATCATTTCTTCTTCAATCGATGCAGAAGAAATCGATCGCCACTTCAATGCCATCGGATCGAACTATCAAAACTTTCTCCTGCGATTTCACCTCGGACGCTCTTCTACAGCTCAGGCTAAATGCAAGTAACGTACAACATCGCTGTGTAGTTAGTAAAACTGTAAACCACTTTGTTCAGACAAAGGGGCTTGTAGTCAATGATGGTTTCTCCCGGGTGCTTTTAGTGTTGCATCCATCTGTTCTAACCCGGTTTTTCAACCACTTTAACTTTGCCTCTCACCATGTATGTGTGATGTGTATGTATGTTTTATGTTCGTTTAGTCTTTTTTTTTGGTTCTGACTCCCTGCCTGCAAACAAATTGTCACTTAAATGATCGATCCTGTTATGCGCTCTAAGCGCTGTAAATTGAAGGAATAATTATTTTTCTGTGGCCATGAAAAATATCATTTTCTTAGAATTAATTAATAATAATTAAACACATTCACTTCCGAGAACTTGAGAAAAAAATATTCACGATCTGGTGCTACAGTGACTTTTGTCCAATCAAATGCTCTGAACAATGAGAAAGTCCCTCCCCCTAAACCACATGACACTGACTAGCAAGAAGCAAAAGACTATTGGACATTTCTAAAAGGGACAAGCATTTGACACGTTCAACCCAAACTTCCTGTTTCAAAGGGAAATATGTGAGTACAGGACAGAAGAAAGTGTTCATCGGCCGCTCATGAGGCCTTAAATAAAACATCAGAGTGTTTCTAATGTGAATGTAACAGAGACTCACCGTGAATCATGAGCAGAACGATCAGAGGAAGAGGGGGAGCCATTCTGAGCGACATCAGCATAAAATACATCTATAATACAGCATTAAATATCACTCATAATCATCACTTGTGCTTAAACAAGTACATGTACTGTATATTACCCTATTCTTTACATTTCTCATGTTAAGACACGTGTGTTATATGAGCAATAATCATCAGTTTTCATTTAAGTAAGAGTGTGTTTGTCTGACCGTGTTGTAGCTCATCAGATCAACAGCAACTGAACGACTGACTGTTTAACACATGCACTTTTAGCACTAGGTGAAAGGACTTTGTGTGGTTAACAACCCTGACGCGATGTACAGGAGCATCGCAAGCTTTGATGCCTCTCGCGGATAGGGCTGGGCAACAAACTCAAGCCCCTCTTCTCTTATATCGAAATTCTTGTTTTAGACTCTAATTCATGACCGGTGTTTTGTTTTGCTCTATCCTCTGCGCTTCTGCATTCGTCAACGCGCATGCGTCAAGGGTTCAAGGGTCAAGGGTTACTCTTTTAGCGCAAGTCGACTCGTGTACCGCTGACCGCCGGAAGCTAGTTATTTTAGTCTATAAAGTTTTAAATATGGATATTTTTCTTACACAAACACACCATTTCGCTTTAGAAGGCCTTTATTAACCCCACAGAGCCATGTGGAGCAGTTATATGATGGACAGATGCACTTTTATGGATTTCAAAAAATTAAGAAACAATTCACTGCCATTATAAAGCTTTGAAGAGCAAGGACATTTTTAATATAACTCTGATTTTATTCATCTGAAAGAAGAATGTCATATACACCTAGGATGACTTGAGGGTGAGTAAATCATGGGCTAATTTTCATTTTTGTGTGAACTAACCCTTTAATATTCCTCACACATCACAAATAAAGCTGATCACTTAAAGTGAGGGAAAGTTACAGGTACACAAAAGACAGAGTAACAGAAGCTGGTAATATTGAGTAATATTCACCATAAAATGATACATTGTCCATCATGAATATCCCAGATTCATTAATAAACATATTTATACTAATTCACACAAATCCCTTACAGGAATAACTGTAGTTTTTATACCACCACACCTGTCCTGGACTTTACCCTTAAACTTACCCATACCACCACACCTGTCCCTAACTTTACCCTTAAACTTACCTATACCACCACACCTGTCCCTAACTTTACCCTTAAACTTACCCATACCACCACACCTGTCCTGGACTTTACCCTTAAACTTACCCATACCACCACACCTGTCCCTAACCCTACCCTTAAACTTACCCACACCACCACACCTGTCCCTAACTTTACCCTTAAACTTACCCATACCACCACACCTGTCCTGGACTTTACCCTTAAACTTACCCATACCACCACACCTGTCCCTAACTTTACCTTTAAACTTACCCATACCACCACACCTGTCCTGGACTTTACCCTTAAACTTACCCATACCACCACACCTGTCCCTGACTTTACCCTTAAACTTACCCATACCACCACATCTGTCCCTGACTTTACCCTTAAACTTACCCATACCACCACATCTGTCCCTGACTTTACCCTTAAACTTACCCATACCACCACACCTGTCCCTGACTTTACCCTTAAACTTACCCATACCACCACACCTGTCCCTAACCCTACCCTTAAACTTACCCATACCACCACACCTGTCCCTAACTTTACCCTTAAACTTACCCATACCACCACACCTGTCCCTAACTTTACCCTTAAACTTACCCATACCACCACACCTGTCCCTAACCCTACCCTTAAACTTACCCATACCACCACACCTGTCCCTAACCCTACCCTTAAACTTACCCATACCACCACACCTGTCCCTAACTTTACCCTTAAACTTACCCATACCACCACACCTGTCCCTAACTTTACCCTTAAACTTACCCATACCACCACACCTGTCCCTAACCCTACCCTTAAACTTACCCACACCACCACACCTGTCCCTAACTTTACCCTTAAATTTACCCATACCACCACACCTGTCCTGGACTTTACCCTTAAACTTACCCATAAACTTAAACTTAAACCACGGCATGATTATGTAAAGTTACCATTAGAGCAAGTTAAGTTGGTCGCTTGGTTCTATGGTAATGGTCATGGCTTCTGATTAGAAATAGTTTTGCATTAATGAAGTGGGTTCAGATCTATGGGCACTGAAGAAAAAATATTCTAGAATGATCAACGTGGAGCACGGGCGTCTAGGATATCAGTTAATCACCTCTGTCTAGTGACCAAGACTGATGGGTTTGTGATAAAGAGATCGTAATCCGGCCAGTGCGAGACTTGAAGTGTTATTGAGATCTGGATGAACGGGTATAATTTCAATAAATAGTTAAACAGAATAATCAAATGTGTAGTTAAACTATTATACAAATGACCAAATAACCAATTGGCATTCTAACCTAAATTCAAGGTCATGATAAAATGGAGTCAGATAAAAGTAAATTGCAATTAAATTACTTTGCCCTGCTGAAAAGACCAAATGCACAGCATCCTAAAATAGTGCAAGAAGTTGTCACAAGAAAAATAGCAAAGTACGCAGCAGTGAAGCAACGCTATGACACTTCAGCACGTGACATGACAAGCATAATTCAAGGACAGACAGTGCGGGTCCTTCTTCACCCCAATAACCCAACCAGTACATGGGCTCTTGGCATCTGTATTGATCAGCTTAGTGACCGTTCCTACATCCTGCTAGTGAAAGGCAAGAAATACCGTCACAACAGAAAAGACATTCGTCCCGTGCCTGAACAACTCAAAGTCACCTTCCCAGCAGACCAACCCACCTTAAATGATGACTACTGGGGGACAGGAGAGTTTTCGGAGGGCACAGCACAGCAAATCACAAACAGAGAAGCTACTTTACCACCCACAGACCCAGTTCTAAGACACACAAGAACCAGATCCAACATCAAAATTCCTGCTAGATACTCTAAGGACTATGTTATGTGAAAAAAAAAAAATGAAAAAAAAAGAGAATAGAATAGAAAGAAGGAAAAAAACACAAAGAAATGGACAAATCCTAATAATATACATTTGCAGAACAATGTCATGCTTGCATAACTATTCATTAAGCTATTCACAGAATAACAGATAGTTTTGTTCAACCTGTTAATCAGTATAAGGTGTTCTCTGAGTAGGTTCGGTTATGTTGTGTTGTGTTCAATTTCAAGAACTTTCCTTTGTTATGTGAAGGGAGACTGGCTAAATTTTATGTCCTATCTTAAATATGTTTATATCATGAAACAGCAATTGGCTAAACTGCTTCATAGATTTCTCTCTCACCCCAGAGCTGAACTTGAGACATGCGGACAGACAGAGGGGACATATATAACATATCTTATCATATCATATCATATAAATATCAATTTATACTATTTATATTAATAAAAATTATTTTGTGTGTGGTTCAGGGAGGGCAGCGCCCTCTATTGGCCATCTTATATTATTTACATGTAATTATATACACAATACATGCCTTTTTATTCATTGACAAAGCACTGCAATGAATTTGTAAAAGTGATCTTTCCTGTTTCCTTCTCAGCTTTAGAAATCTGTTGTGATTTTGAGACACAAATCTGTTTTTTTTTCTTCCAGATTTTAGTGATAACACAAGAGCTCCCACGAAACTGACTGATCATTTATTAGCGTTATGTAGTCTTAAACTCTGCTAGCTTTTCAAACACAACTTTAAAGAGAAATGGTCATCTGTACTCACACATGACATTGAGATAAACAGCAGGAGAGGTGTGATTGTGTCCGTGTACAGCACAGCTATATCTGCCTGCATCCTCTCTTCTGACTGACTGCAGCAGGAGTTCATTGTTTCTGTCTCCTCTCTCAGTTAATGGCTGTGAGTTTCTGTACCAGATGAATGTTGCTCTGTCAGTCAGAGTGCAGCTGCTTTTACATGTCAGACGGACTGAATCTCCCTCTGTCACTCTCTCAGGAGACTCCACCTGAAGATCTGAACACAACACACACATTATATCTAGTGCTGCTGTCATACACTGATTATTATTCAACAATGCACAGAAGATGAAAGTCACCTGTGACAGTAAGAGTCACTCCTGGTTCACCAATCCATCTTCCATCAGGTTGATCAGAGATGAATCTGAAATAGTACTTGTGTGAATCCTTCAGTGTCACATGACTCAGTCTGATGGTGCAGTACCGCTGTGTGTCTCCCAGATACTGAAGCCTCTGACTGTATTCAGTGTCCTCAGACAGATCTGGAGGCTCTACAAGTTTTTCATAGACTTTGGTCCAGAACACTTTCTTGATCCGATATCCAGTAGGGTATATATAAGTGCAGCTCATTATCACTGTTGAGTCCTTTAGTGCACAGATGTGTGAAGGACTGTAACTCACACCCCAATCAGCACTAGAAACCCCTGAAACACAGAATTCATCCTGATGAACATGTTTTATCAGTTACAACCACAAAAACATGATAATTTTTACTACTTGGAAACAGCAACTCATTACAGAAAATAAAAGCTCATCTTCTCAGAATTGAGTGAAAATGAAATGTGATTTACTTCATCAGCTTTGATGGAGGGTGTTGCAGAAAAGCAGAAGTAAATGTACAGAGACAGAGTAAAGAGAGAAGCAAGAAATCAGCAAACTTCAAAAATCAGCAAAATCAACTTCCTTGTTAGTCCAATAAAAGCTTTTATTGACACCAGGTCCAGCAAACGACAGGTTTTTCAAAGTGGGGATCTATGACATCAAAGGGAGGCAAGCACCGCCTCTGCAGAAGAAGATCAACACCTACTTCATCACTGCCTGTTTAGCCCCGCCCACCGATTTGCGCATGTAACATAGGCCTAGTGTTAAACCAGATCAAGCTACCAAGCAATTGTAACTACTGAGACAAATCAGACACATAATTAATTGCTACATTTAACAAATATGCTTTAAATGCTTTACGCTTAGTAACAGACCTTCCCCCAAGAGCGCAGGAAAGGTCTCTGTTACCAGGGCTACCATCAGATAAGACTTAGTTTACGACCTAAAGGAATTTGCAGAGAGCTGTGATGGTCACTTGAGTCTTTTTGAAAAGGACAAATAAAACCATCTTTAACTCATACAACCTGTATATAATCACTTGAGAAATATATAAACATATATCCATCTCATGATTTTTCTTTTATAGGGTTTGGTCTATGTATTAATTCAATCTCTGTTGGATTTATGTTTCAGAATTGCATACTATGGTTAACGAAAATCATGTGTATGGCATGTTTGGTGTCTACGAAGTTGTAATTTAGAGATCTGAATGATTGTGTAAATGATATGTCGATACCTGTGCAACATATTAGTATTACAAGAATCTTTAATAGTTTCTTTATCAGCAGCCAATCTGCAAACGATCTGCTTGAGACAAAGGATCGTAAAACTTTCCCTCCGAAAGCCTGAGTACGATTGGCTCTCTGACTGAAGAGGCGGTGACCTCTTGCAGACCTTTTAAAGAGAGACCCACAGATCCACTCTCTCTCTTCTCTTTCCGGACCAAAACGACACGTCACCTTGGCTGTCTATCAGCCGGCCAGCAGGCCAGGCCGTTAAGGCCTACCCACACATCAAGTCATGTGCGTGTGTGGGACATGAATACCGATGCCACCACATGGCTGGTGGGCCAGCAGGCCCAACATCTCACGCCATGTGCAACTTCCTCAACCTTGACGGAGTTGAAATAACCATGCAAGTTCATCATTTCTTCTTCAATCGATGCAGAAGAAATCGATCGCCACTTCAATGCCATCGGATCGAACTATCAAAACTTTCTCCTGCGATTTCACCTCGGACGCTCTTCTACAGCTCAGGCTAAATGCAAGTAACGTACAACATCGCTGTGTAGTTAGTAAAACTGTAAACCACTTTGTTCAGACAAAGGGGCTTGTAGTCAATGATGGTTTCTCCCGGGTGCTTTTAGTGTTGCATCCATCTGTTCTAACCCGGTTTTTCAACCACTTTAACTTTGCCTCTCACCATGTATGTGTGATGTGTATGTATGTTTTATGTTCGTTTAGTCTTTTTTTTTGGTTCTGACTCCCTGCCTGCAAACAAATTGTCACTTAAATGATCGATCCTGTTATGCGCTCTAAGCGCTGTAAATTGAAGGAATAATTATTTTTCTGTGGCCATGAAAAATATCATTTTCTTAGAATTAATTAATAATAATTAAACACATTCACTTCCGAGAACTTGAGAAAAAAATATTCACGATCTGGTGCTACAGTGACTTTTGTCCAATCAAATGCTCTGAACAATGAGAAAGTCCCTCCCCCTAAACCACATGACACTGACTAGCAAGAAGCAAAAGACTATTGGACATTTCTAAAAGGGACAAGCATTTGACACGTTCAACCCAAACTTCCTGTTTCAAAGGGAAATATGTGAGTACAGGACAGAAGAAAGTGTTCATCGGCCGCTCATGAGGCCTTAAATAAAACATCAGAGTGTTTCTAATGTGAATGTAACAGAGACTCACCGTGAATCATGAGCAGAACGATCAGAGGAAGAGGGGGAGCCATTCTGAGCGACATCAGCATAAAATACATCTATAATACAGCATTAAATATCACTCATAATCATCACTTGTGCTTAAACAAGTACATGTACTGTATATTACCCTATTCTTTACATTTCTCATGTTAAGACACGTGTGTTATATGAGCAATAATCATCAGTTTTCATTTAAGTAAGAGTGTGTTTGTCTGACCGTGTTGTAGCTCATCAGATCAACAGCAACTGAACGACTGACTGTTTAACACATGCACTTTTAGCACTAGGTGAAAGGACTTTGTGTGGTTAACAACCCTGACGCGATGTACAGGAGCATCGCAAGCTTTGATGCCTCTCGCGGATAGGGCTGGGCAACAAACTCAAGCCCCTCTTCTCTTATATCGAAATTCTTGTTTTAGACTCTAATTCATGACCGGTGTTTTGTTTTGCTCTATCCTCTGCGCTTCTGCATTCGTCAACGCGCATGCGTCAAGGGTTCAAGGGTCAAGGGTTACTCTTTTAGCGCAAGTCGACTCGTGTACCGCTGACCGCCGGAAGCTAGTTATTTTAGTCTATAAAGTTTTAAATATGGATATTTTTCTTACACAAACACACCATTTCGCTTTAGAAGGCCTTTATTAACCCCACAGAGCCATGTGGAGCAGTTATATGATGGACAGATGCACTTTTATGGATTTCAAAAAATTAAGAAACAATTCACTGCCATTATAAAGCTTTGAAGAGCAAGGACATTTTTAATATAACTCTGATTTTATTCATCTGAAAGAAGAATGTCATATACACCTAGGATGACTTGAGGGTGAGTAAATCATGGGCTAATTTTCATTTTTGTGTGAACTAACCCTTTAATATTCCTCACACATCACAAATAAAGCTGATCACTTAAAGTGAGGGAAAGTTACAGGTACACAAAAGACAGAGTAACAGAAGCTGGTAATATTGAGTAATATTCACCATAAAATGATACATTGTCCATCATGAATATCCCAGATTCATTAATAAACATATTTATACTAATTCACACAAATCCCTTACAGGAATAACTGTAGTTTTTATACCACCACACCTGTCCTGGACTTTACCCTTAAACTTACCCATACCACCACACCTGTCCCTAACTTTACCCTTAAACTTACCTATACCACCACACCTGTCCCTAACTTTACCCTTAAACTTACCCATACCACCACACCTGTCCTGGACTTTACCCTTAAACTTACCCATACCACCACACCTGTCCCTAACCCTACCCTTAAACTTACCCACACCACCACACCTGTCCCTAACTTTACCCTTAAACTTACCCATACCACCACACCTGTCCTGGACTTTACCCTTAAACTTACCCATACCACCACACCTGTCCCTAACTTTACCTTTAAACTTACCCATACCACCACACCTGTCCTGGACTTTACCCTTAAACTTACCCATACCACCACACCTGTCCCTGACTTTACCCTTAAACTTACCCATACCACCACATCTGTCCCTGACTTTACCCTTAAACTTACCCATACCACCACATCTGTCCCTGACTTTACCCTTAAACTTACCCATACCACCACACCTGTCCCTGACTTTACCCTTAAACTTACCCATACCACCACACCTGTCCCTAACCCTACCCTTAAACTTACCCATACCACCACACCTGTCCCTAACTTTACCCTTAAACTTACCCATACCACCACACCTGTCCCTAACTTTACCCTTAAACTTACCCATACCACCACACCTGTCCCTAACCCTACCCTTAAACTTACCCATACCACCACACCTGTCCCTAACCCTACCCTTAAACTTACCCATACCACCACACCTGTCCCTAACTTTACCCTTAAACTTACCCATACCACCACACCTGTCCCTAACTTTACCCTTAAACTTACCCATACCACCACACCTGTCCCTAACCCTACCCTTAAACTTACCCACACCACCACACCTGTCCCTAACTTTACCCTTAAATTTACCCATACCACCACACCTGTCCTGGACTTTACCCTTAAACTTACCCATACCACCACACCTGTCCCTAACTTTACCCTTAAACTTACCCATACCACCACACCTGTCCTGGACTTTACCCTTAAACTTACCCATACCACCACACCTGTCCCTAATTTTACCCTTAAACTTACCCATACCACCACATCTGTCCCTGACTTTACCCTTAAACTTACCCATACCACCACACCTGTCCCTAACCCTACCCTTAAACTTACCCATGCCACCACACCTGTCCCTAACTTTACCCTTAAACTTACCCATACCACCACACCTGTCCCTAACTTTACCCTTAAACTTACCCATACCACCACACCTGTCCCTAACTTTACCCTTAAACTTACCCATACCACAACACCTGTCTCTAACTTTACCCTTAAACTTACCCATACCACCACATCTGTCCCTGACTTTACCCTTAAACTTACCCATACCACCACACCTGTCCCTAACCCTACCCTTAAACTTACCCATGCCACCACACCTGTCCCTAACTTTACCCTTAAACTTACCCATACCACCACACCTGTCCCTAACTTTACCCTTAAACTTACCCATACCACCACACCTGTCCCTAACTTTACCCTTAAACTTACCCATACCACAACACCTGTCTCTAACTTTACCCTTAAACTTACCCATGCCACCACACCTGTCCCTAACTTTACCCTTAAACTTACCCATACCACCACACCTGTCCCTAACTTTACCCTTAAACTTACCCATACCACCACACCTGTCCCTAACCCTACCCTTAAACTTACCCATACCACCACACCTGTCCCTAACTTTACCCTTACACTTACCCATACCACAACACCTGTCTCTAACTTTACCCTTCAACTTACCCATACCATCACACCTGTCCCTAACTTTACCCTTAAACTTACCCATACCACCACACCTGTCCCTAACTTTACCCTTAAACTTACCCATACCACCACACCTGTCCCTAACTTTACCCTTAAACTTACCCATACCACCACACCTGTCCCTAACCCTACCCTTAAACTTACCCATACCACCACACCTGTCCCTAACTTTACCCTTACACTTACCCATACCACAACACCTGTCTCTAACTTTACCCTTACACTTACCCATACCACAACACCTGTCTCTAACTTTACCCTTAAACTTACCCATACCACCACACCTGTCCCTAACTTTACCCTTAAACTTACCCATACCACCACACCTGTCCCTAACCCTACCCTTAAACTTACCCATACCACCACACCTGTCCCTAACTTTACCCTTACACTTACCCATACCACAACACCTGTCTCTAACTTTACCCTTAAACTTACCCATACCACCACACCCTAAACGTCATCACACCGAACAGGTAAACTCGGTCCGCTTTTACAGCCTCATTATGCTGTGAGGTCATTATGTGTGGTGTCGTCCGTTTGTAGCCTACCTTTAGCGTTTTACTTATGGCGACTGCATTTAGGCTTCAAAATTCGTAAAAGTTGTGTTTGTTCAAAAAAAAAGTTTTGTTATTTGTTTTCATTCAGAACCACGCACACATCTACAAGTGTGTATAACACACACACACACACATATATATATATATATATATATATATATAGGTCTACCAGTTATTTCTTAAATGGGTATGTGATTTTTCAAAATAATTTTTAGAAAAAAAAAAATCATTACACATCCACATACTGGCCATTAATAACAAATTTATTGCAAAAGCAAATATAAGCACATTTAAATAAAAATGTGTGTGTGTGTGTGTGACTGTGTGTGTGTGTGGCTGTAGCTGATAATATTGAGCACTTTGATAGGAAAACAAACAATACGTTTTCTATTGTGAATGTGCACAGTTATGATTTTGTTCAGTATATCAGAATAAAATGATCAACTATGATTTAGAAGCAGGAAAATGTTGTAAATGAGAAAGCGCTTGTTTACACCAATGAACATCAATTTAGGTGTTTTGCTCTGCTGACTTAATTTTAACATTTATATTTGCACAATGACAATTCACCAGCATTTAACGGTTACATCATCAGTGGCTCCGCCCACAGAACGCAGGATTGGTTCCTTTGTGCTCCGCCTCTTACTGCAGCGTCTTCCTGTTGATCTGAACAAACAATAAGATGAAGAAAGACTGACTGAAGTTCATCAACAACATTATAAAACCTTTCACAAGAATCATAAATCAATCACACTAGTACTGAAGAGAGTTTTATTGATTATACTGAGAAGAGCTGCAGGTTCTGACACTTACTGATGGATTCTCATGTTCAGAAAAGCTCTGAGGATCAAGAGTCGTGCAGGAGTCTTTAGGAGGTCTGGGATCAACGGTCTGTGTGAAAGAGAGCGAGAGATCGGTCATGTGATCATCTGTGATGGAGGATCTGACTTTGACATCTCACTTACTGTGAGTGTGTCGTACAGGTCAGAGGTTGTGGACTTGAGCTCAAGAGCTGTATATGTGTCTTCAGTGGGATCAGAGATCTACAGGAGAGACACATTTTATGGAAACACTATAAAAAATACTGGAAAAATGTTCAAAGTAAAGGGCTTTTTCATGGCACACTGTACACTTTTCTTGGCTTCTTACCGCCTCTCATGTGTACAGATGCTTTTCCACTCAAGTGAAGCGATAACCCATCTAACAGATTTTTGTTATAAGAACGTTCTCCAAATATTCCATGTTGGTTCTGGGAACGTACATTTTTTAAAAAAAACTTAAATTAAATTTCAACTATATTACTGATCCGCCCGCATTGACACTATATGATAATTGAAATGAGCTGGATGACATCACCGTTTTCACCAGAGCGGCTGTACAGCCGAATCAAATTCTGTTGCATTATTTTCCTGTTACCACTGTGAAGCTGCTTTGAAACAATTGCCATTGTAAAAAGCGCTATATAAATAAAGGTAATTTGATTTGATTTGATTTAACAAGATGACTAAATCTAGTGGATTAATAAAAACGTGATTTGCAAAATCATTTATAAACTTGTAACAACTTACATATTTCTCACAAATGTATTTTCTGTATTCTGTATGCATCATAAACAGCACTTTTCAATATATGCTGTACTCTCTTTTCTTAGTAATTTGGTTTTTGAATTTTACATGTGTGTTTTGGACACACATACAGTATTCCTATGAAGATTATGTTTGAAAGTTATCCATATCCTTTACAAGATTGCGAAACTTTGCATCACAGTGGTGTGACATAGCCCCTGACAAAATATGACACCATATTTAGTTTTAGCACAACTATTTACACACACACAAAGAAAAATATTTAACTGTATATTGTGTTTGTCACAAACACATCCAAAGAGTTTTTTACTTGTGTGATGAAACTGCTCAGTTACATTACTAATTACCCCTTGAAGAAACAATGCTGGTTTTTAAATAAATTAAAGAATAAAATTAAGTTAAAAGTTTTATTAAAAGAAAATAGACAACATGCCTGGCTTTTGTGGCATACAAATGTATACGTTTAAACGTTTAAAAATGTCTGCCTTATTTTAAAAACTAATGTATGTACACTAAATCAGTATAAGATGTTTTGTGTGTGAATCCAGAGAATCACCAGAAAGGTTTTGATGATGTGTCATTCTAGTCGAAGCAACTATCGTAAAACCATTAACACAAGCACATTTAGGATGCTCTCTTCACTCATGGAAGGTCGACTCGCAAACACCTTCACTGTGTTTTTTAATCTTTGTCTTTTTAACATTGATCCTACAGAAGTGTTGGCAAACACGGATACAGATGTTCTAGAAAAGGACATCCCCAAATATAACACCTTTTCTTATTGAGAAGAAAATAGAATGGGTGTGTGGGCAACGAGGGCTCTTTGGCTTGATCAATTCTTTGTCTTAGGCAACAACATTAACCTATAGTTCAGGTCAGCCTAGTCTCATTGTTAATAGTAAGTCACTTTCAAAGACACAAACGTATGTTTTTGTACGTTTGGAGAAGTGCTGAAACGTAGAAAATGGACATTTAAACGTAGCATTATTACATTTTTACAGATAAAAAAACAAATTTACAAATCTCTCATAAAATATTTTTACGAATACAAATCTTTATACGAATAAAGATTCAAATCTTTTTTTATATATATATATCATAAAGATATCGATATAATTTCCCTTTCACCGTTTTATAGATTAATGTAAGATCCCTTAACACTACCCCCAAACCTAAACATACCCATTTATACAGAATATAAAGAGAATAAAACGTAATGGATTAGCATTAGCATAGCATTAAAAAGATATATATATCCTACTACCCCTAAACCTACCCATAACCATTTATTAAAACTACGTACTTTTATAAATAAAAGCATAACAAATAGACAAGTGTAATCACAATAATTTATTTATTTTGAAAATGTCAAAAGCAGTACCAAAAGTCGTTCAAATGACGATGTGTTGCAGTCGCAGTCCTCTCTGGCGGTATATAATAGTTTTGTATGGGGTACAGAGTAAAATTTAAGTTTAATCAATGACAATATTTCCCCATTTTAACTGTACATCAACTGAAACACAGCATGTCACAATATGTGACGAAGCAGGTGCGAGCCAATGAGCGTTCGATATCACTGCCGTAAATCATGCCGTAACGCTTCGTGAGGGCGCGCGGCTTTTTAATTCAAATTCATAATAACGAGCGCTGGATTTGACGGTCGCTGCTGAGAATGCGATCAAGATTGCTGGATAAAGGGCTAAATTTGGATCTGTTCCTCGCAAACAAATGGATTCTAAAGATTTGGATTACAGCAAACGAATAGAATTGACGTGTTTTGTGAATTTATGTTGTGTTTTGGTGTATCTTATGGTTGTATCTTCAGTCGCTGCATAGGATAAGTTTTTTTTTGTCTCACGGCAAACAAACTAAATACTATAAAATGGTTAAACGATTACAAAAATGTTATTCATTTTAAGATTTTAAAGTGCAGTCTTGTTTAACATTATAAAATCCTCCGAAAATGAGTTTGCTGCAGAAGTCACGAATAGAGCGGCATGTTATTTCATATATTAAGTAGATTAGTAAACTGCAATTATTAAAGGCGACTGAAAACATGTATGACATATATGATATGACAATAGAATCAAAACATTAATGCCACAATTTTAATATTCATACATGGGAATTCATTCGTAAATTACTTTTTAGTGCTGTCAATACGTCAGTATTGAACATTTTAGTGTGCATGAAAACGTAAGTAAATGTACGAGTGATAGAACCACACTTTACGTAAAGATACACACATATTCTCATGAGATCATGTTCAGGTACTACTGACCCTACTGAGGTGCTGACACACACACACACACACAGTTGTTCTAAGAAGAACATGCCGGACATGATATTTACATGGATATAGCCAGTGAGGTGTGGGTTATTGGTCTTCCTGATTGTCTTGACTCAAATATTTTGACTCAATTAACGTATACCGTATTGATCAAACATTGCTGATCCTGCAGAGGTGTCGACATAACATTAAACTCGTTTTACTTTTTGACCCCTGGACTTTGCACCTCTGATTTGAACACAGTACCATAAAGTAGTAAGATAAAACAACATACACATGAAGATGAATAATTGTCAGTAGCAGGAGATGGTGACCTCTGGTGGTAGTTTGAGGGTTTGAAAAAGCACATATGAGAATCACAAACAAAACTGATCATTTAAAGGGAAAGTTACAGGAGCACAAGAGGCAGAATAACTGAAGCTGATAATATTGAGCACTTTGAGACTTAAAATGATACATTGTCCATTGTGAATTTTGTTCAGTGTATCAGTAAAATAAGAAAACGCTTCTATCCACCACTAAACATATCTTTAGGTGTTTTACTCAGACTTAATTTTAACATTTATATTTATATTTTTTACACAGTGACAATTCACCAGCTTTTAAGTTTCATTAAATTCCACTGTTACATCATGTTTCTTAAACTATACAGAAATAAAACTCTTTAGTGACTCATCACTGATGGTCCCTGTCAATTACCAGTGGCTCCGCCCACAGAGCTCAGGATTGGTTCCTTTGTGCTCCGCCTCTTACTGCAGCATCTTCCTATTGATCTGAACAAACAATAAGATGAAGAAAGACTGACTGAAGTTCATCAACAACATTATAAAACCTTTCACAAGAATCATAAAACAATCACACTAGTACTGAAGAGAGTTTTATTGATTATATTGTGAAAGAGAGCGAGAGATCGGTCATGTGATCATCTGTGATGGAGGATCTGACGCTGACGTCTCGCTTACTGTGAGTGTGTCGTACAGGTCAGAGGTCGTGGACTTGAGCTCAAGAGCTGTATATGTGTCTTCATTGGGATCAGAGATCTACAGGAGAGACAGAAGGATATTCTCAGACTGGTTTCAGGCTTCATTCATATGTGGAAATAAATCTGATTCAAATCGGATATGTGCATTTGTGTCTGCCATGTAAACAGATCAAATATTCCCAGGTCAATGTGAGTTGACCGTTATTGAAAAAGCGATGGTGGTAAATTACATCAACTCAGGTGGACACCAAACCCCATTCACATGACTTTTTTCAGTGGCGCAGTGGAGGACGAAGGCCACTTAACTCTTTAGAGACCAATGTATTATTTTGTCTGCGTCCATTGCAAATCGTGCAGTTTTTATTTTATTTTCAGCGTAAACTTTTCTGGGTCAGTATGTCCACCTTGAGTTGTTTCACCAAGTGTAAATACAGATGGATCATTTTTAAAAGAAGATGTAAGCTGGTCGTATATTGTGATATTCTGTGGTGCAGCAGAATATGGAGCCGGAGAGATACTGTACAATTGACGTGTCTTTATTAACAGATGTTTACACGGGAACACACAAGCTGGATCTGCCACAAAGCACAGGCAACAACAAACACTGCTTATGCTGAGAGATGACGCCACTTGTTGCACACGCATGCCCTCTAGTGGTCACACTCCCAAATAACATTATACTTCACTACATATATATAGTAAACAAATCGGATTTGGGCATCAAGACCTGCAGTGTAAACGTGGGCTTAGTCTGAGAATAGCTGAAACAAACTTGTGTAACAGGACAGAAATCATACCATGTTTTTTACCACATAAAAGATGAATGATAAATGATTAGAATGAAGTAATCTCTGATTGGTCAATGACGTCGCATATCTTGAACAAAACTCTTAAAACTCTAAATTATCATAAAATCCTATCCTAACAAAGCATTTTTATTTTGGTGAATGTGACGTGCTGCTGGTGTGAATAGTGTAATCTGTTAGTGTATGTGTGTCGTAGCGAATCACGCTGCTCATGCAGTATTTGTGAGCTCAGCGATAGATGACACAAGCACTGATTTCAGACAATGGCTAGAAAGACATTTGTGAATGCTTCACTTTTCTTAGGGTATGTTTACCCGACAACAATGTACTAAAAATGGAAAAGTTTTTTTCTTTTGCGCTTTTGAACATTTTAATGTACAGACGACAAAATTGTCAAAAGGATTTAAAAAAACTTGCACTTTGAACTTTGAATCCAACGATTAGCCAAAACGCAAAAAAAGCTTTCCGTTTTTAGTCATTTGGTGTCGTGTAAACACCCCTTTACTGTGATGATTGTGTCACTTTACATGATAATTAAGTTATCATCAATACATAGCTTTTAGTTTTTCTTGCCATAACAAATCTTATAAACACAACTGAAAGAGAGCGAGAGATCGGTCACGTGATCATCTGTGATGGAGGATCTGACGCTGACGTCTCACTTACTGTGAGTGTGTCGTACAGGTCAGAGGTCGTGGACTTGAGCTCAAGAGCTGTATATGTGTCTTCATTGGGATCAGAGATCTACAGGAGAGGCAAAAGAACATACATAATAAAGTAGCACAATCACAATACTAAACATATAATATTAAAAAAGCACAAACATATTAAAACACAACACAAAAACATAGCTTAAGGGTCAAGAGCCCAACTAATTCAAACACTGATCACCATAACGGTGACTTCAAATAAAACTATTTTAAATAAAACATCAACATCTAAACCTCTGTTAATTCTCAATAAGAGCTTCTGTAGACGTCTGACAGATATAAAGTCAATCTGGTTAGTAATGTGTGAAGCTGGTAATGCTGTTTGTGGAGTTGTTTAATCCTCTGCTGAGATCAAAAATGTGTTAGCTGAGATATATAGTCTGAAACAGATAACGGCTGATCGATTAATTTTCTGCTTCGTGTTGTGTCTGGATGATTTACCTCTTTCAATGTGAAATCTTCAGTTTTAACACTCCTTCGTTTCCTCCTGTTACAATGACAGGCATTGACAGCATATGCATTAAAATAACTGAAGATATGAATGCTGTTATTAAAGATTACTAATAGTTAAAAACACAACTGAGACATTTCTTACATTAGACTAAAAGTTGATTATGTTTTTTATTGATCTTACATTATAAACAGGATGATGAAGATGATGACAATGATGAAGAATAATCCTCCAGATGCCGCTGTGATCACAATCACATTCCTACCAGCACCATGATGAACTGAAAGAGGAAGATCCTCATGATTAACTCTCCACACTGAGGAATGATGTGAAGATACAGGAGTGTGTTAATAAAACCCTCACCTGTGACAGTTACAGCGTCTGATCTCTGAGATCCATGTTGATTGTGAGCCTGACAGTAGAAGCGTCCACTCTGTCGTGCACTGAAACTCTGTCCAGATCCAACAGCTGAGGTTTCATTCTCCTTAAACCAGCTGAAGATCAGAGCAGGAGGGTTTGAATCACTGCTGCAGTTCAGAGTCACTGAATCTCCCTCCACTATTACACCAGATCCACTTATCAACACTGAGACGCTCCTGGGTGGGTCTGAAAAAGACAAACATTTCAAATTCACATTAAATATTAGAAATTGTAAATTTAGATGTGAACAATGTGCAGATTATCATTAACTCACACATGACGTTTAAAGTCACAGCATCAGAGTATTTCTCTCCATGTTCATTGATGGACTTGCACTTGTATTCTCCACTGTCATCAGAGCTGATCTTTGAGATGCTGTAGATTCTTCCAGATCCTACAAACGTTCCTCCTTTAAACCAGCTGATTTCTGCAGGAGGGTTTGAATCACTGCTGCAGTTCAGAGTCACTGAATCTCCCTCCACTATTACACCAGATGGACTGATGGACACTGAGACGCTCCTGGGTGGGTCTAAAACAGAGAAAAATGACAATTAACAATAAGGCTGGGTATCGTTTAAAAATTTTCGATATCGATAATGATACCTTGACTTCGATACTGGTTGCTGAACGATATTTTTTTCTATACCCATTTTATTTTTCCGTTTTAATAAGATTACCTTACACATTACCTCAAAAAAAATAATATATGCCTCGCGCTCAAGTGCACGCATAAAGCTTGCCACAAAGCACTGGCAAAAGTAGCCTAATGATTATGAGTGTAAAAATAGCAAGGAGACATTTTAACTGTTTATTAATAAACTAGTGTTATCTGAGTCCGTGTTGCTGCAAAGATGAAGTTGATGATGAGGCCTACTCTTCATCTCTGCAGTAGTGAACGTGCGCACCTACAGAGGGAAGTAGACATTTCAAGCTTTCTATAGGCCTATTTCTCATGTCTGTGAGGTGAGTAGCCTATATGCTGAGTTTCGGTTCATTTATGTGACGTGCTGCAGTTCTTTTTGCAGTCGAATACGGAGCAACTTTCTGCTCTTTAGTTTATTCCGTGCTCCGTCAAGTGCTTCAGATTTGTTGTGTTGCCGGTCTGGCAGCAATTATCTTGTCGCAAACATTGTATTGCGCGCTGTTGGCATCGAGCCTGGTGAAATGTAGCCACACTTTTGGTCTTTCCCACATCCTTTACATCGATGAGGGTTGGGACGCTTACCCCCTATTTACACTGCACACGTCTGCGGCTCATCAGGGCTCCAACGAGGTTTTGTTCCGTCCTCGTGCTGCGGCACGGCTGGTATAAACAGAAGCATTGACTAGAGTGACCGCGTCAGAGACGTAATGCACCGCAGCAGACGGGTTACACACTACAGCGTTACGTGTGATCCGCGTCTCCGGGCGTAACTGACGTAAAAACTAGTGTTTTTCCGCCACAGCCAATCATGCTGCACACTTATTGGCTCACTGACGTTGACGAGATTAACCCCTTAGGTATCGAAATTTGGTATCGAACGACAAGACCTTTTACGATACTCGATGGTATCGAGGCAATTCGGTCGGTGCCTAAAAAGTATCGAACATGATACCCAGCCCTAATTAATAAATATTACAAAATTAACTTGGATTTGTGAACAATGTGCAGGTGATCATTAACTCACACATGACGTTTAAAGTCACAGCATCAGAGTATTTCTCTCCATGTTCATTGATGGACTTGCACACAGCAAAATCCTCAGTGTTAAATTAACACTGCTGGTGTTTATATGAGTCCACACTCAGAGTGTTAAAGTAACACTGAAGCAGTGTTGGAGTTAATGAAATAATTAAGAGATTAATTGAGTGATGATTGAGCATTATTGAAGATAGCTGCTGTTAACAATCAGAATCACTGAAGGAAAGATAAACAACTGACTTCAGCCACAGCTTTAGATGAAATCAACTGAAGATAAAAGAAGACATTAAATCTCTGAAGATCTCAGCAGAGGAGGATTAAACAACTCCACAAACAGCATTACCAGCTTCACACATTACTAACCAGACTGACTTTATTTCTGTCAGACGTCTACAGAAGCTCTTATTGAGAATTAACAGAGGTTTAGATGTTGATGATTTATTGAAAATAATAGTTTAGTTTGAAGTCACCATTATGGTGATCAGTGTTTGTTTTAGTTGGGCTCTTGACCCTTGACTTTTTAACATTAGTTTTTCTCTGACTGCTGTAACTGTTTGTTACGGGGAGAACAGTGAGGTCGTTGTCGTCGTCGTCGTCGTCGTCGTCGTCGTCCTGAGAGTCATTGATTATAGTAGCCTTGTGATTCTACAGCAGAAGATCCAGCAGTGTTTTACTCAGATAAACTGAACCGTTTTTAAAATGTGTACGTAAGAAGTTTTATTTATATAGCGCCTTTCCATAGCTCAAGGTCGCTTTACATAGTGTTAAGCAATACATTTGCACACCCGCATACACAATACAAGCACAGGTCTTATATAGCCACATTATTCAAAATACAAATTAAATAGATATGTGTTTAGCTGGGTCTTGAAGGTAGACAGAGATGATATATTACGTAATGGCAGGGGAAGTGAATTCCATAATTTAGGAGCATTGACACTAAATGACCTACCACCTACAGAAGACAACTGAAAACGAGGAATAGACAAAAGACCAAGCTCAGATGATCTGAGGGACCGGGCAGGAAAGTAGAAGAGGAGTAGGTCAGACAGATATGGAGGTGGAAGACTATTTAATGCCTTAAATGTTAGAAGTAATACCTTAAAGTGAATACGTGATGCCACAGGTAGCCAGTGAAGATCATGAAGTAGAGGAGTAACTCTGGCTGCTGAGTTTTGAACATACTGTAACCTTGCAATAAGTTTTTTAGGAAGACCAAGAAATAGAGCATAATCCAGATGGGATGTGATTAATGCATGAATTAATATTTCAGCATCAGCCTGAGTAAGAGAAGATTGAAGATGTGCAATATTACGAAGATGGAAAAAAAGAGTTTTTAACAGAAGAAATATGAGAGGCAAAAGATAGAGATGAGCCAAATAAGACACCAAGATTACGGACAGATGAAGAAGGTTTAACATAAACCCCATCAATTTCAAAGGACAGGTCCGTTCTTTTTACTGAGGTTGCAGAGCCAATCATCAGTAATTCAGTTTTGCTATTATTTAGTTTAAGGAAATTCAAGGACATCCAATGCTTGATATCCCTGATACATGCAGTAAGTGAGTCAGGCAATGATGGCCTATCAGAGCTGGTGGTGAGGTAAATTTGAATGTCATCAGCATAGCAATGAAATTGAAGTCCATGCCTGCGTATGGTTACCAAGTGGATATATATAAATGATAAACAGAAGTGGACCAAGAACTGAACCCTGAGGAACACCCTGTGAAAGCGGAGCAGTGGCAGATTTATACCCTTGTATAGTGATATAATATTTTCTGTCACGGATGTAGGAGATGAGCCAGGAAAGAGCAGAACCAGTGATACCAATATCAGAAAGGCGAGAAATTAGTATTTCATGGCAGACTGTGTCGAATGCAAGAGCTTAGATCCAGAAGAATCAAGATGTTTATTAACCCTGAATCCATAGACAGAAGAATATCATTAGAATATCATTAGCCACATGAAGAAGAGCAGTTTCAGTGCTATGTGACGAGCGAAATCCTGACTGAAAAGGTTCAAAAAGTCCATTAGCATTTAAGTAAGATCTCAATTGTGAAGCCACAGCTTTTTCAAGGATTTTACTTAAGAATGGTAAATTTGAGATTGGCCTATAATTATTCATGTTTAGATGGTCAAGGCCCGTTTTTTTAAGAATGGGGGTCACGGCAGCCAGTTTTAATTCAGCTGGAACAATAACAGATGTTAAACTAGAGTTTATCATGTGTGTTATGAAAGGTTCAACCTCACGAACACACATCTTAAGCAAAACAGTCAGAGTAGGGTCAAGCTGGCAGGATGTAGAGTTAGACCACAATTTGATCACTTATGGCAGCAGAAGTAGTGAAAGTAAAAGCAGAGAGAGAGCTTGTGGAGTAAGCCGAGTCAGCTGACATCGAGTGAACATTTGAGTCAGTTGTATGAGGGGTGTCTATGGAAATGGATGCAGTGATTGACTTCAATTTGTCTGAAAAGTAATGAGAAAAATTATTCACAAGCACCTCAGAGCCAGAAATAACATGTTGTGGAGGATTAATGAGATTGTTGACTATAGCAAACAGGGATTTTGGCCTACACATGGAATTGTAGGATTGAAAATAATCAAAGATATTTGATATTTGAAATTGAACAAAGACATTTGCTTCACTGTTTTCAACCTCCATCTTTCTTATCAGAAGGGCCATTTGGAATTCCTAAAGACACAGAGATGCTGAAGGCCTGTAGGCCAAAATGTGTCACACCTTTAGTACAGTGGGGGAAGTTTGGTCTGATTGGTCAGTTTGAATGTCTCACATTAGGGTTTCAGTCACATGGTCAAGGAACAGATAAAAAGAAGATGTAACTGTTGCTCTGGCCTCTTTTATTCTCGGTCTCTCTTGATTCTCTGGCTCTCTCTCTTCTTGGGGGCCTTCTCTTTGGCTCTTCTCTTCTTTGCTCTCTTCTTCTCTTTGTCTCTTTCTCTCTCTCTCCCTCTCTCTCACTTTCTATCCCTCAGGTAACATTCTATTCATGCTGGGTACGATAAATGGTATAAGTTTTATCATCTCATACATCTATTTTGAAACTATTTTAAGTGTAACCATAACCAGATTTTGTCATTAAATCCTTTCTATTACAAATGATGTGCTAACTAGTTTTGATTTGGTATTGACTTTGAAGTGCTATTGCAATACAATATAGTCACATTCTAGCAACGCTCTCCCACATATTTTGCTATTGTAACTGCGCTTATTTCCGTCGTTGGTATAAGTTGCAGTGGGTGGTAAAGACGAGAAATGTACAGTTCTACCATCTTGCTGATAACGTTTCTTTAGTCATTCGGCAACCCTGCAGCCTGAACCACTGTAGGCGACCCACCCTTACAGAATTATTAATAGTAGAAGAGAAATATGAGGATCTTGCAGCATTGAGGGCTGTACAGTAGTTGAGCAAGTGTTCCTTCACAGCCAAAGAGTGCATGAGTCCAGTTTTCCTGTACAGTCTTTCCAAGCGACGACCCATAGTTTTCATCGCTCTGAGTTCCGGAGGGAACCAGGGTGAAACACGTGCAGATGGAACCAGTCTAGTTTTAACAGGAGCATGTATGAGTTTTCATGTATGTTGAAATCACCAAGAAAAATTACAGATGAATAACTAGCACAGACAAGAGTAACTAATCTCTCACTAATCTCAGAGAAAAAATCTGAATGAAATTTTGGAGGTCGATAAATTAGGATTACAGCCATTGATGTTTTGCCAGTCATTTTCAACGCAAGGTATTCAAAAAATGCAACGTCATGGAACTCAATCTTAGATAATTTGATACTCTCACGACAAACTACAGATAACCCTCCACCTCTACGATGGAGACGAGGTTGAGAGAAATAAATGTACCCAGGTGGTGTTAAGAGGTTTAAATTAAAGAAGTCCTTGGGCACCTGCCAGGTTTCTGTCAAAAGTAGCATGTCCAGGTTTGCGTCAGTGATAATGTAATTTAGCACTGATGCCTTATCAGTTAATGAGCGAGTGTTCAATAGCGCACATCGCATATCTGAAGAAGCAAGTTTGCAGTTTCCAAGGACGGGATCAAAGTGTAGTGGTCTCAAATTCTCAAAGTTGATTACGCAGTTTTCCTGTTGTGTTATACCAGAAGCACGGGTGTTAGTGCAGATAACTGGAATACTATTTGAAGACGAACAGTAATACGTCCGAGGTTTCTTACGCGAACGGTGTATGTAGCGGGGTCTGCGTAAAATTCCAAGTTGTTCACACCATGTATAGGTGTCCGGAGCCAAGTGGAGAGATCCCTTTAAAGTTCTAAGTTGAGCCGAAGAAAATTGCAGAGCCATCTCGGGAGGTCACTTTATTAACATCAGCCGAAAATAGTACAAAAAGACCAACGAACAAAACCGGCAAGTGATTTCGCGTTGACATGACAAAACCAATGGGACCCACACAACAACTTATCGGTTTAATTATGTTAACCAGAACCGTACCGAATCCACTATCCACAACAATTCACAGAAGGGAAGGCTACCCGACCATACCGAGAACTGAAACCACAAAATGATAGAGTGGAGACTCACTGTATCAGATGTCGGGAAGAACATGGATCGGATAGAGAGAGCTCGCAGAGATCAGTGTGACAAGATCAAATTAGTCATCCAAAGTTTACTGAACGAAGAGAGTAATCCCAGCATGTTGAATCTCAGCTAAAAACACATCAGTCAACAAACAAACAGGTACCAGCGTGAAGCGGCAGCACAAACGCACCAGCATTTTCACACCAGAGATCACTCATATGAAACCGGTATTGCTTAGCATGATGCTCTGGAAATACGTGTTGTGCATTAAATTTTGTTCACCGATTTAATAACACATCACGCACTAAGCACTAACGCCAACGAGATTTACTCACACACAGACATCAAGAATCAGCCTATGAATCTCAACAATGGTGACATGCTTCATGCCGCAGTGCATTCTGGGTGCATCAGAATGCATTGCGGCATGAAGCATGTCACCATTGTTGAGATTCATAGGCTGATTCCTGATGTCTGTGTGTGAGTAAATCTAACAGGCGAAACACTAACATTTAAAAAGTCGTCAAACTGCCCAACTAAAGAAAACACTGATCACCATAATGGTGACATAAAAAAACAAACAATTCTCAACACAAAATCAACATCTAAACCTCTGTTAATTCTCGATAAGAGCTTCTATAGACGTATAACAGACATAAATTCAATCTGGTTAGTAATGTGTGAAGCTGGTAATGCTGTTTGTGGAGTTGTTTAATCCTCTGCTGAGATCTTCAGAGATTTAATGTCTTGTATCTTCAGTTGATTTCATCTAAAGCTGTGGCTGAAGTCAGTTGTTTATCTTTCCTTCAGTGATTCTGCTTGTTATAATCAGGTGTCTTCAATAAGACTAAAACGTCACTTAATTAATCACTCAATTACCTAATTAACTTAATTAATTGAACACTGGGACATTTGCTGTGTGCTTCTTAACAGCAGGTGTTCATCACTAATTCTCAATCATCACTTAATCACTTAATTATCTCATTAACTTCAACACTGATTCAGTGTTACCTTTTCACACTCTGAGTGTGGACTCATAGTGGACTCATATAAACACCAGCAGTGTTAATTTTGAAATCATACCGTGCATAAAAGATTGTGAGCTTATACACACAGACATCATCAATCAATGGTGACAAACAAAAGTTTCATGATGTAATGCATGCTGGGCGCCAGCATAGTACAAAACTCCCAGCATGCACTGCAGCATGAATGAATTGTGCAGCTGATTGGTCTTTTCTATTGCCACCATTGTTGAGATTCATGTGCTGATGTTTGATATCTGTGTGTCTAGATGAAGCTAGAGATGTGTTTCTTTGTACGATAATTTTTTTTTTTCTGGAAAATAATTATAAAGTATTTTTTGCTGTCATTTCACATTGGTGGTAATCTAAACTGGAAGACTGTTGAAACTGTAACTTAAAGGATGTTCAAGAGCTCAACTAAAGCGAACACTGATCTCCATAATGGTGACATCAAACCAAGCATTTTCAATTAACCATCAATATCTAAACCTCTGTTAATTCTCAATAAGAGCTTCTGTAGACTTCTGACAGAAATAAAGTCAAACTGATCAGTAATAAGTGTAATAATGTGTAATTGAAGACACAGGGTGAATGCTTTTACTCTTTGTAGTGTGGACACTACAGGATATTTATGTGGGGTTGAAAGGGTTAACGGTGTAAGATAAAAAGACACACCCATGAAATGTATTTTAACAGTAATAAACTGTAAGTTAAAAAACAGTTATATACTGGTAACACTGTTGCCAACAGTTTACCGTAAAATTGAGTTTTGTGTGTCACCATTGTGGTGAAGAGTAGAGCCTGTGCTTCAGTCCAGGAGAAGACCAAGCAATACTGATGATGTGCTGCATGTTGTGTTATTTAACAAAATTAAATAAAGTGTTTTATTTAAAATATGTTTTAGTGGTCTCAATTGAAATAATCTCACAATAATACTATGCTTGCATTATTAGTGCATTATCGATACTAATTTATAAATTGATTGGCAGTTGGCTAATTTAAGGCAGTAGGTTTCTGCAGATGAAATTAGTTAACTCGAGTTTTAGTTTAAATGTTTTTACATTATACTGTAGATTACAGTAAAAAACTGTACATTTAACAGAAAATTGTTGCCATTATTTTACTGTAAAAAAGCCTGGTAAGGTCTAACAGTGTAAGTGTTGTGTTTTGTGGATCATTGTAATACTGAGTATGATCACTAGAGGGCAGTAAAACCTAGAGAGGTGATGAAGTTGAGTTGTTGAGCTGCTGATGCCCTGTTTTACTGATGCTTCCTACATTAAAGACAGACATTTGGATTTAGCTTTAGTTTTCGTCCTTTTGTAACAAGTATAGAAATTAAACTGTTAAATATATGTATTGTAGCCTGACAAGCCAGACCCACATCAAGATGTTTGGTCTGGGAACACCATTGGCAGGGCTCAGTCCGAGGGGCGGGGTAAACGGTTGTCTTTCAAATTCCCTCTGCACGTGAATTATACTGTGAATTAACAGCGCTCGAAGTCGACACTCAGAGGCTGTGTGCCAAATCACACCCTATACCCTCATTCACTATTACCTACACTAGTTCACTAATATAGTCCACTTGACAGAGTGAGTGAAAAGAAGTGAGTGAATTCAGACACTGATGAACACCTGCTGTTATCACTGAAAGAAAGAGAAACATGAACAGAAAACAGATGATTTCATCAACTGAAGATAAAAGAAGACATTAAATCTCTGAAGATCTCAGCAGAGGAGGATTAAACAACTCCACAAACAGCATTATCATCTTCACATATTACTAACCAGACTGACTTTATGTCTGTCAGACGTCTACAGAAGGTCTTATTGAAAATTGACAGATGTTGTTTTATTGTTTCTTTTGACGTTACCATTATGGTAATCAGTGTTTGCTTTAGTTGGGCTCTTGAAACTTGACATAATAACATTATTTTTCTCAGACTGCTATAATTGTGTGTTTTAAATACATTTAATATAGCAAGCAAAGCTGAAAGAAAACATAAACAGATGATGTTGACTAATTATCAATAGTCTGATTCACTGAGCTCCTTCAGAGTCTAATCTATAATGATATAGATGACATGTTTTGTATATCTTTATGTTGTCCCAATAATTTTACGAAACATCAATGTTTCAACAAACGGACAATTTGAAGGACATGAAAATTTATGTCCAGAACACCAATATCATTCAGACTCACATAGACATCAAGAATCGGCGTATGAATCTCAACAATGGTGACAATCAAAAGCTTCATTCTGCAATGCATGCTGGGTACCGGCATTGTACAAAAATCGTCCATGACTCCCAGCATGCATTGTGGCATGAATAAATTATGCTGCTGAATAGCCTGGTTATTTTCTTTAATTCTTACTATTTACCTTTATTTTTGGTGTTGTTTTTGTGTTGACTTTTAGTAGTGTGTTTTGTGATGTTCAGAGTTGATCTGTTCATCTTTTTTGTTTATTGTCACCATTGTTGAGATTCATATGCTGATTCTTCATGTCTATGTGAGTCTAAATGACTGTCAACTTTCACTCACTACATAAACTGCATTCTTCAATATGGGGGTGCGAAGAAGGCAGTGTTTGAAAGGCTCAGCAAATTTACAATTTCAATGGTGCACAAAAATGCTATTGGAAAGCAGAAGGAGTTGTCGAACAAATATGGATCTGGTCTTTGGTTGTTAAAGAGGCAAAATGAAGAATTCATAACTCTGGAAGCTGGATGTCAGTCTGTCAATCAAGGACAGGATAAAACCTCCATACACTCTCAGAAAAAAAGGTACAGTGAAGATACAATTTTGTTCCTTGGGGAACAAAACGTATAACTGTACCTTTAAAGGTACACAATTGGTCCTTAGGGTATAATTGTACCATTACACTTAATGCTGCAATGCATGCTGGGAGCCATGAGTTTTATACTGTGGCGGCTTAGTAGGGTTGGAGCTAAACTCCCCAGTGACGGCCACTTGTACCTTAAAAGGTACAATTTTGTACTCTTTTTTTTGAGAGTGTGGGGTGGTACCCTTAAGGGTACATTTTTGTACCTCTAAGTCAGGGGTAGGCAAGTTCGGTTCTAGAGAGCTGATGTCCTGCAGAGTTTAGCCCCAACCCTACTAAGCCACCACAGTATAAAACTCATGGCTCCCAGCATGCATTGCAGCATTAAGTATGTCACCATTGTTGAGACTCGTATGCTGATTCTTGATATCTGTGTGCGTCTAAACTTTGTTCTCCCTAGAATGAATTAAAAAATCAGATTTCATAATGTGTGATCTGTGGCAAGAAAGTATTGTTGGTGAATATCATTTATTAATATTTTTAGTCAATGATGAGTTTAGTCAAACATTTTTCTTCATGATAACTTTTGTTTAAGGCTTCTTTTGATTTGAACAGATTATGTGTTTTATTAACACTGTAACAAACTCACATAAAAAGCCAAGAGTCAAACAGCCCAACTAAATGAAACACTGATCATCATAATGGTGATCAAACATTTTCAATAAATCATCAACATCTAAACCTCTGTTAATTCTCAATAAGAGCTTCTATAGACGTCTTTCAGGGTTGGAGCGAAACTCTGCAGGACAGTGACTCTCTAGGACCGAACTTGCCTACTCCTGCTCTACACTCTCAGAAAAAAAGGTACTGTGGAGGTACAATTTTGTTCCTTGGGGAACAAAACGTATAACTATAGTGATTCTGTAACACTGTATGGTCATACTGTGAAATAAATGTATTTTAGGGAAAAAATAGGGTTGTCCATGTTTCTAAATTTTATTTGGGTGCATAGGATGGCCTGGATGGGTTTAGGATTTTTGGTCTGTAATTGTGTCCCAGTCCGGCCCTGCTGATTTGTGTTATGATATAGGTGAGCCAATAGATGGCGTCATTGAGCTATCATAGGATGAGGGCTATACAACGGATGTGAGTGCACAAAAGAGAGTGAGCTGCTTGAAGATGGCAATGTAAAGGAAGCTGAATAAACGCTAGACACATCACAAGTCTCCTTTCGTGCAGAATATGAAACAGTTTGCTTTATCCAGCCCATAGTCCTGACTTTAGCAGTGGCTGGGGCGATAAAATAATATTTTCGGATTATATTTGAGGACACTGACTGGCTAAATTTGATGTCCTATCTTAAATATGTTTATATTGTGAAACAGCAATTGGCTAAACTGCTTCATAGATTTCTCTGAACTTGAGACATGCGGACAGACAGAGGGGACATATATAACATATCTTATCTTATATCATATCATATATCATATCATATAAATATCAATTTATACTATTTCTATTAATAATAATTATTTTGTGTGTGGTTCAGGGAGGGCAGCGCCCTCTATTGGCCATTTTATATTATTTACATATAATTATATACACAATACATGCCTTTTTATTCATTGACAAAGCACTGCATTTGTTAAAGTGATCTTTCCTGTTTCCTTCTCAGCTTTAGAAATCTGTTGTGATTTTGAGACACAAATCTGTTTTTTTTTCTTCCAGATTTTAGTGATAACACAAGAGCTCCCACGAAACTGACTGATCATTTATTAGCGTTATGTAGTCTTAAACTCTGCTAGCTTTTCAAAGACAACTTTAAAGAGAAAAGGTCGATCTGTACTCACACATGACATTGAGATAAACAGCAGGAGAGATGTGATTGTGTCCGTGTACAGCACAGCTATATCTGCCTGCATCCTCTCTTCTGACTGACTGCAGCAGGAGTTCATTGTTTCTGTCTCCTCTCTCAGTTAATGGCTGTGAGTTTCTGTACCAGATGAATGTTGCTCTGTCAGTCAGAGTGCAGCTGCTTTTACATGTCAGACGGACTGAATCTCCCTCTGTCACTCTCTCAGGAGACTCCACCTGAAGATCTGAACACAACACACACATTATATCTAGTGCTGCTGTCATACACTGATTATTATTCAACATAATGCACAGAAGAAGAGATAAACCTCATGAAAGTCACCTGTGACAGTAAGAGTCACTCCTGGATCACCAATCCATCTTCCACCAGGTTTATCAGTGAAGAATCTGAAATAGTACTTGTGTGAATCCTTCAGTGTCACATGACTCAGTCTGATGGTGCAGTTCTGCTGTGTGTCTCCCAGATACTGAAGCCTCTGACTGTATTCAGGGTCATTAGACAGATCTGGAGGCTCTACATGCTTTTGTGATGGGCCTTTGAACCAGAACGCTTTCTTGATCTGATGTCCAGTAGGGTATATATAAGCGCAGTTCATTATCACTGATGAGTCCTTTAGTGCACAGATGTGTGAAGGATAGTAACTCACACCCCAATCATCACTAGAAACCCCTGAAACACAGAATTCATCCTGATGAACATGTTTTATTAGTTACAATGAATCAATGAAAACATGATCATTTTTTATTAATTGAAAACAGCAACTACAAGAATCTTCTCAGAATTGAGTGAAAATGAAGTGTGATTTACTTCATCAGCTTTGATGGAGGGTGTTGCAGAAAAGCAGAAGTAAATGTACAGAGACAGAGTGAAGAGAGAAGAAAGAAATCAGCAAAAAACAACATGATACACTCTCAGATAATGAAATATATAAAAAACAAGCCTAGGAAAATAATCAAAGTTGATTTATTAAATACCCAATAGCATTAAAATGTGAGTTTTCTATCAGCTCTGAGCTCATCTATATGCATGTGAACTAAAACACATTTAACATATACACATTCACTTCCGAAAACTTGAGCCAAAATATTCACGATCTGGTGCTACAGTGACTTTTGTCCAATCAAATGCTCTGAACAATGAGAAAGTCCCTCCCCTAAACCACATGACACTGACTGGCAAGAAGCAAAAGACTATTGGACATTTCTAAAAGGGACAAGCGTTTGACACGTCCAACCCAAACTTCCTGTTTCAAAGGGAAATATGTGAGTACAGGACAGAAGAAAGTGTTCATCGGCCGCTCATGAGGCCTTAAATAAAACATCAGAGTGTTTCTAATGTGAATGTAACAGAGACTTACCGTGAATCATGAGCAGAACGATCAGAGGAAGAGGAGGAGCCATTCTGAGCGACATCAGCATAAAATACATCTATAATACAGCATTAAACATCACTCATAATCATCACTTGTGCTTAAACAAGTACATGTACTGTATATCACCCTATTCTTTACATTGTTAAGACACGTGTGTTATATGAGCAATAATCATCAGTTTTCATTTAAGTAAGAGTGTGTTTGTCTTACCGTGTTGTAGCTCATCAGATCAACAGCAACTGAACGACTGACTGTTTAACACATGCACTTTTAGCTTCACAGTGAAGGACTGTGTGTGGTTAACACTGTTTACTGATGCTCAGTGCCAGGAAATATCAGTCCCTCCTCAACAAGAGAACAACATCACTGAATTAAAACTAATTGAAGAACAATAATGATCTTTTCTGAGATCTGAAGAGAAGCTGAAGATGAATGATTGTGATTTTCAGGCTCATCAAGGTTGATGTCAGTCGCAGGAGATGGTGACCTCTGGTGGTAGTTTGAGGGTTTGAACAAGCACATATGAGTCTAGAGCAAGCGTGCCGCACATGTCCTGAGAAGTGAAGCCAAAGTGTCTGGATCGCCCCCAGGTGGTTGGTCCCAGTATAGCTCATACACCCTGCCCTCTCCGTGTAATGTAATGGACGTGGGACAAACTAAACAATCAAATTACACTTTAAATACATTTTTTTTTCAAAGATGGTTTCTATCATTTTAGGCTGTTTTTATCACGCTGATGTTAGTTCAAGTGTTCGTTCTTTAAATAACTAACAGACTTTTTTGGGGATTTTTGGGAGGAGATTGGAGCTTCAACTTTAATTTCTACATTTCCATAATGTTGTTCTGCGTTTACTACTGCACAGACTCAGTTCCAAAATCAGACAAGATGAGAGTGAATGTTTCTATTTCTGTTTCCAGGATTTCTTCAGTAATTTTATTTGTCTAAGAAAATGATTCATAAAACTCAAAATATCATTCTCAAACTTAGAATAACACTAGCACATGGTAAATCTGACGACTTTCCCTTTCCCGTGTCATAGCCTATATATATATATATATATATAATTATTTATAGCCTATATATAAAAATAAAAATATAATTTGCTAATTAGTTCACATGCATTATTTTATATATAGCTACACACTGGTGGTCAAAAGTTTGAAATAATTAAGACGTTTTAAATGTTTTTGAAAGAGGAAGGCTGAATTTATTTACAGTAAAAAATACAGTAAAACACTATTGTAACAAAACATCACATTTAAAAATTTTAAAACTGTTTTGCGTTATAAAATATTTTAAACAGTAATTTATTCCTGTAATCAAAGCTGAATTTTCAGCATCATTACTCCAGCCTTCAGTGTCACATGATCCTTCAGAAATCATTCTGATTTGATGGTTAATTATTATCATTTTGTTTTCATTTGTAAATTATAATATTTCACAATACTACTGTTTGACTATATTTTTCATCATCACAATTTTTACACTCTTTTCCACAATTGAAACATAACTGGTGTGGTAAATTGCTCTGTGCATAATGAACTGGTGGGTTTATGGTGTGATTTGTTGCGGCCGGTTGTGACGGGCCACTCTGTGCCAAAAAGTCCAGGACCACTTTTAGCCCCAGTCCGCCCCTGGATACAGGATTCGTTTTGAAAACTGAGGTAATTTACTGACATTGCTGGGATAAGACCTATCTAAACAAAATGGGACACAAGAAGTCATATTTGATGCCAAATATTTTATTTATCAGAATGCAAAGCATGAATTTTGATATTATGTCATGGTAACCCCGTTTCAAACTCTATACCTTAGTTACTAGTTTCTACAACAATAATATATAACAATTCATTTGTGGTCTGTTGATTTTTTTTACATTAATTTGAAACATATTTCCCTCCATCAGGGGTATCTGGTCTCTGAAACCTTATTTACATTTTATTACCATTAAAACCACAAAGCACTCAGTTCCCTTTCAGTCAGTCACGTTCTATGTTACGTCAGAACATCTATGTTACCCAATCACCTTCAAGTTGGTACAAAACGAGCCAATGGTACACAACGTACCTTGGTCTGCGAAATTTGCATAGCAATCTCCCAACATGTCCTCCAACCAATACGCCTATATAGGTCGTTTGTCACTTCCCTGAAATACGACCCATAGGAGCGTTTACTACAGTTGCGGCCCTATCGACAACAGGACACTTTCATTTTAATTCATGAAATACGACCCATGGAAGCGTTTACTACAGTTGCGCCCCTATCGACAACAGGACACTTTCATTTTAATGCATTGTTCGCTTTTATCTGCATCATATTTCAGGTTTTGCATAGCTCAATTGGTCGAGCATTGCAATATACAGCAACGTGTTCTAATGTGATCATGCAATCGTGGGTTCGATCCCAGAGAACGCATGTGCTCATAAAGTGTATATGCACAATAAACCACTGGGTAGGTTTAGGGGTGGGGTGGGTGTAGTTGTTAATAAAAAATGATTTTTGCTAAATGGAAATATGACAAATGGTGGTAAAAAGTCCACACATTGCATTTAAATGAACACGCATTTTGATTGTTAACGACAGTCATACATCATTTCATGACGTCAGACATAACACGACACTGTCATTATTTTTACGCCAGCAAGAGGGCGCATGACTTTAAAACGTAAATATAGGTTGTAATAACGTGTTTGAAAAACGACCTATAGAGTCGTTTTTTTTTTTTTTTTTGGAGGACACTTTGCAATCTCCGCCCCAAGCCTGGGGTAAGTAATTAAGTAAAATTTTATTTATATAGCACTTTTAACTCTACAATGCACAAAGTTCTTTACACAATAAAAACACAATCCTTGAAATACATTAATGAAGAGCTATACACAATACATGAAGAAACAAAAAATATAATATAAAATATTAAAACCCAAACTACACAAAAGACATCACAAAATACTAAAAGCACATCTATACACAGCAAATTTCCCAGTGTTAAATTAACACTGCTCAGAGTTTATATAATCCACACTCAGAGTGTTATAAGTAACACTGAATCAGTGTTGAAGTTAATTAGGTAATTAAGAGATTAATTGAGTGATGATTGAGCATTATTGAAGACACCTGATGATAATGAGCAGAATCACTGAAGGAAAGAGAAACACAAGAACTACAACTGACTTCAGCCACAGCTTTAGATGAAATCAACTGAAGATAAAAGAAGACATTAAATCTCTGAAGATCTCAGCAGAGGATTAAACAACTCCACAAACAGCATTACCAGCTTCACATATTACTAACCAGATTTACTTTATTCCTGTTTTAATGAAATTAATAGTTTCATTTGAAGTCACCATGATGGTGATCAGTGTTTGCTTTAGTTGGGCTCTTGACCCTTTACTTTTTAACTTTAGTTTTTCTCTGGCTGTTTTAATTGTGTGTTTATAAAGCACATTTGTTATGGCAAGGGAGGCCAAGAGAAAATGTGATTAGGTGATAATGACCTCATCATCATGCAGTGGTCTAAATAAGTGATCTCATTTAGAGTCTAACGCTCTGGTTATTGTGGTATTAGCTTTCGTTTTATTCATATTAGTAGCCGTGTGATTCTAATCTAATAATATGCAGGATTTCCAAATTAATAGTGCACAAAGGGTTTTAGTCTATTGCATTACTTAGACACATACAGACATCAAGAATCAGTGTATGAATCTCAACAATGGTGATAATCAATGAAAAGCTTCATGCTGCAGTGCATCCCAGCATGCATTGCGGCATGAATAAATTATGTATCTGAATTGTGACAAATTTTCTTTGAATCTTACTAATTGGTTTTACTTTTGCTGTTTTTGTTGTGACATTTTAGTAGCTTGTTTTATGTTCAGAGTTGATCTGTTTATCTGAATATTTTTTGATTGTCACCATTGTGGAGATTCATATGCTATTTCTTGATGTCTGCGTATGTCTAAGTAATGCTGTAGCTTAAAACCTTAATTGCACTTTTTCTTTAAATCCTGCATATTCAATTACCACAACAGTGCTGGATCTCATGCTGTAGAATCACATGGTTATTATTATTAACCATGCAAATTTAATAACACATTACTTCTACAATCAGAGCATTAAACTTTGAACAAACTCACTGATTTAGGCCATTGCATGACAATGGTGTCATCACCAATAAAAAAAAAAAAAATCACCTTGTCTCTTGGTTTACCTTGCCATAACAAATGAGCTTTATAAACACAGTTAAAGCAACCAGAGAAAATTAGAGCTGAAATTAAAGAGTCAAGAGCCCAACTGCATCAAACACTGATCTCCATCATGGTGACTTCAAATGAAACTATTAATTTCATTAAAACAGAAATGACAGACATAAAGTCAGTCTGGTTAGTAATGTGTTAAGATGATAATGCTGTTTGTGGAGTTGTTTAATCCTCCTCTGCTGAGATCTTCAGAGATGTAATGTCTTCTTTTATCTTCAGTTGATTTCATCTAAAGCTGTGGCTGAAGTCAGTTGTAGTTCTTGTGTTTCTCTGTCCTTCAGTGATTCTGCTTGTTAACAGCATTAATGCTCAATCATCACTCAATTAATCTCTTAATTACCTAATTAGCTTCAACACTGCTTCAGTGTTACTTATAACACTCTGAGTGTGGATTATATAAACACTGAGCAGTGTTAATTTAACACTGGGAAATTTGCTGTGTACAGGTAAGTTTTCAGATGACATTTAAAAACAGACACACATTCAGATGTTCTAATATCAACTGGCAAACTATTCCATAATTTAGGAGCTCTCACTGCAAATGCTTCTTTAATTTTCTTGGAACATCCAACATCTTGTTAAAAGAGGACCTAAGACATCTCCCTGATTCATAAGGTCTCAGAAGCTCAGTTAAATATATAGGTGCCAAACCATTTAAAGCTTTATAAAAAATAAAGCTTAAAATCAATCCTTGAATAAACAGGTAACCAATGTAAAGAAGCTAAAACAGGTGTAATATGATGAGATAACTTTGTTCGTGTCAGTAATCTGGCTGCAACATTCTGCACTAATTGTAAACGCAATAAAGTGCGACTGTTCAAAGACGAAAACAAAGCATTACAATAATCAAGATGGGAGAAAATAAAAGCATGAATAAGCTTCTCTGTATCATTAAAATTCAAAAACCGCCTCACTCTGGAAATGTTTTTAACTGATAAAAACAAGACTGAATCAGCTTCTTAACATGAAATTCAAAATATTTTGGAATCAAAATAAACACCCAAATTTCTTACTACCTGCTTAATATTCAGAAAAACCCCATTTAGAGCAAGCTCAATCTGATTTTTACTTGAGCTCTGACCAATTATCACAACTTCGGTTTTTCCAGTATTTAACTGCAGAAAATTTAAGGCCATCCAATTTTTTATGTCAGTTAAACAAGCTTGAAGGACATCCAGACTATTCAGATCCTTAGAACTCAGTGATAAGTATAACTGTAGGTCATCTGCATAACATTATATTATGTTTTCTGATTACAGCACCTAATGGAAGCATGTAGATTGAGAACAAAACTGGTCCTAACAGTGAACCCTGCGGAACTCCACATATAATTTCAGAACGTTGGGATACTTCATCTCCTACTGACACTACAAATGTCCTGGTTTGACAAATAAGATACAAACCAATCCAATGCCCTCCCTGAAACCCCGACCCACGTTTTCAACGTATTAATTAAAATAGAATGGTCCACTGTATCAAAGGCTGCAGTCAAATCTAATAGTGCTAAAACTGAACATTCACCAGCATCCTCTGCCATCAATAAATCATTAGTAACTCGTAAAAGTGCACTTTCGGCAATATGACCTGCTCTAAAACACAACTGAAATTTCTCAAAAAATTATTTTCATTTACAACCTTCAACAATTGTTTGGCTACTGCCTTTTCTATTACTTTTGGAATAAAAGGTAGTTTTGAAATAGGTCTATAATTATTTACAACTGCAGGATCTAAAGAAGGCTTCTTCAGGAGCGGTTGTACTATCACTATCTTTAGCTTCTCAGGAACACATCCAGAAACAAGAGAACTGTTCACTATAGACAGTAAAATAGGACCTACAGTTCCAATCACTTCCTTTAACAGACTAACAGGAACCACATCATTAAGACAACTCGAAGGTTTCAAATATAATATAAAGGTATATTAGGAGAGCACATGCAATCTCGCAATGAAGGTTTCGTTTCGGAGCCGAGCTTTACTGTGCTCTACGAATCACTACGAGTGTGCTGAACGAGTCTAGCCTTTCAACGGGGATTGTGGAGTCCTGCTTCCTGCCGCAGTTCTTCGCGGTGCTCGTGATCTCCCTTGAGTGCTTCAGCAGCACGGGTGCAGTTTGCTTCTTTTTCAAGATGACATTCCGCCCTTGTGTTTCTGGGTGTGTCTGCCTTGCATGCCATGGCCATCCTGCAGGTGCACCAGGCCAAGGTTCTAAAAAACATGCACAAGGGCGGTGCTGACCCTGGGCTTTTGCAGGAAGCACGCACTGCTACCGTTACTGCACGGTCCCTGGGTCAGGTGATGTCCACTTTGGTGGTCCTGGAACACCACCTATGGCTTAACCTGGCTGATATGAGGGAGGCTGAGCAAACCCAGCGGCGTGGTCGAGGATTTTGCCCAGCAGTTCTCGGCCACCCAGAAGCAGTCTGAGGCCATCAAACATGTGCCTGCACTGCCGCCAGCCCAGCCGCCTCAGCCTGCCCACTGCCGAGGGCGCCCCCCTGTGGCCTCCTCCACTCCCGCTCGGCCACAGCAGCAGCCTTCACCCGGGCCGCAGCGCGGAGATGGCCGCAGGAAGGTGCCGCAGCCCGGGCAAAGCGGCGTCCTGAGATGGGCAACCCGGAGTCAGGGAAGTTTGCTCTTCAGGAGGTGGTAGCAGGACCACTCCTTCCCCCGGTGCAGGGCCGGGGGAGAATCCTTTTTTCTTTTTTTCTTTTTGTTTACTCAAATTGTCAAAGAAGGAGCAAATTCCCCTTTCCCCGGGCCCCAAGAGGCCACGGATGACAGTGTGCGACGCTCAGCCTTGCCGCTCTTGTCCCCCTCTTACATTGTCGCCAGCCCCCGGTCAGAGGTGGCCCCAAGGGAACGCTGTGCCTTCCCAAGCCCCCTCTGCCGGCCGGCAGAACCAGACCACGCCCTCTCTAAGGGACGCTATGCCTCCTGTGCCAGGGCTGTCAGTTCCACCACTCTGCCCCACGGCGGGTACGCCTGTTGTTCCTCTGACCCCGCTGGTTCAGTGTCTGGGGGCCTGGCTAGAGCTCACCAGCCCGTCCCGCTGGCTCATCCGGACGATCAGGCTCGGCTATTGCGATTCAGTTTGCCCGGCGTCCCCCCAGGTTCAGGGGTGTTCGCGTTACGATGGTGGGCAAGGATGCCCCCGTCATGCGAGCAGAGGTTGCAACCCTACTGGTGAAGGGTGCAATCGAGCCGGTCCCTCTAGCCGAGTTGGAGTGCGGGTTTTACAGCCCCTACTTCATCGTACCCAAGAAAAGCGGTGGGTTATGACCGATCCTGGACTTGTGTGCCCTGAACCGAGCCTTACACAGGCTTTCGTTCAGGATGTTAACGCCTGATGGGGGGCCATGTGCAATGAACATGCTGCGTCAGGCTCCTGGACAGGACCCCGACTCCAGTGGCATGTCAATTGTCTCAAGTTGCTAGCTCTGCACCGCTTCAGGGCCCTGCTCGAGGGCAAGCATGTACTGGTCTGCACGAACAACATAGCGACTGTGGCGTACATCAACCATCAGGGTGGTCTACGCTCCTGCCGCATGTCGCAACTCGTCCGCCATCTCCTCCTATGGAGTCAGAAGCATCTGACGTCGCTTTGTGCCATTCACATTCCGAGCGAGCTCAGTCGTGCAGCAGATGCGCTGTCACGATAGCATTCACGTCCCGGGGAATGGAGACTCCATCCCCAGACAGTCCAGCTGATTTGGGAACTCTTCGGGGACACACAGGTAGACCTGTTTGCCTCCCCAGACTATTCTCATTGCCAGTTGTTTTATTCCCTGGCTGAGGGCACCCTTGGCATGGATGCGCTGGCACACAGCTGGTTGCGGGGCCTGAGCAAGTATGCATTTCCCCCAGTGAGCCTTCTCGCACAGACACTGACAAGATCAGGGAGGACAAGAAGCAGGTCCTTATGGTTGCGCCGCATTGGCCCAGCTGGACCTGGTTCCCTGAACTGGTGCTCCTCATGACAGTCCCTCCCTGGCCTATCCTTCTGAGGAAGAACCTTCTTTCTCAGAGACGGGGCACCCTATGGCACCCGCGTCCCAATCTTTATAACCTGCATGTGTGAGTTCTGGATGGGACATGGAAGGGTTAAGCCACCTCAGCTGGTAGCTACTATCACTTCTTCCAGGGCCGTGTCTATGAGACATTTCTATGGTTTGAAGTGGAACCTCTTCGTCACATGGTGCTCCTCTCGCCGAGAGGACCCCAGGAGGTGCCCGATCGGGTCCATGATTTCTTTCCTCCAGGAAGGGTTGGAACGAAGGCTGTCTCCTTCCACCCTGAAGGTTTATGTGGCTGCTTTTTTGGCTCATCATGACCTTATTGAGTCTAAGGCGGTGGGACAGCACGACCTGGTCATCAGGTTCCTGAGAGGGGCTAGGAGGCTTAATCCGCCCGCCCTCAACAGATACCCTCTTGGGACCTCGCAGTGGTTCTTTCTGCGCTGCGTAGAGCTCCCTTCGAGCCATTGCACTCAGTAGAGCTTAAGTTCCTCTCTTTGAAGACAGTGCTCCTGACGGTTTTGGTGTCCGTTAAGGGTCCCGTCGGGGACCTGCAAGCATTTTCAATTGACGAAGCGTCTCTAGAATTCGGTCCGGCTAACTCTCACTTGATCTTGAGACCCCGGCCTGGATACGTGCCCAAAGTTCCCACCACTCCTTTCAGTGACCAGGACGCAGTGCTTCAGGACCTCAGACCAGCTCTTTGTCTGTTACAGAGGCCAGCAGAAGGGAAAGGCTGTCTCCAAGCAGAGGTTGTCCCACTGGATAGTGGATGCTATAGCCTTGGTTTATCAGGCTCAAGATCTGCCATGCCCCCTAGTGGTGAAGGCACATTCGACCAGGAGTGTTGCTACCTCCTGGGCGCTGGCGCATGGTGCCTTGCTGACAGACATCTGCAGAGCTGCGGGCTGGGCGACACCCAACACATTTGTGAGATTCTACAATCTCTGTGTAGAGCATGTTTCCTCCCATGTACTCGTCCCCAGTGGCCAGTAAGTAGGACCAGCTCGGTGTCAATTTGCTAGCTGTGCCATTCCTCTCTACGGACTAGATGCGTGCGCTATTTTACTCAGGTGAGTTTCTCAGTAGAACCCTGGGTTCCTCCAGCACTGTTGAGAAACCCAGGCTCCTCAACGAAGACTTGAATGCGAGATCGCATTGCATATATACCCCAGGCTTGGAGCAGAGATCGCACTGTAAAAAAAAATGCTGTTAAAAAAAACATTTTGAACATTAACCATCAAGAATCATAGACATCAAGAATCGGCGTATGAATCTCAACAATGGTGACAATCAAAAGCTTCATTCTGCAATGCATGCTGGGTACCGCCATTGTACAAAAAATTGTCCATGACTCCCAGCATGCATTGCGGCATGAATAAATTATTCAGCTGAATAGCCTGGTTAATTTCTTTAATTAGTGTGTTTTGTGATGTTCAGAGTTGATGTGTTCATCTTTTTTTTTGATTGTCACCGTTGTTGCGATTCATATGCTGATTCTTCATGTCTATGTGAGTCTAAAAGACACCGTAGTTCAAACCATTTTTGTAAATCATGAGTTTAAAACTTCATAAATCATTCCTAAACACTACTTGATATTTTGCAGAAGTGTCACGGTTTTGGTAACGTAAAATAAGGGTAAAATTAGATGTATTTTTAAAAGAACAGGTTTGTTTAGGGAACGGACACTGGATGAGATTAACAAACCAAGCATTCCATTATGATTATAAGCAAAACATAACCAACAACACCTGATCACATTTTTTTTCTTGGCCTTTTTTTTTTTTGTTACAACAAATGTGTCTAAGAAACACGGTTACAGCATCCAAAAGAAGACTATCGTTACAAAGTCAAGGGTCAAGAGCCCAACTGAAGCAAACACTAATCACCATAATGATGACCAAACATTTTCAATTAAACATCAATGCGTTCATGCGTTCATGCGTTCATGTTCATTTTCAGTAAGAGCTTCTGTAGACGTGTAACAGAAATAAAGTCAGTCTGGTTAGTAATGTGTGAAGCTGGTAATGCTGTTTGTGGAGTTGTTTAATCCTCCTCTGCTGAGATCTTCAGAGATTTAATGTCTTTTATCTTCAGTTGATTTCATCTAAAGCTGTGGCTGAAGTCAGTTGTAGTTCTTGTGTTTCTCTTTCATTCAGTGATTCTGCTTGTTAACAGCAGGTGCTCATCACTAATTCTCAATTATCACTTAATTAATCTCTTAATTATCTCATTAACTTCAACAATGCTTAAATTACTCTAACACTCTGTAGGGTGGAGACATATAAGTGTTCATTTAAAACTGAAGATTTTGCTGTGGGGTTAAAAGGGTTAAAGGGATTAGATGAAAAAACCCCCAGAGTGAAACGTAAATTAGCGGTAAGCAACTGTAAATTCATTTAGGGAAAAGTACTGTAACAAACTTTAAAAAACTGTAAAAAAAACAGCAATTTACTGGCAACCAGAGCTGCCAGTAGATTACCGTAAAATTAAGGAAAAACAGTAATATACTGTAAAACGTAACAGTCAGATTTACCAGATGAATCAAGATATTTTCACTGAAATATTAGTGAAAGTTAATAGAAAAAAGTTGTGCGAAGTCAGTAACTGATAAGGAGAGTAAATATTAAAATGAACTGTGTTTATGTGTTGTTGCACAAGATGATATAGAAGAGATCTTTTAGTTTAATTAATTAGTTTTGTGAGTCACCATTGAGCTGAAGTGTAGAGCCTGTGCTTCAGTCCAGGATGAGCAGAGAAACACTGATGATATGCTGCATGATGCTTTATTTAAAGGCAGTGATTGTGTTTGCTGACGCAGTTATGAGCTGTTTGTTGAGTAATTTATCACATACATGTGTGCTATTGCTAACGATGAACTGCAAAGACTGAAGTTAAAGTCATGTTTTTAATTATTTCACTACTACATATTACGTGTTTGCAGTTTATATTAAGAAATGTTCCCTTTCAGTGGACTCAAATGAAATAAGTTTACAGCACAAACACTGTTTAAATACTAGTTTTAAAATGAGAACAGTTTGAAGCAATCAGTTTTTCAAATGAAAAGAGTTACCTTTCATGGTATTATTACGGTAACATGCTGTAAATAAACAGTTGAGGGCTGTAAATTAACAGTACATTGCTGGCAACCACAGCTGCCAGTAGATTACTGTTATTTTACAGCACAATTTTTTACAGTGTGCCATGCAAATTCTGCAGACCAAGGTACTTTGCGTACCATTGGCTCGTTTTGTACCAACTCGAAAGTGATCCCATTCGTCAGTCGTTCTGATGTAATGTCTCCATTCTCTCCTTCAGGGAACGAGGGTTACATACGCAACCGAGACGTTTTTGTGGATAGTAACATTTCCCCTTTCTCCTCGGTGTCTGCTTGATATCTGAAACAGACTGAAAGACTCTGATTCTGTCGATCCTGACTATAGAGAGAAGAACTGTTTTCAGGAGGGAAAAAAGTAGTTGGACGTCAATGTCCCATCAGTGAACAATAATTCACAAATCAACCACTAGAGGTCCTGCCAGTGCTGTGAATATAGTAAAGACAACACATACTTGAATGGCTTGAAGGTTAATCAGGTTTATTGAAGCACTGGCCCTAGTTGTAAAAACATACAAAGTAAAACACGCAGAGGAAACTCTTTATAGAATACATTAATACATAAAATAAAATACGTTTGCATTTGAATATTGATAAGTTGTGCAGATATCGCTTGTCTGATTTCTAATATTACGCCCCAAACTGAAGACCAAAAATACTGAATAACAACAGATTAAATTCAAACAAACTTAAAAAGTCAAGTTATTAAAAAAACAATGACAATTACACACAGAAAAAAACAGGCTTTGTGTTCTCTGGTCTCTATCACTCATTTGATGATTCGGTAACACTTTATAATAACTGCTATGAATCATTAGTTAAGCATTAGTAAATAGTCAATTCATCATTTATAAAGCATTAATAGCCATTAGTAAGCAGTTTATAAATATAGCTATAAATGCTTTATTCTTGATTTATAAGCACATCTATAATGTATTTAATAATTTTATTTTTGTACCTTATTGATGAATTTGGATCAATTGATAATCAGTTTAATTTCTAAATTAAGTATTACATTATTCACAAACCAGTTATTTAGAAGTTGTCAGTGGTTGACAAATACAAAAAATGAAAGTCTACAACTGTACACTTGAGGCTTAGTTTCATTTTTCATTAAAGTCCTCACTTTAGATGAGCTCACAAAAATAGTTACCTGACAACTACTAAATGTTTCATAACTACCTGAATTAATCATGAATTACAGTAGGAATACATGTTAATAAAGCATTTATTAACACACTGAGTAACTATTATTATATGTCAAAATAATATGTATAAATGTACATTTAAATAGTTTATTAATCATTTACTTACACTTTCTAAATGATCTTATGACAGCTTCTAAATAACTGGTTTGCAAATAATGTAATAATTTAGAAATTATTAATTGATCATTAATACAGTTTGAAAATGCAATTTTAAAAACATTAGATATGCTTATAAATCAAGAACAAAGCATTTATAGCTGTATTTATAAACTGCTTATTAATGTCTATTAATGCTTTATAAATTATTTACTATTTACTAATTTACTAATGCTTAACTAATGATTCATAGCGTGCAGTTATTATAAAGTGTTACCGATGATTCTGTAACAACAAACTCTATACTAATAGATTCAATTCAAACAAACGTAAAAAAAAAAAAAAAAAAAAAAAAAACAATTACACACACAAAACAGGCTTTGTGTTCTCTGGTCTCTATCACTCATTTGACGCTGCTGTAGATCACTGATGCATCTTCCACAGTTGATTGCCTAAAAACAAACAAACAGGAACACAACAGTGTTATAGCTCAGATTATATGACCTGTGCTGGTTAAATTGGTGCTGGTTAAGTTAATACTGGTTAAGATAGTACTGGTTAAGTTGGTGCTGGTTAAGTTGGTGCTGGTTAAATTGGTGCTAGTTAAGTTGGTGCTGGTCAAGCTGGTATTGGTTAAGTTGGTGCTAGTTAAGTTGGTGCTGGTTACGTTGGTGCTGGTTAAGCTGCTGCTGGTTAAGCTGGTATTGGTTAAGTTGGTGCTGGTTAAGATGGTATTGGTTAAGTTGGTGCTAGTTAAGTTGGTGCTGGTTAAGTTGGTGTTAGTTAAGTTGGTGCTGGTTAAGATGGTGCTGGTTAAGATGGTATTGGTTAAGTTGGTGCTGGTTAAGGTGGTGCTGGTTAAGCTGGTATTGGTTTAATTGGTGCTGGTTAAGATTGTGCTGGTTAAGCTGGTTTTTCTCACCTCACGGCAGCATCAGGCTGATGAACTTTTATATTGTCATAAAGACATTCATTCTCCTCTGCTCTCTTCGTCTCTTTCTTTCTGTGATGTTGGACAGTTGCGTACTCTATCTCCTCAGTATCTCTGGATTCAGGAGTTTTTCCTCTGAATCTTCTGGGTTTCACACTGGCATGCGGAGTGTCATTGGCTGAATCCGGTTCAGAAAAAGGCACGTCATGGACTGAAACTCTCTGAGACACGCCAGAATAGAGATCATTCTGAAATACAAGAAAATAAATACACTGCTGATTTAAATGCTAATGATTATCAAATGATTAGACAACCAATTTACATCAAAATACATCGCAAATATATCGGAAATTAGAATTAAACTATGGAAAAATAAGTTTTTTCCCCATGTGTCACACCACATGAGGGCGCTTCACATTGAGTTGATATGCATTGGTCTAAAAATATCAGTTTATGAAAGTTTTTACTACACTGTAAAAAAATGCTGTAAAAAAAAACGGCCAAATTTTGACAGTAACATGCTGTTTTCCAATAAAACAGTAATATACCGTAGAAGACAATGCATTCTGGGTAATATTTGTCATTTTCGAGAAAATAGCCAACAGGAATATACTGTGAATTAACAGCGCTCGAAGTCGACACTCAGAGGCTGTGCGCCAAATCACACCCTATACCCTCATTCACTATTCCCTACACTAGTTCACTAATATAGACTACTTGACAGAGTGAGTGAAAAGAAGTGAGTGAATTCAGACACTGATGAACACCTGCTGTTATCACTGAAAGAAAGAGAAACATGAACAGAAAAAAGTTGATTTCATCAACTGAAGATAAAAGAAGACATTAAATCTCTGAAGATCTCAGCAGAGGAGGATTAAACAACTCCACAAACAGCATTACCAGCTTCACACATTACTAACCAGATTGACTTCTGGTTATGACATTGTTAGTTGGGCTCTTGAACCTTGACATAATAACATTAGTTTTTCTCTTGCTGCTGTAATTGTGTGTATTAAATACGTTTGTTATAGCAAGCAAAGCCGAAAGAAAACATAAGCAGATGATGTTGACTAATTATCAATGACAGTGGATGAGATTACCAAACTTTCCATTATGATTATGGCATAAGCAAAACATTAAGCTGATCACATTTTTTTTTTCTTGGCTTTTTTTTGCTACAACAAATGTGTTTAAGAAACACGGTTACAGCAGCCAAAGGAAAAAAAATCGTTACAGAGTCAAGGGTCAAGAGCCCAACTGAAGCAAACACTGATCACCATAATGGTGACCAAGCATTTTCAATTAAACATCAACACCTAAAGGTCTGTTAATTTTCAATAAGAGCTTCTGTAGACGTATAACAGAAATAAAGTCAGTCTGGTTAGTAATGTGTGAAGCTGGTAATGCTGTTTGTGGAGTTGTTTAATCCTCCTCTGATGAGATCTTCAGAGATTTAATGTCTTCTTTTATCTTCAGTTGATTTTGTCTAAAGCTGTGGCTGAAGTCAGTTGTAGTTCTTGTGTTTCTCTTTCATTCAGTGATTCTGCTTGTTAACAGCAGGTGCTCATCACTCATTCTCAATTATCACTTAATTAATCTCATAATTATCTCATTAACTTCAACAATGCTTAAATTACTCTAACACTCTGTAGTGTGGACACATATAAGTGTTCATTTAAAACTGAAGATTTTGCTGTGGGGTTAAAAGGGTTAAAGGGATTAGATGAAAAAAAACCCAAAGTGAAATGTAAATTAGCGGTAAGCAACTGTAAATTCATTAAGTACTGTAAAAAAAAACAGCAATTTACTGGCAACCAGAGCTGCCAGTAGATTACCGTAAAATTAAGGAAAAAACAGTAATATACTGTAAAACGTAACAGTCAGATTTACCAGATGAAATATTCATATTTTCACTGAAATATTAGTGAGAGTTAATAGAAAAAAGTTGTGTGAAGTCAGTAACTGATAAGGAGAGTAAATATTAAAATGAACTGTGTTTATGTGTTGTTGCACAAGATGATATAGAAGAGATCTTTTAGTTTAATTAATTAGTTTTGTGGGTCACCATTGAGCTGAAGTGTAGAGCCTGTGCTTCAGTCCAGGATGAGCAGAGAAACACTGATGATATGCTGCATGATGCTTTATTTATTTGTTTGCTGACGTAGTTATGAGCTGTTTGTTGAGTAATTTATCACGTACATGTGTGCTATTGCTAACGATGAACTGCAAAGATTGAAGTTAAAGTCATGTTTTTAATTATTTCATTACTACATATTACGTGTTTGCAGTTTATATAAAGAAATGTTCCTTTTCAGTGGACTTAAATGAAATAAGTTTACAGCACAAACACCGTATAAATACTAGTTTTAAAATGAGAACAGTTTGAAGCAATCAGTTTTCCAAATTAAAAGAGTTACCTTTCATGGTATTATTACGGTAACATACTGTAAAAAAGGAGAGCTGTAAATAAACAGTAGAGGGCTGTAAATTCAAATCAAATCAAATCACCTTTATTTATATAGCGCTTTTTACAATGGCAATTGTTTCAAAGCAGCTTCACAGTGGTAACAGGAAAATAATGCAATGGAATTTGATTCGGCTGTACAGCCGCTCTGGTGAAAACGGTGATGTCATCGAGCTCATTTCAATTATCATATAGTGTCAATGCGGGCGGATCAGTAATATAGTTGAAATTTAGGTGTCCCCAACTGAGCAAGCCAAAAGCCAAAGGTGACGGTGGCAAGGAACCAAAACTCCTTCAGGGCCAGAATGGAGAAAAAAAACCTTGGGAGAAACCAGGCTCAGTCGGGCTGCCAGTTCTCCTCTGGCCGACGAACAAATAGTGTATGATTATGATTCTGGCAACATTACAGGTCAGAAGTCATATTAGATCAATAGATATTCGTAGGATTATTCGAAAGATTGGAGTTGTCACGCCGGGGACAGGTTTAATGAGGATGTCGTGTCGATGCGGCATTTACAGGGGGGAGTTTAATTGACACTATTGTCTCTACAGACACTTCAGGGATATGGTCGTCATGTCCAGGCTAAGGTCCACCATCTGGTCTGGATACGGCCCGGATCCGGCCGACTGCAGTAAACCTCGGGATAAACAGAGAGACTAACATTAGCGTAGATGCCATTCTTCTTATGATGTAACGAGTACATCAGGTGTTATGGGAAGTGTTCCCGGTTCCGGCTGACCTAGTTAATGCAGCCTAAAAATTAAAATTAACAGTACATTGCTGGCAACCACAGCTGCCAGTAGATTACTGTTATTTTACAGCACATTTTTTTACAGTGATTCTGTTGATAAAGACTTTGATAATGTTAGTTTCCCATCAGTCTGTACAGTTACAGTCTGAAACACTGATAACGGCTGTAACGATTTTCTGCTTCTGTAAAGTCATGTTGTGTCTGGATGATTTACCTCTTTCACTGAGAGATCTTCAGTTTTAACACTCCTTCGTTTCTTTCTGTTATAATGATAGACATTAACAGCATATGGACAAATGTATTAAATTAAGAGATGTAATTTTTAAAGATTAATAATAATCAAACACAAATGAGCCATTTTCTTCTACATCAGACCAAAAGTGAACTTATACAATCACTGCAGTTTTTTATTGATCTCACATTATAAACAGGATGATGAAGATGATGACAATGATGAAGAATAATCCTCCAGATGCCGCTGTGATCACAATCACATTCCTACCAGCACCATGATGAACTGAAAGAGGAAGATCCTCATGATTAACTCTCCACACTGAGGAATGATGTGAAGATACAGGAGTGTGTTAATAAAACCCTCACCTGTGACAGTTACAGCGTCTGATCTCTGAGATCCATGTTGATTGTGAGCCTGACAGTAGAAGCGTCCACTCTGTCGTGCACTGAAACTCTGTCCAGATCCAACAGCTGAGGTTTCATTCTCCTTAAACCATCTGAAGTTCAGAGCAGGAGGGTTTGAATCACTGCTGCAGTTCAGAGTCACTGAATCTCCCTCCATTATTTCACCAGATCCGTTTATCAACACTGAGACGCTCCTGGGTGGGTCTGAAAAGGAGAAAAGAAACTCTATACTTATGTTTTTTGTTTGTTAATCCACTCATTTGTTGATCACAGTTACTGAACCATCGTTAACTTACACATGATGTTTAAAGTCACAGCATCAGAGTATCTCTCTCCATGTTCATTGATGGACTTGCACTTGTATTCTCCACTGTCATCAGAGCTGATCTTTGAGATGCTGTAGATTCTTTCAGATCCTTCAAACGTTCCTCCTTTAAACCAGCTGAAGTTCAGAGCAGGAGGGTTTGAATCACTGCTGCAGTTCAGAGTCACTGAATCTCCCTCCACTATTACACCAGATGGACTGATGGACACTGAGACGCTCCTGGGTGGGTCTAAAACAGAGAAAAATGACAATTAACAATAAGGCTGGGTATCGTTTAAAAATTTTCGATATCGATAATGATACCTTGACTTCGATACTGGTTGCTGAACGATATTTTTTTCTATACCCATTTTATTTTTCCGTTTTAATAAGATTACCTTACACATTACCTCAAAAAAAATAATATATGCCTCGCGCTCAAGTGCACGCATAAAGCTTGCCACAAAGCACTGGCAAAAGTAGCCTAATGATTATGAGTGTAAAAATAGCAAGGAGACATTTTAACTGTTTATTAATAAACTAGTGTTATCTGAGTCCGTGTTGCTGCAAAGATGAATTTGATGATGAGGCCTACTCTTCATCTCTGCAGTAGTGAACGTGCGCACCTACAGAGGGAAGTAGACATTTCAAGCTTTCTATAGGCCTATTTCTCATGTCTGTGAGGTAAGTAGCCTATATGCTGAGTTTCGGTTCATTTATGTGACGTGCTGCAGTTCTTTTTGCAGTCGAATACGGAGCAACTTTCTGCTCTTTAGTTTATTCCGTGCTGGTATAAACAGAAGCATTGACTAGAGTGACCGCGTCAGAGACGTAATGCACCGCAGCAGACGGGTTACACACTACAGCCTTACATGTGATCCGCGTCTCCGGGCGTAACCGACGTAAACTAGTGTTTTTCCGCCACAGCCAATCATGCTGCACGCTTATTGGCTCATTGACGTTGACAAGATTAACCCCTTAGGTATCGAAATTTGGTATCGAACGACAAGACCTTTTACGATACTCGATGGTATCGAGGCAATTCGGTCGGTGCCTAAAAAGTATCGAACATGATACCCAGCCCTAATTAATAAATATTACAAAATTAACTTGGATTTGTGAACAATGTGCAGGTGATCATTAACTCACACATGACGTTTAAAGTCACAGCATCAGAGTATTTCTCTCCATGTTTATTGATGGACTTGCACACAGCAAAATCCTCAGTGTTAAATTAACACTGCTGGTGTTTATATGAGTCCACACTCAGAGTGTTAAAGTAACACTGAAGCAGTGTTGGAGTTAATGAAATAATTAAGAGATTAATTGAGTGATGATTGAGCATTATTGAAGATAGCTGCTGTTAACAATCAGAATCACTGAAGGAAAGATAAACAACTGACTTCAGCCACAGCTTTAGATGAAATCAACTGAAGATAAAAGAAGACATTAAATCTCTGAAGATCTCAGCAGAGGAGGATTAAACAACTCCACAAACAGCATTACCAGCTTCACACATTACTAACCAGACTGACTTTATTTCTGTCAGACGTCTACAGAAGCTCTTATTGAGAATTAACAGAGGTTTAGATGTTGATGATTTATTGAAAATAATAGTTTAGTTTGAAGTCACCATTATGGTGATCAGTGTTTACTTTAGTTGGGCTCTTGACTCTTGACTTTTTAACATTAGTTTTTCTCTGGCTGCTGTAACTGTTTGTTACGGGGAGAACAGTGAGGTTGTTGTTGTTGTTGTTGTTGTCGTCGTCGTCGTCGTCGTCGTCGTCGTCGTCGTCATCATCATCCTGAGAGTCATTGATTATAGTAGCCTTGTGATTCTACAGTAGAAAATCCAGCAGTGTTTTACTCAGATAAACTGAACCATTTTTAAAACGTGTACATAAGAAGTTTTATTTATATAGCGCCTTTCCATAGCTCAAGGTTGCTTTACATAGTGTTAAGCAATACATTTGCACACCTACATACATAATACAAGCACAGGTCTTATATAGCCACATTATTCAAAATACAAATTAAGTAGATATGTGTTTAGCTGGGTCTTGAAGGTAGACAGAGATGATATATTACGTAATGGCAGGGGAAGTGAATTCCATAATTTAGGAGCATTGACACTAAATGACCTACCACCTACAGAAGACAACCGAAAATGAGGAATAGGCAAAAGACCAAGCTCAGATGATCTGAGGGACCGGGCAGGAAAGTAGGAGAGGAGTAGGTCAGACAGATATGGAGGTGCAAGACTATTTAATGCCTTAAATGTTAGAAGTAATACCTTAAAGTGAATACGTGATGCCACAGGTAGCCAGTGAAGATCATGCAGTAGAGGAGTTATGTGAGCAGAGCGCCTGGTGGAGGTGAGAACTCTGGCTGCTGAGTTTTGAACATACTGTAACCTTGCAATAAATTTTTAAGGAAGACCAAGAAATAGAGCATTGCAATAATCCAGATGGGATGTGATTAATGCATGAATTAATATTTCAGCATCAGCATGAGTAAGAGAAGATCGAAGATGTGCAATATTACGAAGATGGAAAAAAAGAGTTTTTAACAGAAGAAATATGAGAGGCAAAAGATAGAGATGAGCCAAATAAGACACCAAGACTACGGACAGATGAAGAAGGTTTAACATAAACCCCATCAATTTCAAAGGACAGGTCCGTTCTTTTTACTGAGGTTGCAGAGCCAATCATCAGTAATTCAGTTTTGCTATTATTTAGTTTAAGGAAATTCAAGGACATCCAATGCTTGATATCCCTGATACATGCAGTAAGTGAGTCAGGCAATAATGGCCTATCAGAGCTGGTGGTGAGGTAAATTTGAATGTTATCAGCATAGCAATGAAATTGAAGTCCATGTCTGCGTATGGTTACCAAGTTGATATATATAAATGATAAACAGAAGTGGACCAAGAACTGAACCCTGAGGAACACCCTGTGAAAGCGGAGCAGTGGCAGATTTATACCCTTGTATAGTGATATAATATTTTCTGTCACGGATGTAGGAGATGAGCCAGGAAAGAGCAGAACCAGTGATACCAATATCAGAAAGGCGAGAAATTAGTATTTCATGGCAGACTGTGTCGAATGCAAGAGCTTAGATCCAGAAGAATCAAGATGTTTATTAACCCTGAATCCATAGACAGAAGAATATCATTAGAATATCATTAGCCACATGAAGAAGAGCAGTTTCAGTGCTATGTGACGAGCGAAATCCTGACTGAAAAGGTTCAAACAGTCCATTAGCATTTAAGTAAGATCTCAATTGTGAAGCCACAGCTTTTTCAAGGATTTTACTTAAGAATGGTAAATTTGAGATTGGCCTATAATTATTCATGTTTAGATGGTCAAGGCCCGTTTTTTTAAGAATGGGGGTCACGGCAGCCAGTTTTAATTCAGCTGGAACAATAGCAGATGTTAAACTAGAGTTTATCATGTGTGTTATGAAAGGTTCAACCTCACGAACACACATCTTAAGCAAAACAGTCAGAGTAGGGTCAAGCTGGCAGGATGTAGAGTTAGACCACAATTTGATCACTTATGGCAGCAGAAGTAGTGAAAGTAAAAGCAGAGAGAGAGCTTGTGGAGTAAGCCGAGTCAGCTGACATCGAGTGAACATTTGAGTCAGTTGTATGAGGGGTGTCTATGGAAATGGATGCAGTGATTGACTTCAATTTGTCTGAAAAGTAATGAGAAAAATTATTCACAAGCACCTCAGAGCCAGAAATAACATGTTGTGGAGGATTAATGAGATTGTTGACTATAGCAAACAGGGATTTTGGCCTACACATGGAATTATTAATAGTAGAAGAGAAATATGAGGATCTTGCAGCATTGAGGGCTGTACGGTAGTTGAGCAAGTGTTCCTTCACAGCCAAAGAGTGCACGAGTCCAGTTTTCCTGTACAGTCTTTCCAAGCGACGACCCATAGTTTTCATCGCTCGGAGTTCCGGAGGGAACCAGGGTGAAACACGTGCAGATGGAACCAGTCTAGTTTTAACAGGAGCATGTTTCTCAAGTATTTGGGAAATGGTATTATTATAGATGCTGCAGATTTCTGATGGACAATTAGATAGAAAACAATCTGACAAGTTAGAAGCCCTTAGTGAATTAGAGAAAGCAGATGGATCCACAGAACAGACTTTACGATAAGTGAGCATTTTTTTTACAGGCGATATAGATGCTGGAAAACTAAAACTGAAGTTTACGAGTTTGTGATCCGAAAAAGCAAAATCAGTTCCACTAACAAGAATATTATATAAGCCAGATGTACATATCAGAACCAATGTATGACCCTTGGAGTGAGTAGCAAAATTTACATGTTGAGCTAAAATGAAACACTCCAGAACAGACATCAATTCGCTGTATTGCACAGAGTTTTCATGTATGTTGAAATCACCAAGAAAAATTACAGATGAATAACTAGCACAGACAAGAGTAACTAATCTCTCACTAATCTCAGAGAAAAAATCTGAATGAAATTTTGGAGGTCGATAAATTAGGATTACAGCCATTGATGTTTTGCCAGTCATTTTCAACGCAAGGTATTCAAAAAATGCAACGTCAAGGAACTCAATCTTAGATAATTTGATACTCTCACGACAAACTACAGATAACCCTCCACCTCTACGATGGAGACGAGGTTGAGAGAAATAAATGTACCCAGGTGGTGTTAAGAGGTTTAAATTAAAGAAGTCCTTGGGCACCTGCCAGGTTTCTGTCAAAAGTAGCATGTCCAGGTTTGCGTCAGTGATAATGTAATTTAGCACTGATGCCTTATCAGTTAATGAGCGAGTGTTCAATAGCGCACATCGCATATCTGAAGAAGCAAGTTTGCAGTTTCCAAGGACGGGATCAAAGTGTAGTGGTCTCAAATTCTCAAAGTTGATTACGCAGTTTTCCTGTTGTGTTATACCAGAAGCACGGGTGTTAGTGCAGATAACTGGAATACTATTTGAAGACGAACAGTAATACGTCCGAGGTTTCTTACGCGAACGGTGTATGTAGCGGGGTCTGCGTAAAATTCCAAGTTGTTCACACCATGTATAGGTGTCCGGAGCCAAGTGGAGAGATCCCTTTAAAGTTCTAAGTTGAGCCGAAGAAAATTGCAGAGCCATCTCGGGAGAAGTCACTTTATTAACATCAGCCGAAAATAGTACAAAAAGACCAACGAACAAAACCGGCAAGTGATTTCGCGTTGACATGACAAAACCAATGGGACCCACACAACAACTTATCGGTTTAATTACGTTAGCCAGAACCGTACCGAATCCACTATCCACAACAATTCACAGAAGGGAAGGCTACCCGACCATACCGAGAACTGAAACCACAAAATGATAGAGTGGAGACTCACTGTATCAGATGTCGGGAAGAATATGGATCGGATGGAGAGAGCTCGCAGAGATCAGTGTGACAAGATCACAAAAAGACCAAATTAGTCATCCAAAGTTTACTGAACGAAAAGAGTAATCCCAGCATGTTGAATCTCAGCCAGAAACATATCAATCAACAAACAAACAGGTACCAGCATGAAGCGGCAACACAAACGCACCAGCATTTTCACACCAGAAGTCACTCATATGAAACTGGTATTGCTTAGCATGATACTCTGGAAATATGTGTTGTGCATCAAATTTTGCTCACCGGTTTAATAACACATCACACCATTAGCACTTCTAATGCCAATGAGATTTACTCACACACAGATATCAAGAATCAGCCTATGAATCTCAACAATGGTGACATGCTTCATGCCGCAGTGCATTCTGGGTTCATCATGCAAAACTCATCCATGACTCCCAGAATGCATTGTGGCATGAAGCATGTCACCATTGTTGAGATTCATAGGCTGATTCCTGATATCTGTGTGTGAGTAAATCTAACAGGAGTTAGAAGTGCTCATTACAATTGTTTTAAAATGAAGTTAGCAGTATATTGCTCATACACAATGATCATATTTTTATCATCAAACAGCATCTGATTGTGTTTTCTCTTGCTTTTCTTGCCATAACAAACTCAGTTACAGCAGCCAGAGAAACACTAACGTTTAAAAAGTCATCAAACTGACCAACTAAAGAAAACACTGATCACCATAATGGTGACATAAAAAAACAAACAATTCTCAACACAAAATCAACATCTAAACCTCTGTTGATTCTCGATAAGAGCTTCTATAGACGTATAACAGACATAAATTCAATCTGGTTAGTAATGTGTGAAGCTGGTAATGCTGTTTGTGGAGTTGTTTAATCCTCCTCTGCTGAGATCTTCAGAGATTTAATGTCTTCTTTTATCTTCAGTTGATTTCATCTAAGGCTGTGGCTGAAGTCAGTTGTAGTTGTTGTTTCTCTTTCATTCAGTGATTCTGCTTGTTATAATCAGGTGTCTTCAATAAGACTAAAACATCACTTAATTAATCACTCAATTACCTAATTAACTTAATTAATTGAACACTGGGACATTTGCTGTGTGCTTGTTAACAGCAGGTGTTCATCACTAATGCTCAATCATCACTTAATCACTTAATTATCTCATTAACTTCAACACTGATTCAGTGTTACCTTTTCACACTCTGAGTGTGGACTCATATAAACACCAGCAGTGTTAATTCAACACTGAGGATTTTGCTGTGCACTTGTATTCTCCACTGTCATCAGAGCTGATCTTTGAGATGCTGTAGATTCTTCCAGATCCTAACTTTTTTCCTTTAAACTAGTCAATTTCTCCAGGAGGATTTGAATCACTGCTGCAGCTCAGAGTCACTGAATCTCCCTTCACTATTTGACTGATAATCACAGATTATGAATGCATAACAACCAACATTTAATGATCATATTTTTTTTTTCTTTTGCCATAACAAATGCTGTTTACAAAAACACAGTTAAAGCAGCCAGAGAAAAAAACAAAGATGTTCAAGAGTCAAGAGCTCAACTAAAGCGAACACTGATCTCCATAATGGTGACATCAAACCAAGCATTTTCAATTAACCATCAATATCTAAACCTCTGTTAATTCTCAATAAGAGCTTCTGTAGACTTCTGACAGAAATAAAGTCAAACTGATCAGTAATAAGTGTAATAATGTGTAATTGAAGACACAGGGTGAATGCTTTTACTCTTTGTAGTGTGGACACTACAGGATATTTATGTGGGGTTGAAAGGGTTAACGGTGTAAGATAAAAAGACACACCCATGAAATGTATTTTAACAGTAATAAACTGTAAGTTAAAAAACAGTTATATACTGGTAACACTGTTGCCAACAGTTTACCGTAAAATTGAGTTTTGTGTGTCACCATTGTGGTGAAGAGTAGAGCCTGTGCTTCAGTCCAGGAGAAGACCAAGAAATACTGATGATGTGCTGCATGTTGTGTTATTTAACAAAATTAAATAAAGTGTTTTATTTAAAATATGTTTTAGTGGTCTCAAATGAAATAATCTCACAGTAATACTGTGCTTGCATTATTAGTACATTATCAATACTAATTTATAAATTGAGTTGGCTAATTTAAGGCAGTAGGTTTCTGCAGATGAAATTAGTTAACTCGAGTTCTGATTTAAATGTTTTTACATTAACACTGTAGATTACAGTAAAAAACTGTACAATTAACAGAAAATTGTTGCCATTATTTTACTGTAAAAAGCCTGGTAAGGTCTAACAGTGTAAGTGTTGTGTTTTGTGGATCATTGTAATACTGAGTATGATCACTAGAGGGCAGTAAAACCTAGAGAGGTGATGAAGTTGAGTTGTTGAGCTGCTGATGCCCTGTTTTACTGATGCTTCCTACATTAAAGACAGACATTTGGATTTAGCTTTAGTTGTCGTCCTTTTGTAACAAGTATAAAAAATTAAACTGTTAAATATATGTATTGTAGCCTGACAAGCCAGACCCACATCAAGATGTTTGGTCTGGGAACACCATTGGCAGGGCTCAATCCGAGGGGCGGGGTAAACGGTTGTCTTTCAAATTCCCTCTGCACGTGAATTATACTGTGAATTAACAGCGCTCGAAGTCGACACTCAGAGGCTGTGCGCCAAATCACACCCTATACCCTCATTCACTATTCCCTACACTAGTTCACTAATATAGTCCACTTGACAGAGTGAGTGAAAAGAAGTGAGTGAATTCAGACACTGATGAACACCTGCTGTTATCACTGAAAGAAAGAGAAACATGAACAGAAAACAGATGATTTCATCAACTGAAGATAAAAGAAGACATTAAATCTCTGAAGATCTCATCAGATGAGGATTAAACAACTCCACAAACAGCATTATCAGCTTCACACATTACTAACCAGATTGACTTTATGTCTGTCAGACGTCTACAGAAGCTCTTATTGAAAATTGACAGATGTTGTTTTATTGTTTCTTTTGACATTACCATTATGGTGATTAGTGTTTAGTTGGGCTCTTGAAACTTGACATAATAACATTATTTTTCTCAGACTGCTATAATTGTGTGTTTTAAATACATTTGATATAACAAGCAAAGCTGAAAAAAAACATAAACAGATGATGTTGAATAATTATCAATGGACTGATTCACTGAGCTCCTTCAGAGTCTAATCTATAATGACATAGATTATATGTTTTATATATTTTTATGGTGTCCCAATAATTTTACAAAACATCAATGTTTCAACAAACCGACAAGTTGAAAGACATGAAAAATTGTGTCTAGAACACCAGTATCACTCAGACTCACATAGACATCAAGAATCGGCGTATGAATCTCAACAATGGTGACAATCAAAAGCTTCATTCTGCAATGCATGCTGGGTACCGGCATTGTACAAAAATCTTCCATGACTCCCAGCATGCACTGCGGCATGAATAAATTATGCTGCTGAATAGCCTGGTTATTTTCTTTAATTCTTACTATTTACCTTTATTTTTGGTGTTGTTTTTGTGTTGACTTTTAGTAGTGTGTTTTGTGATGTTCAGAGTTGATCTGTTCATCTTTTTTGTTTATTGTCACCATTGTTGAGATTCATATGCTGATTCTTCATGTCTATGTGAGTCTAAATGGCACTGTAGTTCAAACCATTTTTGTAAATCATGAGTTTAAAAATTTTTCATAACTGCTTCTTAAACACTGTTTGATATTTTGTGCTGTTGCTAATGACAAACTGCAAAGATCAAAGTTAAAGTCATGTTTTTAGTTATTTCATTATTACACATTGCATGTTTGCAGTTTATATTAAGAAGTGTTCTTTTTCAGTGGACTTAAATGAAATAAGTTTACAGTACAAACACTGTATAAATACTAGTTTTAAAACGAGAACAGTTTGAAGCAATCAGTTTTTCAAATGAAGAGTTATCTTTCATGGTATTACCACAGCAACCACAGCTGCCAGTAGATTACCGTTATTTTACAGCACAATTTTTTACAGTGTGCTGCTGCGATTGCATTGAGAGGTAGAGAAACCCATCTGTCAGCTTTCGCTCACTACATAAACTGCATTCTTCAATATGGGGTGCGAAGAAGGCAGTGTTTGAAAGGCTCAGCAAATTTACAATTTCAATGGTGCACAAAAACGCTATTGGAAAGCAGAAGGAGTTGTCGAACAAATATGGATCTGGTCTTTGGTTATTAAAGAGGCAAAATGAAGAATTCATAACTCTGGAAGCTGGATGTCAGTCTGTCAATCAAGGACAGGACAAAACCTCCATACACTCTCAGAAAAAAAGTTACAGTGTAAGTACAGTTTTGTTCCTTGGGGAACCAAACGTATAACTGTACCTTTAAAGGTACACAATTGGTCCTTAGGGTACAATTATACCATTGTTTTCCTCTATTTAGAGCAGGGGTAGGCAAGTTCAGTCCTAGAGAGTCACTGTCCTGCAGAGTTCGGCTCTAACCCTGAAAGACATCTATAGAAGCTCTTATTGAGAATTAACAGAGGTTTAGATGTTGATTGAAAATGTTTGGTCACCATTATGGTGATCAGTGTTTCATTTAGTTGGGCAGTTTGACTCTTAGCCTTTTATGTGAGTTTGTGGTTTTTGTTACAGTGCTAAACTCCCCAGTGATGGCCACTTGTACCTTAAAAGGTACAATTTTGTACTCTTTTTTTTGAGAGTGTGGGGTGGTACCCTTAAGGGTACATTTTTGTACCTCTAAGTCAGGGGTAGGCAAATTCGGTCCTAGAGAGCTGATGTCCTGCAGAGTTTAGCCCCAACCCTACTAAGCCACCACAGCATGCATTGCAGCATTAAGTATGTCACCATTGTTGAGACTCGTATGCTGATTCTTGATATCTGTGTGCGTCTAAACTTTGTTCTCCCTAGAATGAATTTAAAAATCAGATTTCATAATGTCTGATAACTTTTGTTTAAGGCTTCTTTTGATTTGAGCAGATTATGTGTTTTATTAACGCTGTAACAAACACACATAAAAAGCCAAGAGTCAAACTGCCCAACTAAATGAAACACTGATCACCATAATGGTGATCAAACATTTTCAATAAAACATCAACATCTAAACCTCTGTTAATTCTCAGTAAGAGCTTCTATAGACGTCTTTCAGGGTTGGAGCCAAACTCTGCAGGACAGCGACTCTCAGAAAAAAAGGTACTGTGGAGGTACAATTTTGTTCCTTGGGGAACGAAACGTATAACTATAGTGATTCTGTAACACTGTATGGTCATACTGTGAAATAAATGTATTTTAGGGAAAAAAATAGGGTTGTCTATGTTTCTAAATTTTATTTGGGTGCATAGGATGGCCTGGATGGGTTTAGGATTTTTGGTCTGTAATTGTGTCCCAGTCCGGCCCTGCTGATTTGTGTTATGATATAGGTGAGCCAATAGATGGCGTCATTGAGCTATCATAGGATGAGGGCTATACAACGGATGTGAGTGCACAAAAGAGAGTGAGCTGCTTGAAGATGGCAATGTAAAGGAAGCTGAATAAACGCTAGACACATCACAAGTCTCCTTTCGTGCAGAATATGAAACATGGTGTCAGAAGTCACAACCAACAAAGACCGCTCAAGCCGACCAAGCAAGTAAATAGTAATTATACTGAAGGACAATATATTTATTAATTAAGTTACTTGTGCAGTCAAGTCAGATTAGCAGCTAGCAACCATGGCATACAGCATCCTGGTTCCAGAACCCATGGACATGAAAGGTGACACACACAGCAACTGGGCGTTCTTACGTGCACAATGAGACAATTATGAGATTGCCACGGGCCTGGATAAATAAAAAAAATGCTGCTACACTACTGACAGTGATGGGAAAGGAATGCCATCAACTTCGATGCCACCTACACATGCTGTCGGCAGACAAGGAGGATCCGACTAAAATAGGCTACTAGATGCATTACAGTCACATTTTGAACCATGCAAGAACGTGATCTATGAAAGGTTTGTGTTTAATGACTGTAAACAAACTCAGTGAGAGACAGCAGAACAATTCAGTATGACCTCAAAGAGGAAGTCACACTACAATGTGATGCCAGTGAGAGAGGCTTAGTGGCAGCCCTCCTACAGAATGGGCAACCTGTAGCATTAGCATCCAGGACACTGACCCCAACAGAACAACAGAAAGCAAGACCATTGTCTTTGCTTGTGATAAATTTGACCAGTATCTACATGGCAGAGAGCACATCACTGTACATAGTGATCACAGGCCACTTGAAGCAATCTTCAAAAAGCCCTTGCTGACAGCACCCAAGCGATTACAGAGGATGCTATTGAGGCTACAGAGATACCAGATACACCTGCAGTACAAACCAGGCAAGGATTTGCACGTTGCCGACTTTCTCTCTAGAGCACGACACGCTCACAAATGCAGACACCAGCCTCAGTATACGCAATGGGCCTTACCTCGCAAGACTTTGAACAAGTTAACCATTCCAGCTGTATCAATATCTCCACAAAGACACTGGAAACCATCAAAACACTCTGCCAAAGACACGCTGTTCCAAAAACTACATGCTTGCATTAAAAATGGGTGGCCCAACCACAAACGTGCTGTCAACCGCTTAGTGTGACCATTCTGGACTTTCAAGGAGGAACTTGCTAGTGATAGTGGCCTAATATTCAAGGGACAGAGGATTCTCATTCCTGAAGCTCTGCGCCCTATTTTTTTTTTTTTTTGAAAAAATCCACACTGGGCACTCTGGAGCCTAAGAAAGGCTCGTGAGGCAGTTTTCTGGCCTGGCATCACAGATAAAGTCAAAAACTTTGTCAGCAGTTGTGCCACATGCAACACTATCCATGTGAAACAGCAAAAAGAAATGTTGATTCCACACAAAATACCTCACCTCCCATGGTCTAAGATAGGAATGGACCTATTTACTGCAAATGACTCAATTACTATTCTGATTACTGGGAGATAGACAAAATGCCAGATTACACCTCATCCACAGTCATTGAATGCTGCAAAAGACAGTTCAAGCAGGCATGACATTCCCCTTGAGGTTTTCACAGACAATGGACAGTGACATGGCATGGACTTTCAACAATTCGCGGAGGAATGGGACTTTAACCATGTCACATCATCACCATATCACAGCCAAAGCAATGGTAAAGCAGAGTCAGCTGTAAAAATAGCAAAAACACTGATAAAAAAGTTCACCTTGGAAGGTGGAGACCTCTGGAAAGCAGTTCTGGCATGGAGAAACACCCCAACAGAAGGCCTCAACAGCTCTCCAATTCAAAGGCTCATGTCAAGGAGAACACGCACCACCCTGCCTACTGGAGAGGCGCTTCTGCTTTGTAAGACTGTAAGATGCCGGGACGTCTGGGCTAAGGAACGACTACACCCGAGAATACAAAGGATGTTTTCGGGAAATTAACATTTGAACTCTCTCTTGTGCATTTAGCGTCCCCATCCGAGACGACATCACACTAAGTTGATCACCCAAGAATTGCCTTCATTTACATGTCTTTCCCTTCACTGCCTTTTCCCCCATCTCTCCCCTATAATTCACCCAAAATCTACATGGGTTAATGTGAACAAGTACTATACAGTATTATACATGTTTGGAATCATTTGAAACGTCTCAGTGCGACTGGTACAAAGGTCTCATTCTCACAGAAGTAAAGCAAAAGGTAAAGGTTTTAAGAGTTTAGAGATATTTTGCTTATTGTGTGTGGGTGTGTCCTCTGCCAATTGGTCTTTACCTTCTGTCCTCAATAAGGTGTAAACTACAGGTTTGGAGACTTGATTAATGCAAATTCCCATTGTGAACTCATGTTTACATTTGAAAGAGGTTTCTGTCTTGGTCTGGTATTTAAGGGATGTTGCAGAAGGGTCAGGGCGTGAACCTTCTAGACACTCAGTGTTATGTAATTTTCAGATGTCAGGTATCCATCTTTTACTCTTTACTTCAGAGCATTTGATGTTATGTATGGATTCTCTTTGAATTGATTATGTAATTGGCATGATACATTTACCTGACTAATAATAAATTGTTACATTTGATTTCATTCTGATTTACTCTGTAATTATTAACTCTAGTACATTACGTTAAGTCCATAACACCACATATCTACGCTCAGGTTAGTAGCGGACTAGAGCACAGTTTTGGTGAAGCATAAGGGCACACCAGATTGATGTTTTAGAGCTCCGACTAACACATTGGCATTAGATACGTATACTTAGACTGTAGAGGTTAGTGGACCAAATGGGTCTTCCGTTTAGAGCAAGTTGTTAGACCAATCTAAATTGGGTGAGCCTCAACTCCAGATTATTGTAATATTATTCTAATTATGTGTACGTGGGAAACCACGGCATGATTATGTAAAGTTACCGTTAGAGCAAGTTAAGTTGGTCGCTTGGTTCTATGGTAATGGTCATGGCTTCTGATTAGAAATAGTTTTGCATTAATGAAGTGGGTTCAGATCTATGGGCACTGAAGAAAAAATATTCTAGAATGATCAACGTGGAGCACGGGCATCTAGGATATCAGTTAATCACCTCTGTCTAGTGACCAAGACTGATGGGTTTGTGATAAAGAGATCGTAATCCGGCCAGTGCGAGACTTGAAGTGTTATTGAGATCTGGATGAACGGGTATAATTTCAATAAATAGTTAAACAGAATAATCAAATGTGTAGTTAAACTATTATACAAATGACCAAATAACCAATTGGCATTCTAACCTAAATTCAAGGTCATGATAAAATGGAGTCAGATAAAAGTAAATTGCAATTAAATTACTTTGCCCTGCTGAAAAGACCAAATGCACAGAAACCTTCACCCACTAATCGTAAGCCATCATTGGGACGATTGGGCGGGCCTTACAGCATCCTAAAATAGTGCAAGAAGTTGTCACAAGAAAAATAGCAAAGTACGCAGCAGTGAAGCAACGCTATGACACTTCAGCACGTGACATGACAAGCATAATTCAAGGACAGACAGTGCGGGTCCTTCTTCACCCCAATAACCCAACCAGTACATGGGCTCTTGGCATCTGTATTGATCAGCTTAGTGACCGTTCCTACATCCTGCTAGTGAAAGGCAAGAAATACCGTCACAACAGAAAAGACATTCGTCCCGTGCCTGAACAACTCAAAGTCACCTTCCCAGCAGACCAACCCACCTTAAATGATGACTACTGGGGGACAGGAGAGTTTTCGGAGGGCACAGCACAGCAAATCACAAACAGAGAAGCTACTTTACCACCCACAGACCCAGTTCTAAGACACACAAGAACCAGATCCAACATCAAAATTCCTGCTAGATACTCTAAGGACCATGTTATGTGAAAAAAAAAAAAATGAAAAAAAAAGAGAATAGAATAGAAAGAAGGAAAAAAACACAAAGAAATGGACAAATCCTAATAATATACATTTGCAGAACAATGTCATGCTTGCATAACTATTCATTAAGCTATTCACAGAATAACAGATAGTTTTGTTCAACCTGTTAATCAGTATAAGGTGTTCTCTGAGTAGGTTCGGTTATGTTGTGTTGTGTTCAATTTCAAGAACTTTCCTTTGTTATGTGAAGGGAGACTGGCTAAATTGTATGTCCTATCTTAAATATGTTTATATCGTGAAACAGCAATTGGCTAAACTGCTTCATAGATTTCTCTCTCACCCCAGAGCTGAACTTGAGACATGCGGACAGACAGAGGGGACATATATAACATATCTTATCATATCATATCATATCATATCATATAAATATCAATTTATACTATTTATATTAATAATAATTATTTTGTGTGTGGTTCAGGGAGGGCAGCGCCCTCTATTGGCCATCTTATATTATTTACATATAATTATATACACAATACATGCCTTTTTATTAATTGACAAAGCACTGCAATGAATTTGTAAAAGTGATCTTTCCTGTTTCATTCTCAGCTTTAGAAATCTGTTGTGATTTTGAGACACAAATCTGTTTTTTTTTCTTCCAGATTTTAGTGATAACACAAGAGCTCCCACGAAACTGACTGATCATTTATTAGCGTTATGTAGTCTTAAACTCTGCTAGCTTTTCAAAGACAACTTTAAAGAGAAATGGTCGATCTGTACTCACACATGACATTGAGATAAACAGCAGGAGAGATGTGATTGTGTCCGTGTACAGCACAGCTATATCTGCCTGCATCCTCTCTTCTGACTGACTGCAGCAGGAGTTCATTGTTTCTGTCTCCTCTCTCAGTTAATGGCTGTGAGTTTCTGTACCAGATGAATGTTGCTCTGTCAGTCAGAGTGCAGCTGCTTTTACATGTCAGACGGACTGAACCTCCCTCTGTCACTCTCTCAGGAGACTCCACCTGAAGATCTGAACACAACACACACATTATATCTAGTGCTGCTGTCATACACTGATTATTATTCAACATAATGCACAGAAGAAGAGATAAACCTCATGAAAGTCACCTGTGACAGTAAGAGTCACTCCTGGATCACCAATCCATCTTCCATCAGGTTTATAAGTGATGAATCTGAAATAGTACTTGTGTGAATTTTTCAGTGTCACATGACTCAGTCTGATGGTGCAGTTCTGCTGTTGATCTCCCAGATACTGAAGCCTCTGACTGTATTCAGGGTCATTAGACAGATCTGGAAGCTCTACAGCCTGTTGAATAGGGCCTTTGGTCCAGAACACTTTCTTGATCTGATATCCAGTAGGGTATGTATAAGTGCATTTCATTATCACTGTTGAGTCCTTTAGTGCACAGATGTGTGAAGGACTGTAACTCACACCCCAACCAGCACTAGAAACCCCTGAAACACAGAATTCATCCTGATGAACATGTTTTATTAGTTACAACAGTCCATGAAAACATGATCATTTTTTACTACTTGAAAACAGCAACTCTTTACAAGAATCTTCTCAGAATTGAGTGAAAATGAAGTGTGATTTACTTAATCAACTTTGATGGAGGGTGTTGCAGAAAAGCAGAAGTAAATGTACAGAGACAGAGTAAAGAGAGAAGCAAGAAATCAGCAAAAAACAACATGATACACTCTCAGATAATGAAATATATAAAAAACAAGACTAGGAAAATAATCAAAGTTGATTTATTAAATACCCAATGGCATTAAAATGTGAGTTTTCTATCAGCTCTGAGCTCATCTATATTCATGTGAACTAAAACACATTTAACATATACACATTCACTTCCGAAAACTTGAGCCAAAATATTCACAATCTGGTGCTACAGTGACTTTTGTCCAATCAAATGCTCTGAACAATGAGAAAGTCCCTCCCCCTAAACCACATGTCCCTCCCCCTAAACCACATGACACGTCCAACCCAAACTTCCTGTTTCAAAGGGAAATATGTGAGTACAGGACAGAAGAAAGTGTTCATCGGCCGCTCATGAGGCCTTAAATAAAACATCAGAGTGTTTCTAATGTGAATGTAACAGAGACTTACCGTGAATCATGAGCAGAACGATCAGAGGAAGAGGGGGAGCCATTCTGAGCGACATCAGCATAAAATACATCTATAATACAGCATTAAACATCACTCATAATCATCACTTGTGCTTAAACAAGTACATGTACTGTATATCACCCTATTCTTTACATTGTTAAGACACGTGTGTTATATGAGCAATAATCATCAGTTTTCATTTAAGTAAGAGTGTGTTTGTCTTACCGTGTTGTAGCTCATCAGATCAACAGCAACTGAACGACTGACTGTTTAACACATGCACTTTTAGCTTCACAGTGAAGGACTGTGAGTGGTTAACACTGTTTCCTGATGCTCAGTGCCAGGAAATATCAGTCCCTCCTCAACAAGAGAACAACATCACTGAACTAAACCTAACTGAAGAACAATAATGATCCTTTCTTTAATGCTGTGTTCAAAATCGCCCCCTATACCCTCATTCCCTACATCACTCCACTAATATAGTCCACTTGAGGAAGTGCATGAAAACGAGTGAATTCAGACACGGAAGGGCTGCTGCTTTTGCATAGTTTCTGCTTGCCGTTTAATAATTATTTGAAACGTAGCAAACTGGCAGCTCCAGTAGTAATGAAAAGATTTATCTTGAACTCTGTCATGGAAACTAGCATGTATAAATCGTAATTAAACAATTTAATAATCAATTAAAAATGTATACCTGTATGATATTACGCTGGACCAGGGCGGTTTGGAAAATGAATGGATTATTGATTCAGCTGCGGGCGCCATCTTCTGGTTAGACGCGAATTTCACAGTGCATTATGGGTATTCTCTAGCCGTTGAGCGTACATTGGCTGTACACTAGTTACTGCGGTGCATTGTGGGTAAAGGGGGCGATTTCAGACACAGCCTAAGTTGAAGATGAATGACTGTGATTTACAGGTGGCCCTGGGGGTGTAATGATTCACTCGTTTCTCGCTGCATCGATTACAAATCCTGACGATGCATATGCATCAATGTTGAAACGTATTTTTGAATCGTGAATCGTCGATTTCGGTCAATAATCGATTTAAAATGCTAAGAATCGAATGAATCACGTTTCGATAGCGATTCAGTGCTTTAAAATATATAAACATTAAATTACTACATCCGTGCGTTAATGGAGACGTGTGCCGTCATCCGCGCCCTCACAGCTCTCCTTCACAGTCACGCGCCGCTCTCTTTACCGCCTTCACTGGATTGCGCTCGCGCTCCATCCGTCGCTCTCATTGACACAGTTTTGAGGAAGCGCACATTTGATCTCTCCTCAGGACGGCCACTGCTATCACATGAGCAGATGACAGCTCTCTCTCGAGACAGCAATAGTCTTGAGTCAAACCGCTCAAGCCATTGATAAAGCTGCCGACTCAGTGCGTGGTCACTACTGTTGAAATAAAAAGCTTTCTTTGTGTGGAAACATTATTTTATGTAAGATAAAATGGGGGCCCATGAAGGCCGCTGTGTAATTCACACCCTGACACATTGGGCGAAGCATTTAAATAATCCTGTGAATGCATATAAAATAAAATGCAGAATCGAATTAATCAAATCGCATTGAATTTGAATGTGAATCGTTCTGAATTTGCAAAAAATCGTTCTTAAATCGAATCAAAAACCTATGAATCGTGAATCGATTCGCTGTCTACCCAAAGATTCACAGCCCTAGGTGACGCCCATCAAGGTTGATGTCAGTCGCAGGAGATGGTGACCTCTATTTCACTTAAAGAGTTCAGCGAAGCTTGTCTCTGTATCCTTACGGCAACTACATTCAGATTCACTCGAGATGAAGCGAGTGTGTGACGTGGGACTGCGCTGCTGAGAGTATTCACCAACTTCAGAGAGTTTATACTTATATTTTGTGTCAATGCTGAACAGTAAGTGTTTCTATCTTCATCTGAAAGTTAGTAATTAAGATTATTGTGTTTGTGTTATATTGATATTTATCGTTAATGTCTGACTGATGCTATGCTAGAATCATTGCGCTAATCCCCTTGTGACACCTGCAACATTTGATTAACATCCTCAATTCAGTTATAGACCTTATTCACAGCAGCACCATCTTTGATTTTCATGGGAATGAAAGCGAGGCTGTGAGAGATAGACACACATCTCTTCAGTGGGTTGTGCTGTGCGTTTTTGGATTGTTCTGCTGACAAAACACTGAAAAAATATCTTTACAAAAACCCAGACAGTATAAGCTGTGGAGAATTATAAGTGATCTAGGAGCTTTTTACTGCGGATGCCATTGAAAACACGGTAATTCTGTCCCTCACGCCTCTCTTTCATACCTGTCATGGCGCTGCTCTGAATAAGGTCTATTGGTCTGGTTCCTGTGTTCTGACCGACACCCGGGAGAGATTACCACACGACACTAGATCCAGCAATAGACGTCAAATACAGTCCTTTAAAGTCTCCCCGACATTAACTGTTGTACATGCATGTGTGGTAAACAAGTACACTTTACTCAAACACTTAACCTAAGTGTAATAAAGTAATACAGCAGTTCATTTTTGAAAGGAACGTCTTACCAAATGTACATGACGAAAGCACCTGATGCTCCACTGAGTAAAACACCAACACCCGACTTTACACTTAGCTTTACAGTGACAGACTTTGTGTGGTTAACACTGTTTTACACACAGCTGCAGAAATATCTGTCCCTCCCTCAACAAGAGAACATTATTACTGGAACTAAAGAACAATAATCATCATTTCTTTAAGCTGAAGATGAATGAAGATGAATGATTGTGAACTTTTTTGTTACAATTTTAACAATACCAATGTCAGTACCAGTTATTTCTTAAATGTGTATGTGATTTTTCAAAATAATCTTTCAGAAAAAGAAAATCATTACACATCCACATACTGGCCATTAATAACACATTTATTGCAAAAGCAACTATGAGCACATTTAAATAAAAATATTTGTACCAAGATGTAAAAATAATGTGAAAAATATTTATTATTAGAAATATTAGAAAATAACAATATATTTCCTATAACATGAATATGAATAAAATAAACTAAAATACCAGCAACATAAAATGTGCATATTTCCACTTCCTTAAAGATTTCTTAATTTTCCTAAACAGGCCAAGTTCCACTCTCTACATATTTAACTATTTAGGCTTCAGTGTAATGAGGAAATGAGCGTCTTCTGTGTGCGTGTGTGTGTGTGTGTGTGGCTGTGGCTGTACGCTCGCTCTCATGGTCATGTGACACGGGCCAGCTGAATATATCAGGGGTGTTTTGGAGCAAATATTAAAAAAAGTACCGAAAACATGTTAAAGTGATGCAGAAACCCATGTTTTGTAATTAATATAATTTGAAATATTGATATTTTTTAATGGAATCGATACCAAATAAGTAGCTTGTGAGTGTTGATATATCAAAACTGCAGTATCGATGTGCCCATAAGGTTTGAACAAGCAAATATGAGACAATCACAAATAAAACCGAACATTTAAAGGGAAAATTACAGGAACACAAACAACAAAATAACTGAAGCTGATAATATTAAGCACTTTGAGAGTAAAAACCCCCAATATGTTTTCTATTGTGAATGCACACAGTAATTCATCAGCATTTAACTGTTACATCATGTTTCTTAAACTATACAGAAATAAAACTCTTTAGTGACTCATCACTGATGGTCCCTGTCAATCACCAGTGGCTCCGCCCACAGAGCTCAGGATTGGTTCCTTTGTGCTCCGCCTCTTACTGCAGCATCTTCCTATTGATCTGAACAAACAATAAGATGAAGAAAGACTGACTGAAGTTCATCAACAACATTATAAAACCTTTCACAAGAATCATAAAACAATCACACTAGTACTGAAGAGAGCTTTATTGATTATATTGAGAAGAGCTGCAGGTTCTGACACTTACTGATGGATTCTCATGTTCAGAAAAGCTCTGAGGATCAAGAGTCGTGCAGGAGTCTTCAGGAGGTCTGGGATCAACGGTCTGTGTGAAAGAGAGCGAGAGATCGGTCATGTGATCATCTGTGATGGAGGATCTGACTTTGACATCTCACTTACTGTGAGTGTGTCGTACAGGTACTGGATCTAGAACTGAAGAATCAGGTGTTTGGACACAAGACTTGTGTGTCTTATACTCTTAATATCTCTGTACGGCTCATAGCGGCTGTAGGAAACATCTCTGCATGCAGGAAAACACTGTGAATAATTGTGATCTCTCACCTCCTTCACAGCAGATCTTCTTTTCATCCTTTTAGTAAGACTGTCAGAAGAAAGATTAATAAGCAGCACATTTAAATATGTGTGTGTTTGAGTGTGTATATACACCGATCAGGCATAACATTATGACCACTGACAGGTGAAGAGAATAACACTGGTTATCTCTTCATCACGGCACCTGTTAGTGGGGGGGATATATTAGGCAGCAAGTGAACATTTTGTCCTCAAAGTTGATGTGTTAGAAACAGGAAAAATGGGCAAGCGTAAGGATTTCAGCGAGTTTGACAAGGGCCCGAATTGAGATGGCTAGATGACTGGGTCAGAGCATCTCCAAAACTGCAGTTCTTGTGGTGTGTTCGTGGTCTGCAGTGGTCAGTATCTATCAAAAGTGGTCCAAGAAAGGAACAGTGGTGAACCGGCAACAGGGTCATGGGCGGCCAAGGCTCATTGATGCACACGGGGAGCGAAGGCTGGCCTGTGTGGTCCGATCAAACAGAGGAGCTACTGTAGCTCAAATTCCTCAAGAAGTTAATGCTGGTTCTGATAGAAAGGTGTCAGAATACACAGTGCATCGCAGCTGTTGCATATGGGGCTGCATAGCCGCAGACCAGTCAGGGTGCCCATGCTTACCCCTGTCCACCGCCAAAAGTGCCAACAGTAGGCACTTGAGCATCAGAACTGGATCACGGAGCAATGGAAGAAGGTGGCCTGGTCTAATGAATCACGTTTTCTTTTACATCACGTGGATGGCCGGGTGCGTGTGCGTGGCTTACCTGGGGAACACATGGCACCAGGATGCACTATGAGAAGAAGGCAAGCCGGCAGAGGCAGTGTGATGCTTTGGGCAATGTTCTGCTGGGAAACCTTGGGTCCTGCCATCCATGTGGATGTTACTTTGACACGTACCACCAACCTAAGCATTGTTGCAGACCGTGTACACCCTTTCATGGAAACGGTATTCCCTGGTGGCTGTGGCCTCTTTCAGCAGGATAATGCACCCTGCCACAAAGCAAAAATGGTTCAGGAATGGTTTGAGGAACACAACAACAAGTTTGAGGTGTTGACTTGGCCTCCAAATTCCCCAGATCTCAATCCAATCGAGCATCTGTGGGATGTGCTGAACAAACAAATCCGATCCATGGAGGCCGCACCTCGCAACTTACAGGACTTGAAGGATCTGCTGCTAACATCTTGTTGTCAGATACCACAGCACACCTTCAGGGGTCTAGTGGAGTCCATGTCTTGTCGGGTCAGGGCTGTTTTGGCAGCAAAAGGGGGACCAACACAATATTAGGAAGGTGGTCATAATGTTATGCCTGATCGGTGTATATATATATATATATATATATATATATATATATATATATACACACACACACACACATTTACTTACATGTAACACATAACCTAAATATATAGTTGTAATCAAAATTATTCAACCCCATTTCAAATCAGGTTTATTGCCAATATTTACAATCTTTCAGCTGTTTGCAATGAACAAATCAAACCAAAATAATTGGAATAGCTCAACACAACAAATGTTTCAAATGGTTTCCCCAAATTCACCTGAAAATACAACTTTTAATGACTTCTGCAGTCTCAAAATGATTCACCCCTTGAACAGAATCCCTCACAACAGCACAAATCTGCAGAACAGGTGTTGTCTCGAGCACACCTGATGCACCTGATCAAGGGCTTCATTAGTTACACCAGGTGTGCTTGAGCTAGAACACATTAAATATCTGAACTGGCTGGGTTTGTTAAGTGTCACGTTTGACTGCATGTTAGAAATATGGCTAAGTCTAAAGAATAAGCGCACTGATTGGCTGGGGTGTGGGAATTGCAGGAACTTATGGCGAGACGGCGTATCTGCGCGAACCAATCGAGGCGCGTCCCGCTGACAGAGCAGAGCATGGGCGGGGCTTCTGGCTATATAAGCAACCCATTTTGCCATAGGATTCAGGTTAATTCGATTGAAGCGAGAATCGTTAGACGTGAAGCTCAATAGCATGGCCGTCTACACAATACTCGTTCCCGTTATTCTCAGGGAACCGAGGTTACGTAAGTAACCGAGAACGCTCCCTTTCGAAAACGGTTCACTCGTATTGCGTCTTGCTAGACGCATATGGGAACACAGTTCAATCATGCCGTGCTATTAAAGCTGAAAGACTTTGCTCTGAACTCCAGCCTGAGATAGAAAGGCCTGAGGCATTAGAGTAGAACTTAGTCAGAAGTCCAACAGGGCCCGGACAAAGGTCGGGCCCACAGAAGGAGCACCTAGTGGGTTGGGCTCCTCAGAGGCCAACACTCACTTAGACAGATAGGACTCATGTCTGCAGTGCAGGTACTTCTAAGTTGTAAAATCAAACAAATGTGGCCGCTCTGATGCCGATGAGGCATTGAAGGCCCATTGAGGCGTAGTCCAAATAGATAGCGTCTACTATCCAGCGTGATAATCTTTGCTTCGTGACCGGAAGCCCTTTGGTGTGGCCACCGAAGCATATGAAGAGCTGCTGACTGGGCAAAGCGCTCTATATAGACCCTGAGAGCTCTGACAGGGCAGAGTAGGTTTAGTTCTCTGTCGTCTTCTGGCGAGGGAAGGGAAGACAGTGAAATGACCTGAGCTCTAAACGGAGTTGAGAGCACCTTGGGTACATAGCCATGTCTTGGTTTGAGGATGACTTTGGAGTCGTTAGGCCCAAACTCAAGGCAGGAAACGTTCACAGAGAGTGCTTGCAAATCGCCCACTCGCTTGACCAGTCTTGAGCGAAAGTGGCCTTAGGTTGGCCGACTGAAGCAGCTCGAATGGGGGCCCCCAGAGGGCCCTGAGGACCGTGGATAGGTCCCATGAGGGTATAAAGAGGGGATGAGGTGGGTTTAGCCTCCTGGCCCCTTTAAGGAAGTGGATGACTAAGTCGTTTCTTCCCAGGGATTGGCTGGCCACAGGAGCATGGAAGGCTGCTATGGCCACCACATATACTTTGAGCGTGGAGGGGGTACGGCCCGCATCCAGTAGCTCTTGTAAGAAGGAAAGTACCAGTGGTACTTCACATGAAGAGGGGTCTTGGTTCCGAGCTGAGCCCCAGCTGGTGAACACGGACCATTTAAGGGCATAGAGGCCTCTCGTGGACGGAGCTCTAGCCTCAGTAATAGTAATTAGGACTCTTTCTGGGAGGCCTCTTGGTACCAGATGAGGGCCCATACATGGAGGGCCCACAAGTTGGGATGGGGGTGCCAGACTGTCCTGTTCGCCTGAGTGAGGATGTCCTTCCTCAGGGGTATTGGCCAAGGAGCTGCTTGGAGCAGCTGCATCAACTCGGGGAACCATGTTTGGGTCCGCCAGAGAGGGGCTATTAGGAGGACTGCACACTTGCTTTCCCTGATCCGTTTGATGGCCTAAGGGAGCACCGAAACCGGAGGAAATGTGTAGAGGGGAAGGCTGGGCCATTTGTGGGCCAGCGTGTCCCTGTTCTTTGAAAAGAATATTGGGCAGTGAGAGTTTTCTTCTGAAGCGAAGAGGTCTACCTCTGCCCTCCCGAAGATACTCCAGATTTGCTGAACCGTTTGGGGATGGAGAGACCATTCCCTGGGGGGAATGTTGTCTCGAGACAGCATGTCTGCCCCTCGGTTCAATTTGCCCAGCAGGTTGTCTTGTGCCCATAGCAGGAGGTGCTTGGCCATGGTGTACAAGGTGCCCGACCTGAGTCCACCCTGGTGATTTATGTAAGATACCACTGCCATGTTGTCCGTCCGGACCAGGACGTGGTGTCCTGCCAGGTTCGGGAGAAAGGTTTCTAGGGCTAGGGAATCTCAAGGCAGTTGATATGTAGTCGTTTCTCCGAGCTCGACCAGAGGCCGGAGGTTGGCCTGCCCTCGTACAGAGCTCCCCAATTTAGGTTGGAGGCGTCTGTTGAAACAACCTTCCTCCTCGAGACTAGACCCATGCTTACGCAAGTTTGGTACCAGCTGGGGTTTTTTCCAGGGGGCCAGGGCTTTGATACAGCCGTGGTTTACCCTGATGCGAAGGCAGCCGGACCACCAAGCATGAGCCGGGACTTGGGGCTTTCTAGATGGCTGAGGAGCCAGGATTTGTGAGTTTGTAACTCGGCCTCCGACTGGGCCAGAATGAGCCAGTATTTCAGAATGCGCATTTAACGCAGTCTCGGGGGAGAAAGCTGCATTCATGCATTTCATGGCAGGACTGTGTACTGATAAGCCATCCCCTAGAATGCGAATCACAAGAACGGTCTGTGATGGGGGGCTATTTGGATGTGAAAGTATGCATCTTTCAGATCCACTGACAAAAACCAATCCCCTAGGCAAACTTGCGAGAGGATTTGTTTGGCTGTTAACAGCCTGAATGGCCGTCTCATGAAGGCCATGTTCAGGTGTCTGAGATCCAGAATAGGCCTGAGTCCGCCATCCTTTTTCGGTACAAGGAAGTAACGGCGTCAAAGTAACGGCGTCGGCGTCGAGTTGATACAGGGCTGAGGCAGCTTGACCAGTGGAAGCGTAGGCTCAGCCGGCGAGAGCTTAAGTGGATCTGCACGGTTTAGATGGATGAGTCAGTTTGGCCTTCCGTCTGATGGCGGTGGGTGGGCAGAGATGCGCAGCCACGGCTTCCTCCAGAGGCAGCAGTTTTTGTCATAGCCTTTCTCCTCAGCGCCATCTAGAGTCTAGAGTGCTGCAGAGGCGGAAGTGCGTAGACGGGCCAAGTTGGGGGCGTGCCATGACTTTGTAAGCTCATCGTGCACCTCTGGAAAAAACGGCGCTGATCGCTGTCAAGGGGCCTGTTGGCGCCCTGGCAGGAACCACTCGTTGAGGCGGCTTCTCGTGGGCTCTTCTGGTGACGGCCAGTCAAGGCCGAGCTCTTAGACAGCCCTGGCGAGAACTCTGAGAAGTTCGGCGTCCGTACTTGCTCTGGCGTCGCTTTTGCTGGTCTCAGGCAAGGGGGCGGGGTCATCCACTGAGCTCAACCAATCCTTGCCTTCAGAGGCCACCAATGACATACTGTCATCGTGGAGGTCTTTGGAGAGAATGAGGCTAAGCCGGCGTGAGATCACTCATTTCCGTGTGCTTATGAGTACTCTGACCCTGCTGTTTCTTTCTCCAAGGTTCCTGGGAGGCGTGAAACGGGAGGGTGCGAGGAGCTGGGTCGCTCTCTGAAAAGAAAGCTATCCGTGAGCACAGAGAGGAAAGCAGCATGTTCTCGCAATGAGAACAGCTGTTCTCTGTGAATGCAGACTCTGCATTTTTTTTTTTCCCCCAGGCAGGAAATGCACTCACTATGCTTGTCTGTGGGATGCAGAGGGGCTCTGCATGTACCACAGTCACGGTGCAACATTTGCAACAACGCCGCGCTTACTCTTTTAGAGAAAATTTGCTTTTTAGAGGAAATTTTGCTGTTTAAGTATACTCGCCAGATTGCCGCAGGGAAACGGCGAATCAGCAGATGACGGCGTCAAGTCAGATCTCGCTGAACAGGAGGCTGCCGTCCGGTGAACTGCTGCTGCATATTCATCACATTCCGCTGCTGGGCTCGTTCGAGAAGGCTTTCAAGCTGGAGAAATCAGTGAAGAAGTGAATCGTCGCTGAAGGAGAATAAATCTGAATCCTATGGCGAAATGGGTTGCTTATATAGCCAGAAGCCCCACCCATTTTGGCTTCAATATTTTCAAGAAAAGGAGTTTTCCCATATGCGTTTAGCAAGACGCAATACGAGTGAACTGTTTTCGAAGGGGAATTATACTCAAACGCAGGAAGAAATGGTGGTTTTACTAATAATAAAATAAACAGAAACAAACAAACAAACAAACAAACAAACAAACAAACAAAACAGCCCACGAGGGGGAAAACCAAACTTGACTTAAACTAAACACGAGAAGCTGGAACATGGAACATGGAGGGTGACAAATGACAACGATCCAGCACAGGACACAAGCAAACACAAGGAGACTAAATAGGGGACAAACAAGGCAGGTAATGAGGGAGGACAGGTGGGGCAAATTTAACAATAATCTGATAACAAGATGGGCGGGGTAGACAATAGACATGAGAGCACATGGCATGAAAACACATGACAAACCATGTGGTCACACCAAACATGACAATATAGCAGTGTCATGGCTCTGTCACCAACCCAAGAGCAAAACTAGACCGAAGTGACAGAACCATGGCATCTAGAGCGCGCACATACACGGTTTGTTCTTTGTGCATCAATATAACAGACTCTCACGCACTTACTGTACGACTCCTGTACGTCACCAAAATTGCGCTCTTCAGAAATAATCGCAAAATACGACAGCGCTCGTGTTTTAAAGCAAAGCACACACTGGAATGAATAATTGACAGCCCTAATTTATATTCATAATTTATATGCATTTTATTTAATTTCTTTTTGCTGTATCGAAAATGTACCGAACCGTGAATTTTGTGAACCGTTAAACCCCTAATAATTTATATGCCTTTTTATTCATTGACAAAGCACTGCATTTGTAAAAGTGATCTTTCCTGTTTCTTTCTCAGCCTTAGAAATCTGTTGTGATTTTTAGACACATGATCTAAATCTGTAGTTTTTTCTTCCAGATTTTAGTGATAACACAAGAGCTCCCACGAAACTGACTGATCATTTATTAGTGTTATGTAGTCTTAAACTCTGCTAGCTTTTCAAAGACAACTTTAAAGAGAAATGGTCAATCTGTACTCACACATGACATTGAGATAAACAGCAGGAGAGATGTGATTGTGTCCGTGTACAGCACAGCTATATCTGCCTGCATCCTCTCTTCTGACTGACTGCAGCAGGAGTTCATTGTTTCTGTCTCCTCTCTCAGTTAATGGCTGTGAGTTTCTGTACCAGATGAATGTTGCTCTGTCAGTCAGAGTGCAGCTGCTTTTACATGTCAGACGGACTGAATCTCCCTCTGTCACTCTCTCAGGAGACTCCACCTGAAGATCTGAACACAACACACACATTATATCTAGTGCTGCTGTCATACACTGATTATTATTCAACAATGCACAGAAGAAGAGATAAACCTCATGAAAGTCACCCGTGACAGTAAAAGTCACTCCTGGTTCACCAATCCATCTTCCATCAGGTTTATCAGAGATGAATCTGAAATAGTACTTGTGTGAATCCTTCAGTGTCACATGACTCAGTCTGATGGTGCAGTACCGCTGTGTGTCTCCCAGATACTGAAGCCTCTGACTGTATTCAGTGTCCTCAGACAGATCTGAAGGCTCTACAAGTTTTTCATAGACTTTGGTCCAGAACACTTTCTTGATCCGATATCCAGTAGGGTATGTATAAGTGCAGCTCATTATCACTGTTGAGTCCTTTAGTGCACAGATGTGTGAAGGACTGTAACTCACACCCCAACCAGCACTAGAAACCCCTGAAACACAGAATTCATCCTGATGAACATGTTTTATCAGTTACAACCACAAAAACATGATCATTTTTACTACTTGGAAACAGCAACTCATTACAGAAAATAAAAGTTCATCTTCTCAGAATTGAGTGAAAATGAAGTGTGATTTACTTCATCAGCTTTGATGGAGGGTGTTGCAGAAAAGCAGAAGTAAATGTACAGAGACAGAGTGAAGAGAGAAGCAAGAAATCAGCAAACTTCAAAAATCAGCAAAATCAACTTCCTTGTTAGTCCAATAAAAGCTTTTATTGACACCAGGCCCAGCAAACGACAGGTTTTTCAAAGTGGGGATCTATGACATCAAAGGGAGGCAAGCACCGCCTCTGCAGAAGAAGATCAACACCTACTTCATCACTGCCTGTTTAGCCCCGCCCACCGATTTGCGCATGTAACATAGGCCTAGCGTTAAACCAGATCAAGCTACCAAGCAATTGTAACTACTGAGACAAATCAGATACATAATTAATTGCTACATTTAACAAATATGCTTTAAATGCTTTACGCTTAGTAACAGACCTTCACCCAAGAGCGCAGGAAAGGTCTCTGTTACCAGGGCTACCATCAGATAAGACTTAGTTTACGACCTAAAGGAATTTGCAGAGAGCTGTGATGGTCACTTGAGTCTTTTTGAAAAGGACAAATAAAACCATCTTTAACTCATACAACCTGTATATAATCACTTGAGAAATATATAAACATATATCCATCTCATGATTTTTCTTTTATAGGGTTTGGTCTATGTATTAATTCAATCTCTGTTGGATTTATGTTTCAGAATTGCATACTATGGTTAACGAAAATCATGTGTATGGCATGTTTGGTGTCTACGAAGTTGTAATTTAGAGATCTGAATGATTGTGTAAATGATATGTCGATACCTGTGCAACATATTAGTATTACAAGAATCTTTAATAGTTCCTTTATCAGCAGCCAATCTGCAAACGATCTGCTTGAGACAAAGGATCGTAAAACTTTCCCTCCGAAAGCCTGAATACGATTGGCTCTCTGACTGAAGAGGCGGTGACCTCTTGCAGACCTTTTAAAGAGAGACGCACAGATCCGCTCTCTCTCTTCTCTTTCCGGACCAAAACGACACGTCACCTTGGCTGTCTATCAGCCGGCCAGCAGGCCAGGCCGATAAGGCCTACCCACACATCAAGTCATGTGTGTGTGTGGAACATGAATACCGATGCCACCACATGGCCGGTGGGCCAGCAGGCCCAACATCTCACGCCATGTGCAACTTCCTCAACCTCGACGGAGTTGAAATAACCATGCAAGTTCATCATTTCTTCTTCAATCGATGCAGAAGAAATCGATCGCCACTTCAATGCCATCGGATCGAACTATCAAAACTTTCTCCTGCGATTTCACCTCGGACGCTCTTCTACAGCTCAGGCTAAATGCAAGTAACGTACAACATCGCTGTGTAGTTAGTAAAACTGTAAACCACTTTGTTCAGACAAAGGGGCTTGTAGTCAATGATGGTTTCTCCCGGGTGCTTTTAGTGTTGCATCCATCTGTTCTAACCCGGTTTTTCAACCACTTTAACTTTGCCTCTCACCATGTATGTGTGATGTGTATGTATGTTTTATGTTCGTTTAGTCTTTTTTTTTGGTTCTGACTCCCTGCCTGCAAACAAATTGTCACTTAAATGATCGATCTTGTTATGCGCTCTAAGCGCTGTAAATTGAAGGAATAATTATTTTTCTGTGGCCATGAAAAATATCCTTTTCTTAGAATTAATTAATAATAACTAAACACATTCATTTCCGAGAATTTGAGAAAAAAATATTCACGATCTGGTGCTACAGTGACTTTTGTCCAATCAAATGCTCTGAACAATGAGAAAGTCCCTCCCCCTAAACCACATGACACTGACTAGCAAGAAGCAAAAGACTATTGGACATTTCTAAAAGGGACAAGCATTTGACACGTTCAACCCAAACTTCCTGTTTCAAAGGGAAATATGTGAGTACAGGACAGAAGAAAGTGTTCATCGGCCGCTCATGAGGCCTTAAATAAAACATCAGAGTGTTTCTAATGTGAATGTAACAGAGACTTACCGTGAATCATCAGCAGAACGATCAGAGGAAGAGGAGGAGCCATTCTGAGCGACATCAGCATAAAATACACTCACCTAAAGGATTATTAGGAACACCTGTTCAATTTCTCATTAATGCAATTATCTAATCAACCAATCACATGGCAGTTGCTTCAATGCATTTAGGGGTGTGGTCCTGGTCAAGACAATCTCCTGAACTCCAAACTGAATGTCAGAATGGGAAAGAAAGGTGATTTAAGCAATTTTGAGCGTGGCATGGTTGTTGGTGCCAGACAGGCCGGTCTGAGTATTTCACAATCTGCTCAGTTACTGGGATTTTCACGCACAACCATTTCTAGAGTTTACAAAGAATGGCGTGAAAAGGGAAAAACATCCAGTATGCGGCAGTCCTGTGGGCGAAAATGCCTTGTTGATGCTAGAGGTCAGAGGAGAATGGGCCGACTGATTCAAGCTGATAGAAGAGCAACTTTGACTGAAATAACCACTCGTTAGGTATGCAGCAAAGCATTTGTGAAGCCACAACACGCACAACCTTGAGGCGGATGGGCTACAACAGCAGAAGACCCCACCGGGTACCACTCATCTCCACTACAAATAGGAAAAAGAGGCTACAATTTGCACGAGCTCACCAAAATTGGACAGTTGAAGACTGGAAAAATGTTGCCTGGTCTGATGAGTCTCGATTTCTGTTGAGACATTCAGATGGTAGAGTCAGAATTTGGCGTAAACAAAATGAGAACATGGATCCATCATGCCTTGTTACCACTGTGCAGGCTGGTGGTGGTGGTGTAATGGTGTGGGGGATGTTTTCTTGGCACACTTTAGGCCCCTTAGTGCCAATTGGGCATTGTTTAAATGCCACGGCCTACCTGAGCACTGTTTCTGACCATGTCCATCCCTTTATGACCACCATGTACCCATCCTCTGATGGCTACTTCCAGCAGGATAATGCACCATGTCACAAAGCTCGAATCATTTCAAATTGGTTTCTTGAACATGACAATGAGTTCACTGTACTAAAATGGCCCCCACAGTCACCAGATCTCAACCCAATAGAGCATCTTTGGGATGTGGTGGAACGGGAGCTTCGTGCCCTGGATGTGCATCCCACAAATCTCCATCAACTGCAAGATGCTATCCTATCAATATGGGCCAACATTTCTAAAGAATGCTTTCAGCACCTTGTTGAATCAATGCCACGTAGAATTAAGGCAGTTCTGAAGGCGAAAGGGGGTCAAACACAGTATTAGTATGGTGTTCCTAATAATCCTTTAGGTGAGTGTATATATATATATATATATATATACAGCAAAAACCCCAGTGTTAAATTAACACTCCTCAGAGTTTATTTGAGTCCACACTCAAGAGTCAGAAGCAGTGTTAAAGTTGAGATAGTTAAGTAATTAAATAAGTGATGATTGACCATGATTGGGCAAGGGTGGGCACTTCCCATTAGAAATCAAGGGTCAAGAGCCCAACTAAAGCAAACACTGATCACCATAATGTTGACTTAAAAATGGTGACTCTATCCTTTGGTGATTCTGCTTGTTAACAGCAGGTGTTCATCACTAATGGTCAGTCATCACTCAATTAATCACTTAATTATCTCATTAACTTTAACACTGATTCACAGTTAATTAATCAGAGTTAGGCCTAGTCCACAAGTACACGGGTATTTTTATAAACAGTTTTTCCTTCTTCTTTTATAAAAAAAAAGGTTTTCATACACTGATTATTATTCAAGTCAATGCACAGAAGAAGAGATAAACCTCATGAAAGTCACCTGTGACATTAAGAGTCACTCCAGGTTTACCAACCCATTTCACATCAGGTTTATAAGTGATGAATCTGAAATAGTACTCGCGTGAATCCTTCAGTGTCACATGACTCAGTCTGATGGTGCAGTACCGCTGTTGATCTCCCAGATACTGAAGCCTCTGACTGTATTCAGGGTCCTCAGACAGATCTGGTGGTTCTACACCCTTTATTACAAGGTTTTTGGTCCAAAACACATTTATGATCCAGTATCCAGGTGGGTATGTGTAAGTGCAGTTCATTATCACTGTTGAGTCCTTTAGTGCACAGATGTGTGAAGGACTGTAACTCACACCCCAAACAGCACTAGAAACCCCTGAAACACAGAATTCATCAAGATGAAACCGTTGTTTTATCAGTTACAATTAAACACGAAAACATAATACATGAAAACGTGAATCTTCTCAGAATCTATTGAGTCATAACCCAGATAGCAAGCCACCATCAAAACAATGTTAAATCAATGTTAATGTGTCAATGTTAACTGCACTGAATCAACATCACGTTTGGACCCGCAATTAATGTTGAAAAAATGTTGAAATTTCATCCAAAAATCAATGGTAATAGCATTGAATCAATGTTACAATGTGATGTTGGTTCAACATCATGCTTGCACTCTCAGAAAATAAAACACAGCAACTACAACTAAAGCCACACAGCCTGAAATCAACTGAAGATAAAAGAATACAATAAATCTCTCAAGATCTCAGCAGAAGCTCTTACTGAGAATTAACAGAGGTTTAGATGTTGATATTTTTATTGAATATGTTTGGTCACCATCATGGTGATCAGTGTTACTTCATGAACTTCGATGAAGGGTTGCATAAATAAACACACAGAAGCAGAAGAGTGAAAACAGAACTAAAGCTGGTTTCGCAGTGCACGCATTAACAGAGTGTAAGCAGTGCATGTTTTTTCCAGCGCCCATGTTAACAGATTAGAGCATTCACACCGCACGCAGGAGCAGAGCAGAAGCAGCAGTGCTGAATATATATATTTTTTTTTTATTGAGCAGAATTGTAAATTGAAAAAACAGTAGCTTATACAAAGTAGGGGATCAATGATATACATACACGTACAGAAGAGAGAAAAACAAGAACAAAACAAAAACCAAGAGTTGTAGTAGCAGTAGTAATCATAATAATAATAGTAGCAGTAGTGGTAGTAACAACAATAATATTCATGATAATAATAATAATAGTTGTGGTAACATTTGTAATTTTTAATAACAATAGTATTAGTAATAATAATAATAGTAGTAGTAGTAGCGGTAGTAGTAACAACCAATAGTATTCATGATGATAATAGTAGTAGTAGTGGTAGCATTAGTAATTTATAATATCAGTAATATTATTATTAATAATAATAATAATAATAATAATAATAAATTTAGACTAGTCAATAAAGTTATTGTAGATATACACTATTCTATAGGTCTGGGAGCCCCTCCACAATTGCCAGTGAGCACAACCAACAGACACCCCCGACACAGACATGGACACCACATAATATTCTTGTTAGTGTATGTTATTTTTTCTAATGTGATGTATTCTGTAAGAAGATTGGTCCAGTGATTGATATGTATACAATTTTTGGATTTCCAATTTAGCAAAATTACTTTCTTAGCGATAGTTAGTGAAATGAGGAGTGGGTTTATATATTTGACTGGGAGATTATCGACTTCTATGCTGTTATTGAGTAAACAGAGTGACGGAGATGGAGGGATTCTACAGCCCATGATAATGGAGAGTTTTGTGGTCACTGATATCCAAAATGAATGAACTGGTTGACAGGTCCATGTGGCATGAAAGTAGTCATCTGTGCTCCCCAATGTGCACTGTGAACAAACATCTGTGTCCCCCAAGCCCATTTTAAACTTCTTTCTTTCGGTGATGTGAGTCCTGTGATTAATCTTGAACTCTATGAGCTGGAGGTTTGTGTTGTTAGTCATTGAAAAAGTATTGTTACAGATTTCCTTCCAGAGGTCGTGTTGAGAGAGAGGGCTAAATCTTGCTCCCATTTGGTCATGGGTATTATAATTGTTGCATCATTATTTGATATAAGTTTATGTAGTTTGAAAGTTAATTTTTTGGAGTTAGGGATTTTCATTATGTCTTCCATTAACTGAGAGGGATGAAGTGGGTTATTGATTATGTTTATCTTGGATTTAACTATAGATTTTATTTGTTGATATTGGAGAAACTGCTCTCTCCCAAGACCGTACCTCTGGGCTAGTGTTTTAAATGATGCAAATTGGTTATTTTAGAAAAAGTGATGGAGGTGAGTAATTCCTTTTTGGTGCCATGATGGAAAACTGACAGGTTTATTACATAGTTGGAAATCAGGGTTGGACCAGATGGGGGTGTGTCTACATGGTGTTAGTGGTGAATTAATAACTTTGTTTACTTTCCACCAGGCTGTCAGAGTTGATGAAATTGTAATATTGTTGAAATAATGCATTTTCTTGATTGATTTTGGTAGGAAGACGAGGTCTGAAACTGAAGTATTTTTGCATTGATTTTGTTCCAATTCCATCCATAAATTATTGTGATTGTTTTTGTGAATCCATTTTGTAGCTGGTTTGCTAAAAAGTAATATTGAAAATTTGGAGCTTCTAGGCCGCCTTGTGACTTTGTCTTTTGTAATTTTTCCAGAGATATTTTTGGTGTTTTGTTCTGCCAATAGAAGTGAGAGGTTAATGAATCGAGTGATTTGAACCATTTATTGGTGGGTGTTGTTGGAAGCATTGAGAAGAGATAGTTGACTTGTGGTAAAGTTTTCATTTTAACTGTAGCAATGCGGCCGATAAGTGATAGTGGTAGGTTAGTCCAGCGTTTTAAATCTTCTCCAATCTTTCTTAAAAGTGGTGTATAGTTGAGATTACTCTGACAGTCTGGGGGAAATGTTGATACCCAAGTATGTAATGTTGCCGGTGTGGAGTGGAAGAGAAGAATTATGAGCTGTAGAATCCCAGGCATCCTCAGAAAGGGGTAGTATTGTTGATTTATTCCAGTTTATTGTGTAATCAGAAATTTTGGAAAGATTGTTAATAATTTTAAAGGTTTCTTCAAGTGACTTGTAGGGGTTTTGTAAACATAACAATAAATCATACAGATACATGCTGCCCATCATAAATCAAAGGGCATGGCAGACAGTGGTCGGACAGTGCTCCCGCTCTCCAGCTTCTGCACTGCCTCCGCACTGCTTGTGTAGTGGAGTGCCACCATTTAGTGGCATCCTCTCTGGGTACGATTACTCTTCCCTAGGCGCAGGTAATCAGCGTCTCATGCGACCGCCTTTATGGTGCCCTGGTTTCCTTTGTTGGCGGTGAGTGCTGCTTCCAGTTGTGATTGTGCTCGGGCTTACAGGATGTTAACCTGGTTACTGTTACATTGTGCAGTGTACCCTCGTCAGTGCTGTGCGGTTTGCTGATAAACGCACACTATGCTGAAGGTTTGCCCTCGCTGTTGTGGCGCTCTGTTTGATGGATAAAAGTGCATGTGTGGATTGCACTGAGCGTCACCGGTGGATTGCTGTTTGACTTCCTGGTAGGTTCATTCCCAGCTCTTGGGGCTGTATTTATTTTATTAAGATGTGTGTAGTTACGTTTTTTTTTTTGTATTTCAGCTCGTCTTTGTGAACTAGTTTTATCTGTTGGCTGTGTAAGAATCGGTTTTACTGCTAAGACAAAAGCTGAAGATCCAACCCCCTGCAATAGAACAATAAAACTCACTAATCTGGAGAGAAGATCTCACAGAAAGAGTGTAGGACATCGGCCTGCCCAAACCTTCTCCCCCTCTCCCTCACCGACTTCCTTCCTCTGATTCAAGTCACAGAATGCAAATATACCACAGATGATGTATCTTGTTAATCTATTGTTTTTCCCCTTTTATGTGTGGTATCTTTTTAAAGGTCTCAGTGTGATTGGTAAAACGGTCTCAACTTCACTGCTGTCACTGGTAGGATGAGAAAGATTGAAACTTATGAGAATTCTGTTCTCCTTTTGAGTAGTCTCAGAAGATATCTGATCCTCTCCCCCGAAACCAGGTGTTTGTGTTTCAGATATTTACAACCCTTTGTTCTGGTCTGGGTATTTAAGGAAGGGTGGCAGAGCTGCCATTTGGGAACATTCTGTAGCCAGAGCCCCTATGCAGTGCTGCGTTAGTGTCCGAGAGGCACTCACACACACTGTATGTACAGTGCCAGATATAATGACTCTTTGAAACTATTTTCATGTTACTTTGTAATTGTATTTTATATTTTTATGCTGAAAGTTGTGTACCATGGATTCGTGTTTCATTATCTTTATGTAAGTTCTGTCTGGCCAAAATAAATGTTAATCTTGATTTATCTTGTATTATTCTGAAATCATTATTCTAATATGGATCAATGTGGAGTCCTTTATTTCCGCAAATCTTGTGCCAGAATAGATCAAACCGAGGACCCCATGACTGAAGCATGGAGTGCAGCATGCGGGGTAATCCGATTTCTGACTATTACTGTATTAGCAAGTTGCAGCTCTCGTGTCTATTAATCAAATTACACTTTTTGTTGAGTAAGCAGGTGCGACCACATCAAGGTAAAATATTCACTCTGTAATCCGCTGACTAATATTAGAACTGGCCAGTTTGTGTTCATGAACGCGCGACTCGCGACGCGTCTGTTTCTGTGCGATATCGGGTCCCTTGATGAACGAATATTTGAAAATAAGAGATACTAAGAAAAATCAACGATCCAAATTAAATCACAACGAATCATCAGCTGTTAAATTACGAACGTAACAAATTGAACGAAGTCACATAAAATTGGAGTCAGATCACTTTATTTCATGGAGTCAGATTTAAAATTAGATGTTAATAAATTAAGTGAATTTAACAGAAATGCTGAAAAGGCTTACACGCAGAATCCTTCAACCAAGCCGTTAGATTCCGTTTTTGGGCTAATGGATGGACCTTACAGCTGCCGGACTAATGACGTGATCTTTGCATGCTTGGTATGTGCGATCATTGTACAACAATGATGAATTGATGTTCACATTGGTATTTTAGCTTACATTTAGTTTCTTGTAGGTGAATTAATTTGCCTGTTTAAGGGCGTTTGAAGACTGTGCTGCCTGGCTTAAGACGTTTATTGCTGCTGTATTGTTCCTATTAGTTTAATGACGAGTTTTCTGTTTTTTTTTGTTTGCTCCGCATGCCCATGTGCGTTTGATCGCAGTATGCTTGAGCGTCGTTGTTTTCCTTTTTTTTTTTGTTAAGTTTATTTAGTTTGCTTGAGTTAACTTTTTTTTTAATTCGTTTGAGTGCAGATACAGTGTGTTTGAATTTACAATACGAATATTTTGTTTATTCTTTTGCTTGTGTCTTATATTTTTTTGTGCTTGTTTAATTCGTCTTACTGTTTTGTTGTTGTTTTTTTGTTACTTTTGGGTGCAGTCTCTGTAATTTTATATATGTATTTGAATTATATATTTTTCTTTATTGAACCACAGTAACTTGTACACAGTAAATTCCCCAGTGTTGAATTACTGGCTATTTGTTGTTAATAGATTTTCACCATAAATATTTGCCACAGATCAGTCATTCTAAATTTTGATTTTGAAATACATTTTAGGATTTTTTTTTTTTTTTTATCAAAACATTGTTTGTGAAAATCTCTTAACAAAAAAAAAAAAACTTTTTTTTTTTTTTTCTTTCCAAATACTTTTTTTTATGATGAAAAACATATTACCTGACCATCCTTATTAATGGCTTCTTTCACAACAAATTATATTTTTCAGTAAACACTGTTACAAAAACTAACAGCAGTAGCCCAGAGTCAAACTGCCCAACTAAAGCAAACACTGATCACCATAATGGTGACCAAACATGTTCAATAAATCATCAACATCTCAAACCTCTGTTAATTCTCAATAAGAACTGTAGAGGTCTGACAGAAATAAAGTCAGTATGGATTGTAATAAGAGAGATTTAATGTCTTTTCAGTTGATTTCATCTAAAGCTGTGTCTGAAGTCAGTTGTAGTTCTTGTGTTTCTCTTTCCTTCAGTGATTCTGCTCATTATCATCAGGTGTCGTCAATAATCAAACAATCATCACTCAATTAATCACTTAAGTATCTAATTAACTCTAACACTGCTTCATTGTTACTTTAACACCCTGCTGGTGGTTCCCATATGAACACCGAGCGGTGTTAATTCAACACCGGGGAATTTACTGTAGTAATCTCTTTACCACCCTAATGATTGCCACTGTGAGTGATACTCGGTTTGTGGCACTATCCCATTAATCATTACTGATAATCCTCAGGTTCGAGTGTTTTTTTTTTTTTTTGTCATTTGTACGTTTTTTTGTATTTTGTCTTATTTGACCACTCTAACCCTCTTTGCCGTGTCACGGCACAGGTAATAGTGTGGTGAATTGTACCCGGCCTGGGTCGGTTTGTGGCAGTGCTTCATATACAATCACTGAAATCAATGATTGCAGGTTGGAGTGGTTTGTGGTCTTTGTTTGCTATGTTTGGTTAATTTGTTTGTTGTATATTGTTCTTCTTAAAGTGGGTACCCATATTTATGATCATTTATTTTGTTTTGTAATGTGTGTTTCTTGCGTTTCAGGTGCCGTGGGTCCGGAGCAGGAGGGCTAGTTGCTCTATTTGGTGGTGGGTCCTTATGAGACACAGTGTGTGGTCTACAACCTATAGTGATTGACCCTTGGTTGAAGTGTAGTTCACGTGTGGGTGCTCCTTGATCATCGTTGAAGCTAGCGATGTGTGGCACTAGCTCACCCTTCTTCTGGTAACCACGAGCCCTGCGAGTTATTAATGTCATTGTGTTATTCTTGTTGTGTGTGTCTGTGCCAGAAGTGACTGATCCTTTGTTCAAGATATTATGGATTCAATCTAACATTTTTATCTTGGCTTAATAAAGACTTTTTGTATTTTGTTATATCCACGTCTCAGAGTCTCTGTGTAAGGGGAAATTGAACCTGTGTGTCCTTACTAGGATATTTTCCTGGTTTAGTGACTAGGGTGGCGTAGTCAGCTTTCTCTCTCTCCCTTTCTCTTTGCTTTCTCCTGCCCTCTCCCTTTACTTGCCACACTTGCGCGTGCGGTTTGAAACCGGTCTAAGACGTCAGTCACGAACAACATGCTGCTCTATCAAATAATCAAACACATGACAGTTAAGACTAAGAAAATAATCAATGATGATTTAAAGACTTCAGTTATATCAAAAAGATAATTTTTTGCCTTTCAGCTTATGTCTATCAGCTCTTGGATTATCTATATGCAAGTCCTTTGACACATACACCTCTACAATATCTCCACATCAGGCTTGTTCGGTTACATCCAACCGCAGGCGATGTCAAACACACCTAATGTCTTCTGAGAAAACGAGCCAAACATATTGATGGTCTTGCGATACACTGATGATTGTCCAATCAAATGCTCTGATGAGTGAGAAAGTCCCTCTTCTAAACCACCGAACACTGACTAGCAAATTAGCAATTCGCCTACTTACACTGCACTCTAAAAATATGTATACCCTTTTTATAATGAAAAAGTACATGCTTTTCAGTGTGTAGCAGAAGAGTAGAAGCTTTGGGACATACCATCACATCACATAGTTACTCGCATCCTGTCACCGTAAACTGACCTGTCAATAATTGTCAGTTAACATCCTTTTAATTTCCTACTGTAAAATGTTAATCTGCCAGACGTTGCAGATGAAAAATAACATTAAATATTTTTTATCAGATTAAATGTTGATTATTAGTCACATTTAAACCCCTTTATATAAACCACTCTACTTAACTGTCGGTCTCTCACAACTGCCATGTTTGTAGTTTTTAACACTTTTTACTTGTGTTTGTAGTTCTGAAAGAAAACCTCATCCAAAGTGCAATGGGTTGTGGGCAATATTAGCCTTTATAGTGTGCACGGATTCACACTTCGAAAATATAGTGGAAATAATAGACCATCCGGGGACTTCTGGCATACTCTTTTCAACATACTATGCTTTGGGACACGGTAACACTTACTATTTTAGGGTTCAATTCTCACTATTAACTAGTTGCTTATTTGCATGCATATAGGATATTGGCTGTTTATATAAAGCACATATTAATGCCTTATTCTGCATGACCTTATTCTACATCCTGTAATTTTATGTAACATCATTCTGCCCAGGGACCACAGATGCAAATTAGCTATTTAGCTAACTCTGGCACAACATTTGTGTTGTGTATGGTCCCTGTTAAAACTAAACTAAACCTTATTCTGCATCCCTTAATCCTACCCATTACCTAAACTTAAACGCTACAAAAACTACCTTACTAACCAATAATAAGCAGTAAATTAGGAGTTTATTGCGGAAAAAGTCGTAGTTAGTAGTGAATATGTGTTCCCCATACTAAAGTGCTACCGGACACACTAATCTCACATACTATTTAGGATGGATAGTATGGACACTGGGACGCAGGGTGTGACAACAAAAAACTATTGGACATTTTTAAAATGAACGATCTCATGGCATTGTCTCACCCAAAACCTTGTGTTTTAGGCCTAGTCCACATGTACACGGGTATTTTTATAAACTTAGTTTTTCCTCTGTTTAAAAAAAAAAAAATCGCATCCACATGAAAACGCAAAAACACGCTATGAAACGCTGTCAAGAACATGCCAAACCAACAGATGGCAATATAACCCTAATCGTAAAGCCATGTTGGCCAATCAGAAGCCTGAAAAAATGGTTATTGCCCGTTCCGGTTCTGACGTAACAAGCCAAAATCTCCGGTTTCACCAGCTACACGACAACACTACAATCGGAGTTTCTAAAAATCTTCACCCTGGCAGGAGTTCTCAAAAAAAAGTTTGGTTTCAGTGAACGTATACTGCGTTTGCGTGTAGACGAGCGGCCAAACTGCATAGAAAAAGCTGCGGTTTTGAAAATACCCATGTTCGTGTGGACAGGGCCTTAAAAGCAAAAACATACCACAGAAAACTGCTCATTAATCACTCATTATGGGGTTTTTGAAAATAAAATCAGAGTGTTTCTAATGTAACAGAGACTCACCGTGAATCATGAGCAGAACGATCAGAGGAAGAGGAGGAGCCATCCTGACCGACATCAGCATAAAATACATCTATAATACAGCATTAAACATCACTTATATACTCATAAACAGTGTATGTTCATCACCCTAAACAGCTCTTAGTGTTAGTAAGATCTTTGCACATCTGGAGATTATTAATGCTCAACATCAGTGTGTGTGAATGAACTGATCATTAGATGAACAGGAGATATTTCTCATGTCAGGAATCATGTGTCATATGAGCTTCATCTATAGAAATAATCATCAGTTTTCATTTAAGTAAGAGTGTGTTTGTCTTACCGTGTTGTAGCTCATCAGATCAACAGCAACTGAACGACTGACTGTTTAACACATGCACTTTTAGCTTAATGGACGGTGTGTGGTTAACACTGTTTTTTAAAGCCAGTGGCGGAAATATAATTGTCCCTACCTCAACATGAGAGGAACATCAACAAACTAAAACTAAAAAAATGATGTTTAAGTTAATTTAAATATATTTACTCAAGATGTTTATACAACAGGATTGATGTGTAGGTCATTCAGAAAGACAAACTCTTTTTCCTCTTTTGAGATGATCACAAATAAAACTGATCACTTGAAGGGAAAGTTACAGGAACACAAAAGCCAGAATAACAGAAGCTGATAATACTGAGCACTTTAAGACCAATATCCATTGAGAAGGTGCACAATTATAATCTTGTTCTGCATATCAGAATAAAACGATCAATTATTAGAGAAAAGCATGAGAAAGCAGTGAGCTAGAGATCAGTCATGTGATCATCTGTGATGGTTTATCTGTGTAGCGTGGTGACAGGAAATAACTAAGTGTCAATAGGAGTATAATAAGATCAAGCTGACTACGCCTTTATAAACAGGGAAGTGACTAACCAATAGAAATAGAGCGCACAGGTTCATTACCATAAAAGGTAAGAGAGACAGTGGGTATCAGAGTGATTGTCTTGAAACCACACACACAGAAAAACACACAAGTGGTTACAAGCAGCAAACCACACTCCGTACTCGAAATACCAACACCAGAAAGCAAGAACAGCTAGCCTTCTGACCATGGGGCCCTTCAGCCTAAAATAATAATATTATTAAAAAAAAATACACTCATCGTCATGTACTAGAACCAAAATTCAATTGAAGAAAGAATTCACAAATTAATGTGGATGTTGCACAACAGAACTCACCACAATTGATCACTGACTTGCAAAAAAAACAAAAGAAAAACAAATTACAACTAAATAAATTACATGAAATTAGTCAGTCAAACTGAAACAAAAAGAAATACTTGCATTGTATGGACTATGTTTCCAGAAATACGTTTAATTTTGACTCGATTTCCTTTAAGACATGATTATCTGTAAATCTGCTTTGAAACAACCTTGCTTGCGTCAAGGACAGAAATATTTAAAAAATGTAAATTCCATCTAACTAGTCACATGTTTTTGGAGAAAAAGTGAAGAGCCTGAAATATAATATCCCCCAGTGCATTTCAGGAACGTTCACAGACATGTCGACATGTCCCTCGATCTCCATTTTTATCATTCCAGCACTGGAGAAGCTCATTGTAACTAACTGGTTTCATGAACAATATGTGAGAATTCAACAAACTAGCAAATTCATCCTAGAGAAAATTCAAATAGCTTATTTGTGTAAGAGAAAAGACTATCTGACTTAAGGTACAGATGAGATAAGTCCAAGAAGCAACTCCCAGATAGCAAGCCACCATTGAAACAATGAAACTCACATAAAAAGCCAAGTCAAACTGCCCAACTAAAGGAAACACTGATCACCATAATGGTGACCAAACATTTTCAATAAAACATCAACATCTAAACCTCTGTTAATTCTCAGTAAGAGCTTCTGATGAGATCTTGAAAGATTTATTGTCTTCTTTTATCTTCAGTTGATTTCAGGCTGTGTGGCTTTAGTTGTAGTTGCTGTGTTTCATTTTCTGAGAGTGCAAGCATGATGTTGAACCAACATCACATTGTAACATTGATTCAATGCCATTACCTTTCATTTTTGGATGAAATTTCAACATTGTTTCAACATTAATTGTGGGTGCAAATGTGATGTTAATTCAATGGTGTTAGCATTGACACATTAACGTTGATTTAACATTGTTTTGATGGTGGCTTGCTATCTGGGACTATCACTTGCTTCAACTAATTTTATTACCAGACATGACTCAAAGACTATCTTTGCATGAATGTTTTATTAGCAGGAGTCACTTTAGCAGACAGAGCGACTCAACAAACAATTACCATCATATTTATATGTCAAGGAATACATTAAAAATAGCAAGGTTACATGTTAACTTATAATTGTTTCACCACATATATTTACTAAGCGTATAGTAAACATTTTTAATCACTCCACAAGTCTAGACTATTTAATCATAAGATTCATAAGACTGGTTAAATCATACACTCTTTCCCTATTTTTTCCCTACTTTGTCAGAACAGGCACAGTATATTTCATCAGTTTGGATTAAGAACACGCACACACAAAAAGAGAGAGAAAAAAAAGGAATGATAATAATTTCTGTCTGTCGTGAAACACGTCACTTTCCTGGCAGCTTTGAGTTTGTTTTCTTTGCCCTGAGGTCACACGGATGGAAGTGAATAGAGCACAAATTCTAATGTGACTGAGTCTTTACAATCTGTGAGTAGTTTTCAACACATTGATCACAAAATCTGTCACATTATCAAACCTTCAGACTGAGGCTCAAGAATGTTGTCAGGCTTGTTTCCAATTTGTCACTTATAGGAAATGCTAACCAGTTTACCTCTATGTATTATTTGTCCTCTATATTAGTATTCTCACACACAATCTACATAATCAGACAAGTTAAAGAATTTCGTCATTTAATTAAATTGTTATTCAGTTTATTTGATCTTTTGGCTGGAACTGTATTTGTATGTTCAGATAACATTGTCTTTATGATGTTTAACATCCATAAGGATGTCCTGATGTTGACTGTAGTTTGCAGTGCTGTTGTCAATGTTCTCAACTGTAGTTGAAACCGTCCTGAGCGCTGCGGCGTCTCCACAAATCCATTCACTCCGGACAGATTATTCACCTGGAACAAAAAAGATTCAGTACTGAATCAAGTGTTTGTTATGCCTCCAAATGCACTGAAAAAAAAAAAAAAAAAGTTTTGTCTTGCTCTCAAATACAAATATTTTAACATTCTTAGAACATTATCTTTAAATTTTAGAGAAACTTCTTTATTTTCCTTAATCAGATTAAGGGGTCGTTACACGACAGAGTTTTTAACAAAAAATGGAAAACTTCTAATGTGTTTGGGCCATTCATTTACATGGGAAAGGCGTTTTGGGGACCTGAAAACACAAACTTTTGAAAATGTGTTTTAAAGTGCAAGTTTCTGAAAATTATGCCAATGTTGTCTCCTATTGTAAACTACAAAAATGTGAATTTGTGAAAACAGTGACAGTATGCGCATCAGTCTACTGGCCTGGCATGTATAATGCAGCGTTTTAATCGTTTTTGTGGATATGTGTGAACTGGGATCGTTTTGACAACTTTGTCATCTGTACGCGAAAAACCCAAAAGAAAAACTTTGCAGTTTTTAGTACATCATTGTCATGTAAACGCAATGCATTGATGTTTATGCCATAGCAGACAAAGTAACTTAACGACAAAATTATAGACATATTTATATGCCAAGCAATGCGTAGAAACAGTTGTGAAAAATTAACTTAATTCAATAGATTTTGTGAAACATTTTCATGATTCGAGATATTTTCACTGGAAGCAAGTAAATGTATTAAATGGCATGGTAGCAAGTGTCAGTAGATTATTTTAATCCAAATGCAAGCTTGTCTGACACATTTTGCTTTCATTTATTTAATAAACAAAAAATCCATATTTAGAAAGAAGTGCATAGAGTAAATATTTAGCAAATGTTACTCACCTGTCTTAAGTAATTAACTCAAAAACCACCAGCTCCCATATTGAAGCCTCCCATATCGAAGCCTCCCATATCGAAACCTCCCATATTGAAGCCTCCCATATCGAAGCCTCCCATATTGAAGCCTCCCATATCGAAACCTCCCATATTGAAGCCTCCCATATCGAAGCCTCCCATATTAAAGCCTCCCATATTGAAGCCTCCCATATCGAAACCTCCCATATTGAAGCCTCCCAGATTGAAGCCTCCAGACAAATCCAAGCCTCCCAGACCATTAAAGTCTCCAAAGCCTCCCAGACCATTTAGGCCTCCAGTAACATCACAGCCTTCAGAATTATTATAGCCTCCATAGTCTGCCAGACCATTTACGTCAGGTAAAGTCAAGCCTCCAAGACCAACATCCCCGTTTCCAAAACCACCCGAGTTGTGAGTAAATCTATAAACATTGACTGGTTTGCAACGTTTATGACGACGGTTTCTGCTTTTATAATTACAGTTCCTACCATTATTACGTCCTGCTTTGCTGTTCTTAGAACCCATTGCTAGTCTAGCAGGTTTAAGCGATCAGTTTGAACCGGCCAGCTCCTAAACTTGCTGTCTGAATGCAGTTTGTATTTATGGTCCTTCATGAGCACATTGAGTATGTGAAGCAGACGTTTCCAGCCAATCGACTGATCTCACATGACTAAAATTTACATATATATATGTTTCTGCCCAACCTGTTTACTTTTATCCTCAACTACTGTAAATTACTCAGTCTGTGACATATTTTCTCCTCAGGAATTTGATGTATTTTGACGTCATTGTTTATCTCTTGTGTTCACTCACACAAGTGCTTCTGTACAGCAGTAATGCTGTGTCCACCAAAGCATTTCTTCCTAAGGTCAGTGTATTTTTAGAATTGTTTTCAGTGGGAACATCGCATAGTTAAAAATGCCAGCAACATGACGAGGTACTGAGTATCTATTTCATGCTGAGTGCTCGCCGAGAGTTTTTTTTTTTTTTTACTTTGGGTAAAATGCCATCACTTTTTTACCAATCACACACTCTCAGAAAAAAAGGTACAGTGGAGGTACAATTTTGTTCCTTGGGGAACAAAACATATGTACCTTTAAAGGTACACAATTGATCTTTAGGGTACAATAATACCATTGTTTTCCTCTACTTAGAGCAGGTGTAGCGACTGAGACAAATCAGACACAATTATTTTTACAATTTAACAAATAATCTTTAAAACTCACTCTGAGGTCTATGGACCCATCCCCCAAAAGACCCATAAGAGCAAGAAGAGGCCTCTGGTTACAGGACACATGGAGACTGATGAGGTTTACAACCAGAAGGAATTTGCAGAGAGCTGTGACTCCCACTTAATTATTTTTGAAAAGGAAAAATAAACCATCTTAAACCCATATAGCCTATATATAACCACTTGAGAAATATATAAACATATATCCATCTCATGATTTTTCTTTTATAGGGTTTGGTCTATGTATTAATTCAATCTCTGTTGGATTTATGTTTCAGAATTGCATACTATGGTTAACGAAAATCATGTGTATGGCATGTTTGGTGTCTACGAAGTTGTAATTTAGAGATCTGAATGATTGTGTATATGATATGTTGATACCTGTGCAACATATTAGTATTACAAGAATCTTTAATAGTTCCTTCATCAGCAACCAATTCAGTTACATATGCAAACGATCTGCTTGAGGCAAAGGATCGTAAAACTTTCCCTCCGAAAGCCTGAATATGATTGGCTCACTGACCCAAAGAGGTGTGACCTTTTTTTCGCAGATCTTAAAGAGAGACGCACAGATCCGCCCTCTCACTCTCTTGCTGAACCGACGCGTCATTTTGGCTGGCTCTCAGCCAGGCCAAGTAGGCCAGGCTGATAAGGCCTACACACACATCAAGCCATGTGCGTGTGTGGGACAGGAATCCCGATACCACCACATGGCCGGTGGGCCAGCAGGCCCAACACCTCAAGCCATGTGCAACTTCCTCAACCTCGACAGAGTCGAAATAACCATGCAAGTTCATCATATCTTCTTCAGTCAACGCAGAAGAAATCGATTGCAACTTCAACACCATCGGACCGAACTATCAAAGCTTTCTCCTGTGATTGTACATCGGACGCTCGTCAACAGCTCAGGCTAAATGCAAGTAACACACGATATACAAATCGCTGTGTAGTTAGTAAAACTGTAAACCCCTTTGTTCAGACAAAGGAGCTTGTAGTCACTGATGGTTCTCCCAGGTGTTTTCATAGCTTCATTCCTCTGTTCCGATCCAGTTCTTCAACCACTTTAACTACATATTACTCATTTAAGTATTTGTTTTGTGTGTATTTTTATGTTAGTTTAGTCTTGTCCGTAATTTAGTTAATCAAATTTGTGCACAATATATGTTTGGTTCTGACTCCCTGCCTGCAAACAAATTGTCACTTAAATGATCGATCTTGTTATGCGCTCTAAGCGCTGTAAATACAAAGGAAGAATTGTTTTTCTGTGGCCATGAAAAATATCCTTTTCTTAGAATTAATTAATAATCAATACTGAGTGTTCACAGGATGAACTGATTGATTGATTTTAATGCTAATGTAGCTACATCAAGTTAATCTCATTAATTGATTCAAATATTAATAATTAATCATAATGAATAATCATAATGAGTTATGAATAATTACTAACATTTCCCCTCTGTTCAAATCAAAAGACACCATAAACAAAAATTATCATGAAGAAAAATGTTTGACTAAACTCATCACAGACTAAAAATATTAATAAATAATATTCACCAACAATACTTTCTTGCCACAGATCAGACATTCTGAATTTTGATTTTTAAATACATTCTAAGGAGGAAAACGTTTAGATGCACACAGATATCAAGAATCAGCATATGAATCTCAACAATGGTGACATACTTAATGCTGCAATGCATGCTGGGAGCCATGAGTTTTATACTGTGGTGGCTTAGTAGGGTTGGAGCTAAACTCTGCAGGACATCAGCTCTCTAGGACCGAACTTGCCTACCCCTGACTTAGAGGTACAAAAATGTACCCTTAAGGGTACCACCCCAGTGACGCCCACTTGTACCTTAAAAGGTACAATTTTGTTCTTTTTTTTTTGAGAGTGCATGACAAATTGGTACACATTTTCAATGGTCACACATTTTCTGAACAACAAATAATGTTGAAACTAGAAATGTATCTCGTTTTTTTTTTTCTATCAACACAATTGAACATTCCTGTCTGAGTGTCATCAATACTATTTTTCCCATATTGTGCCTGTAACTCTAAAAGTATTAAATATATCTCAATATCCTTATATATTCTCATTCTTAATAAACTTTTCTTTTGTAACCTTAATTTTAAAGGCCCTATATGATTCAGTCCCACAGATATAATGTGGCTCCATGCTCAAATTATTGAATATTTATTTTCTACACCAAGGGATATTAAATATTATCAACCTCTATTCAAAGTGATAAACTTAATTTTTTTTTTTTTTGTCAGGAAGATACATAGATGGCATAAAATTTGAAAGCATAATAACTGAACGTCTTTGAAATATCAGCCAATAAAACTTTTTTTTAAACAATGGCACTTAAAACTTTTAACTAAATGTTTCAATAATGAGGTTAAGAATACGCTACAAGTTACTTAAAATGTTTTTTTCTCTATTTAACAACATTAACGGTAACACTTTACAATACGGGTGCACTAATATGCATTAACTCATGACCATTCATGACTAAACCATTTATTAATGATTACTACATCAGCAACTAATGAACATTCTATATGAATAATAGATTAAGTAATCATTAAATTGTTATTAGTTAAATGTGTCATATTGTATTAATTCCCTAATAACATATTATATTAACTAATATGTTAATTACTACAATGGATCAAAGCCATGCATTTCAACTTCCAGTTGTCTGCTTTAATTAATCATTAATTAATGATTTGCAAAAATATTATTATGTTATGACTTTACTTGTTGTGGTACATGACTATTAACCCGTATTGTAAAGTGTTACCACATTAACTTACAATAGTGAAAGATGACTTCCCTTTTTGATCACGTCTTTCCTCAGGCTGAATGTTGGCTGAATGTTGGACTCATGAACAATAATCACGTTGTTTGCATCCGCCCAAACTGATTTGCCAAAATTAAAATGCGAACAATGAAAGGGATTTGCAGAGCCACTCGCTGTGAAATGGGAGGAACCAGCCAGCACCGGCATAGGATTCTGCTGGGTCTTAAAGCCTTCCGCCAACGGCTATGTTTGCAAATCAAACAATGATTTGTCTCAAAGGAATGATTAATTCTTAATTTAGAGCATATGTCTGAATATACGGGACAAACTGTATATTAACGGGACAAACTGTATATTAAACTTCATTAATGCCTTAAATACGGGACGATTCCGTATTATACGGAACGGTTGGCAACCCTAGTTGGAACTGGGCTACTTTTGCACTGTTGCTGTGGGTTGTTTGTAGCCTATAGTCCACGGGTTTAAGTTGTATTTACTTTAGCAATATTTCTACCACCCGCCCCCCGCATTTTGGCCATGATTCCGCTACTTTTGATTAGCAATTGGAGGGGTTTTGTTGTGCAGACCTGGCAACCCTGTCCCTTGGTTCGGCCTTTGTGCACTTCGAAGTGCGCAGCCTTCACATTGGGACACAGGTATATTACTAAAAATATTTAATTAGACATCACAAAGACTGCATGCTGAATGTAGGTGATTAAGTTGTTATCACTGTGAGATCACTGTGATAGTGTTGAGAAACAGGAAGTAGAATGTCCCCCGGTGACTGATATTTGAGCCGCCTCCTCTCAACCTGCTCAACATTTTGAATTCACAATGAGCTCACATATTACTCACACTGAGAGTGTCACCATACGGAAATGGTGTGATGTCACTGTGATCATCACATGATCACACGTGTTGACCGGGTAGGAACTATCAGAGACGTAAGTGTGCATTGATTAGACAAACGCATACGAAACACCGGCACCGGCATTTATAATTTTTTTCTAAACATATACTTTATTAAACAACAATCAGAATGTTAAAAAGAGAGAAAAAATACAACCATACCGATAAAGCAAACAATAATCTTGGACATCTTGTCTAAGATTATTTGAGAGTAAAATAACCTGTTGTAAAGCACCGCTCACTGTTTAGCACTTCAGCAGACACGCGCCCACGCTCATGTTAAGGTGCACGAGCGCCAGGCACGTTCTCTGCGAGATGCTCTAACCATAAATATCTATCTACATACTAATAACCTACTGGTCTAACAAAACAGTCACTGACAGAGGCGCGTGATCATTTCTCTGTGCTCCACTTCATCAGCCAGTAAATACCTTGCTCTAATAGCTCTGCTGTCACCATGTTTTTTTTTAATAGCATATCAGAAAATTTACAGGTATATACAAGTCCCATTAACATTTATTATTTTTGTGTCTTAAATCAATGGTTCTTAATTCCTGAATTGAGTGATCACAACACTGCACTTTTCAGATGTCACAGACTAACAGTTTTTGACTCTCTGACAATATGTTGCTTTGGGCCCCTACCCATTTGAAGTACAGTAACGCTTTAGATTACAGCCCGGAAAGTACTGTGTAAGCAAGAAATGAATTTACAGCGTAACATTCAGTAATTGTCACATAAAAATATATTTTGGGCATTTTACTCCCTTGAATGTTGATTTATCCAGTCCAGTAAAACATGATGATGTGCTTTAAGGCAAGTTCGCAGGTTGTGTGAGTTCATGACCAGGTGACCAGGCCTATTCACAAAATATTCCATCCGATAGCAAGTTGAACAATAGGACTTATTAGTTGTGTAAAAGTGTCTTCGAAAGAAAATAAACATCTTCAGGTTTATTTTAGTACAGCTAAAATTGATGTTGTTATATTACAACAGTGGGCCTTACAGGGTTAATAAAGACTCACATGCAATGCTTCTTCACCGTTGCTTTAACGTGAATGAAGCCCATCGCAGAGACACACACAACCAATCACACACATCCTTCTCCAACTAATTATATTAAGTATTAATTTGAAACAATAACACTTATTATAGAGCTTAAAATATTTGTAATATTTGCATTTTATGACGAAAACTTGCAGAAACAAATAATAATAATCATATAAATCTATAAATAATCCCTTAAAGCAGAAAAACATGAAAAAAAATCACAGAAATACGACATAATCATGCAACATACCACAGGAAAAAAAAATATTAAGGAATAAGAAACTGTGATAATTATAATGAGAATTATTTATCATGCCACGTGGAACTTCTCATCTTTCCCTTGATATGTTTAACCTTATGTGCAATAGCTTTAGCAGCACCCGATCCTCCTGTTAGGACTGCTCCTCCTGCCATTAAAGCTACAGGCAGTGCGACTCCTCCAGTGGCAGCGACCAGTACTGCACCTCCAGCTACTGCTGCTCCTACACCTGCCACACTCGCTCCCACTAAAGCTGTCTCCTGAACCTTCTTCATCATTATCTTTCTCTGAGCTTCCCTGTACATCTCATTTGTGTAATGCTCTCCACCGTTCTTCATCACCATTTTTTTTATCTTCTTTACCAGTTCAATGGCCTGTGCTGGACTTTTATCTTTGTTATTGAACACATAACCGCCATTACACTGACTAACTAGCTCATTAATCGGCTTGTTTTCAGTCAGAAACTCCTCAATAGATGTATCTAACTGATCTCCTCTAGTGAACAGAACGATGGTGTAACGTGCAGCATCTTCTCCAAAGTTCTTCTGAATCCATTTCACTGTGTTTTTCTGTTCCTCTGTGAATCTGTCGTCCAGTCTGATGACCAGAAGAAACGCATGAGGACCAGGAACAGACATCTCCACACATTTCACTATTTCGCCCTTCAGTTGTTCTTCACTGAGCGAAGTATCACACAGTCCTGGAGTGTCGATCACTGAGATGTTTTGACAATCCACTCTCCTCTGAACTTTTTGGCATTCCTTAGTCACAGATATAGAAGATAATTTTGCATCAAACTCCTTTCGTCCCAGGATGGTGTTTCCTGTTGTGCTCTTTCCAACTCCAGTTTTACCCACCAGAACAATTCTGAGTTCTGACAAGATTAAAAAAAAAATGTAAAAGGATAGGTATAAACACTAAATAAAGATTTACTCTAGACTCTAGACCATCTCATACACAGCAAAATCCCCAGTGTTAAATCAACACTGCTCAGAGCACATATGGTCCCACTCAACAGGGTGTTAATTTTTAGTTAAATGAGATAATTAAGAGATTAGTTAAGTGATGATTGACCAGTAGTGAAGACACCTGAATAATGAGAATCGCTGAAGAAAAGAGACACAATAACTACAACTGACTTCCAGCCATTACACATTATTGCACTTATTATTAACCAGTTTGACTTTATTTCTGTCATACGAATTCATAAGAATTACATAAGTTCATAATTAACAGAATTAACAGAGGTTTAGAGGTTAATGTTTTAATGAAAGTTTAAGTCTAAAGCAGTGTTTGCTTTAGTTGTGCTCTTGACCCTTGACTTTTTAACATTATATTTTCTCTGGCTGTTGCAACTGTGTTTGTTTGTTATGGCAAGAAAATCCATTAGGGTTTGTTATTGATAATAACAACATAATCATCACCTACATTCAGCATGCAGATTTTGTGAGGTGTTATTTATAACAGCCCTATGTCTATATGCTATGAGACCCAGCAGTATCATAATCATTCACAAAAGATTTTAAACACGTTAAAACATAAACATTTTGAACTACTGTGTCTTTAAGACACAAACAGACATCAAGAATCAGTGTATGAATCTCAACAATGGTGACAATCCAAAGCTTAATGCTGCAATGCATGCTGGGTACCTAGTCTTTATGAAGTGAGTGCACTTTGACCTCACATTGTGACCATAGTATGAGCACACAGTGAGGGCGCTGTGAGGTTACACTTTTATCTCGCTGTGACCTCACATTGCGACCACATCACGAGTATCCTGGGAGCTCATGCATCCATCACTCAATCACTTAATTATCTCATTAACTTTAACACTGATTTAGGCCCTGTCCAAACGAAGGTTTTTTTAAAACACCAGCTTTTTCTATGCGGTTTAGCCGTTCGTCCACACACAAACCCAGGATCCAGTCACTGAAACCAAACTTTTTTAAAAACTCCTGCCAGGATGAAGATTTTTAGAAACTCAGTGTTGTCGTGTAGACGGAGATTTTAGCTTGTGACATCAGAGTGCACACTGTTATCTCCTTTGTTTGACTTCAGATTGTGCGCCGCTATCTCATTTTTTTACGTGAGGCGAGTCTGTGCAATGGCGGACGTAGCCAAAATATTGCTGCTATTAACTGTGCTAACAGGGCTTATCACATGTTTACAGATACATGCACAGTTCTCCCATTATATTGCAGACCAGAGGCATCAGAATGCAATACTACGCAGGTCACTCCTTAATAATAATAATAGTAATAACCTTTTTTAGACTTCTGATTGGCCAACAATCTGGTTAGGGTTATATTTGCCACCTGTTGGTTTGGCGACAGCACTTCATAGTGGATGAAGATTTTTTTTAAACCATGCTTGTGTGGACGAGAGGAAAAAATCGTGTACATGCGGACTAGACCTCAGAGTTATTTTTCAACACTCTTGAGTGTGGAGGAGAGTAAATTTATCACTGGGGGTTTTGCTGTGTGAATTCACATTTGACGTTTAGTTTTTCTGTTTAGAGTTTTGTGTAAAGTTCTTACCGTCTTCTGATAGTATCTGGTATGTCTTCTTATTTCTCATTCCCCAGTTTTTTTCTGGTGTCTTGCCTACATTTTTTTCTCTCATTCTTTCATTAGAGAATTCCTCAAATCTGTCTAATGATCTATTATCCAGGTTTTCATACATATGAGTTGTTTTCATTCTTTGTCTGACATAAGAAACTAAACTCTCAATTTCTTCTTCAGTCACAGTATATGATTTTCTCTCTTCTGTTGCACTTTTCATTTCAGAAGTCTCTGACATTATTTTTGCTCGTTCTTGTCTCGCCTCTTGCTCTTGCTTTATTTCCATGTAAGTATATTCTTCCTTTTCTTGTTTATTTTCTCTTATGATTTCCGTTACTTGTTCAATCACCGCATGTGTCCTCTCTTCCTCTACACTGTGGGTTGTGGAAGTCTCCCATGCTCATTTAGTTTGCTTTTGTTTCATTTCTTGCTCTTTTCTTTTGTATGTCTTTTTTTTCTCTTGATTTTTTGTTATTCTGATGCTCTTTTTTCGAGACACTGAGAAAATCCCACTGTTGTAATACTGGTGATTATTCTGTTTGATGAATTCATCAATCTTCTCTAGAAGCTCTGTGATCTGAGTTTGATTAATCTCATTTTTACTGTTGATCTCATGATAATTGTCTCTGCAGTGACTGAGCAGCTCTTGAAATTTTGTACTAAGCATAAAGAGCATCCATTGTCTCCTTGACATTTGTTCTCTTCCAGTAAACAGAACCAGAGAAAACTTAAACGCTTGAGCTCCAAAGATCTCCTCAATTTCCTCCACAACATTCCTCTCGTCCTCCTCAAAGTTCTCCAGGTTAATGACGAGCAGAAAGACGTGAGTACCAGGATAACAGAGATCCAGACTCTTCATCATTTCATTCTTCATCTCTTCATCAGTCAGTTGAGTGTTGAAGAATCCTGGAGTGTCGATGATGGAGATGTTTCTGTCTTCTACTCTTCCTCTCTGTTTCTCACTCTCTCTGGTTCTGCTCTCTTTAAACGCCTCTCGACCCAGTATTGCATTTCCTATTGAACTCTTTCCAGCTCCAGAGACTCCCAGCAGCACAATCCTCAGATCATGTGCATCACCTGCAGTCAAACCGTTCAAACCATTAGCTTGAGATATTGTTGATTTGTATGTTTGTTTTCAGATATTCTTTTCAATTTGTTATTAACATAAACCCTGGCTCCAGCCACAGTGTATATTGCACAATTTAAAATTTAATGACTTGAGGTCATAGAAACTGCAAGTAAGGGCATTTTCACACTGGCAGTTTAGTTCGAAACAGAGCACAGTTCGCATGAAAAATTTGCTAATGTGAAAGCTGTCATGCAGTCCCGTGAGCGCACCAGGGGCCTCATTTAAAAACTGTTGCGTAGAAACTGTCCTACGTTTGATCTAAGATCGTTTCTCAAATGTGTGTACGTGTGATTCCGAAAAACGAACGTATGCACAAAAAAACTTGCGTACGCCTCGCTGCGCATAATAGCACAAAATTAGTAAAAAAAAAAAATGATTGACCCGTGTTCTGTTTTCTATCATGCGCCGTGCACATTGATGAAGGCAAATGCACCAGCCCAGCAGGCACAGGATATAGACTGTCTGTCAGACGTTTGATAGTTGAAAATGAAAGTTGGGGTGACGTCTAAACCCAATGCTATTTGACGTCAAACTCCAATGTTGGGCAGACTTTGAATTTAGATTGGAATAAACACACACACACACATATACATACACACACACAAAAAAACAAAAAACAAACAGATTGACTTTATTACTGCCATTCATCTACAGACGTTCTTATTGAGAATTAACAGAGGTTTAGATGTTGAAGTTTTATTGAAAATGTTTAGTCACCATTATGGTGATCAGTGTTTCATTTAGTTGGTCAGTTTGACGGCTTTTTATGTGAGTTTGTGGTCTTTTTTTTTAGCAGTGTTTATATAATCACATAATTTGTTATAAAGGCGATCATAAACAAAGACAATCAAGCAGTATAGTTTTCATCATCATAATGAAAAATGATTGATGATTCTCCTTATAGATCTAAAGCGGTGATTTGTTATTAATAAATTACATTCACCAACAATAATTTCTTGTAACAGATCAGACGTTCTGAATTTTGATTTTTTAATACATCTAATTCTGACGTAATGCGCTCATGCTGATTCAGACTCAGTGGTCAAGTGGATGTGGAATGTGTTCAGTGTGGACTGCCGAATTTGCTCCTTTATATCACTGTTTAGAAAGCATGACAAACCTTGACAAGAGTTGTTTCTATTGATCGTACAAAAATGCTTTAAATATGAAACATCAATCAATCAACCAATGTACACATTCCAGAATCATTAGCCTACTTGAAGCTTTTCAACACGGTGTACAATGTGGCCATCTGCTGGCCTAAACAATGAAAAGCATCTATTAAACTGCTGTTCCATTACAGCTGCAGATTACCATAGTTATTATAATAGGTGTGCAGACTATTTTTGTATGACTGGCTTGATGGGAGGTAATCAGTCCTGTTTTTAATGCGCCATATCAAGTTAAAATCTTTATTTTAGGAATCCATTCATTAGCACTCCATCTTTTTGAGCTCTCTCTAGAGTGATTGCGTCCTGTATCTGTGCTGCCTTGCTAGTTTTAGCTAGGAAGTGCACCGTATACCCTACCCGCTTATGATTGATCGGTGTCACTTCAGAGTACATTTTACATTTGGGTATTTAAGACATGTTGGAGCTGAGGTCATCCTAACCTTAAGAAGTTATTTACGATGATTTCCGGGAATATGAATACTTCTTAAATTATTTCTTAAAGAACAATCTAAAGGAAAAAAAAAGGGGAATATACAAAATATTCCCAAAATATAGTTAGAAAATAAGAAGAAATTGTCAATTAAGAAGATTTTTATTCTTAAGAATGTTTTGTGAATCCGGCCCCTGATCCTGCAATTTATGTTATATTTTATATATTTTATTTAAAAGGGATCATACAGTTTGAATGTACTGGCCTTATTATACGCCTATTAAAGCATTTCAGTGTTTTAATGAACGATAAACAGCACTGCGGTTCTCTCTTGTTGAACCAGACACTGATGCAGTCGTGTGTTTCTCAGCTTCTAATGTCATTAATCACTTTGGCAAAAACAAATAGAGCTCCAATGCTTCAATGTGAAATATGTGTATTTATTCATTGGCACAAGATTTAGAGCTTTGAATGTAACACCACAAATTTACTGCACTGATCCAGCAGCGTATTAACCTTTGACCTAACAACATAATAATAGTCAGCTGTTAACTTATATAAAATAGATTTGAATGACACCCAATAAAGTAATTCTTAGAACAGGGAAGTCAAACCTTCTTCCTTGCAAGGCCTCCTTCCATATACACTGAACCAGTTTTTATCATTACTTGAAAATCACAGACTTCGCGTTTTAATCAGAGTTGAGACTAAAATCTGCAGGAGCAGCGTATCAAACCCTCGTCTCAAATCATGATATAAGAAACTGAAAACTGTCAGTCTGCTGCTCTGACAGAGATGTGCTCTCCGTCACGTCTCAGTGAGGAGACAACCAAATATATATGTTTATATATGACAATGATTCTGTGAAAACTAATGTATTAATAAATTCTTAATGTATAGAACAGCTTTAAATCAGAAGCTTTGTATGACCAATATATCAAGATTACAGTCACTTTTTACGACTTACATTTCAGTTTTGTCAATACCACAAACAACAATCACAGCACATAATTCAGTTCTGAGTATTGTATTAAACTAGCTGTGATATTAGGTTAATTAATATCAGGTTAATTTACACTGACCTTCGTGTTCTGATGCCATTATGTCTCTTGCAGTTTTTTGTCATTCAGAGTCTTTTGTCCGACCGTATGATCTGAATAAGAGAAACTAGAAGTGTCTATACTGAACTTTGCCCCTTTGAATATTATCTCAACACCGTTCATTGGCTGTATTATGATGAACTTTAAATCACGGTCTTCAAAATGACAGAACTATCTGTCAGTGTTTTTCAATTCAGCCAGTGATAACTTGAAAAGAAAGAAAGATGAAAAACTTAAAACTGTCTAAAGAAATATATTTTGTACAAGTATATACACAGCACACTATTAATTATATTCAGAAAACACCATGCACTCTCAGAAAAAAGGTACAGTAGAGGTACAGTTTTGTTCCTTGGGACATCTTTTATAGAAGCTCTTATTGAGAATTAACAGAGGTTTAGATGTTGATGTTTTATTGAAAATGTTTGGTCACCATTATGGTGATCAGTGTTTCATTTAGTTGGGCAGTTTGACTTTGCTTTTTATGTGAGTTTGTGGTTTTTGTTACAGTGTTAACAAAACACATAATCTGTTCAAATCAAAAGAAGCCATAAACAAAAATTACCATGAAGAAAAACATTTAACTAAACTCATCACTGACTATAAATATTAATAAATAATATTCACCAGCAATACTTTCTTGCCACAGATCAGTGATCAATTACATAAGACAATAAAGAGATATCTGAGTGATTCTGAAACACTGTGGTCAGTAGCTGATCAGTGTTCAGGAGGTTTTCATGTTTTTAAGAACAAAGCTGAAGATCAATATCAGGTCACTGAGCTCATGAAAAAGATAAACAAACTGAGAGAGAAGAATGGAAACTGGAGATACACTGAGCACTTCTATAAAGAGACTCAGAATAAATTTCAACCATAAAATATGGCACTATAGCAGCATTAATAGGAGAAACAGTGTGTGCAGTGTATTTTTTGTGCTAAAAAATTGACCAAAATGTAAAAAGGACTAAGTAAAATTGTTGATGTGGTAAAGCAGGGCGGTGCCAAGAGAAGTGGGAGTGGAGCAAGGCAGGTGAAAAACACCTGCGCGACAAACCAGTCTCTAGTCCCACGGAGGAGCTCTGTGGAAGACGAGAGAGGACCACATTTTATTTTGTTGGTTTTGTTATGTTGTATGTGGCAGAAGGCCACTGTTGCTTGTTTCTTTTGTTGTTTATCTTTGCTTTGTAATTACATTTTAAGTTAAACATTTGCCTCCTCCCCTGAACTGTTACAGTACATGCATATAATACACTCTCAAAAAAAAAAAGAGTACAAAATTTTACCTTTTAAGTGGCCGTCACTGGGGTGGTACCTCTAAATCAGGGGTAGGCAAGTTTGGTCCTAGAGAGCTGATGTCCTGCAGAGTTTAGCTCCAACCCTACTAAGCCACCATAGTATAAAACTCATGGCTCCCAGCATGCATTGCAGCATTAAGTATGTCACCATTGTTGAGATTCATATGCTGATTCTTGATATCTGTGTGCGTCTAAACTATTATCTCTTAACTTCTTTTGATTTGAATAGATTATGTGTTTTGTTAACACTGTAACAAAGCAGTCAAACTGCACAACTAAAGGAAACACTGATCACCATAATGGTGACCAAACATTTTCAATAAATCATCAAAATCTAAACCCTTTGTTAGTTCTCAATAAGAGCTTCTATAGATGTCTTTCAGGGTTAGAGCCGAACTCTGCAGGACAGTGACTCTCTAGGACTGAACTTGCCTACTCCTGCTCTAAGTAGAGGAAAACAATGGTATAATTGTACCCTAAGGACCAATTGTGTACCTTTAAAGGTACAGTTATACGTTTGGTTCCCCAAGGAACACCTCCACTTTACCTTTTTTTCTGAGAGTGTATAAATAAAGGTAAGACATTTGAAGGTAAGCCTTGCCAGAGAAAAGCGTAACTGTGCAACTTATCCTTTTACCTCAGTGAAGTAGTCTTTCTACAATACCAGTTTTACTGAGTAAAGAGATTTAATTAGATACACACAGAAAGACGACTGCATCCAAATAGGACATGAGTTAAAAGTCTATTAAGAATTGCCCCATCATTTTTTTTTTTAGCTTGACAAAATGGCACTCAAACCAATCAATCACTCTTAATTTGGGTTTTCTGAGTAAACAAGGAATAGTATGTGAATAGTACAGATTTTTACAGTAAAAGTAAAGTTAACTAGAATCACTGTTGGATTTTATAGTTGCTAGAGACCAGGGGAGTGAGTATTACATGCACAACTCTTACTGGCCTACGTCCGTTACAAAAAGAGATGATCATTTTAATGAAAAATGACTTTTTTGGCTTGCTCTCTGACAAACCAATTAGGTCAACTGTGAAATGAATTTACATACATTTCTGCATTGATATGCGCAATTTGGAGCGTCAAAGTTTTGGTCACCATTCACTTGCATTGCATGGACTATAGACATATGTTTTATTTTGACTCAGTTTCCTTTAAGACTATCTGATTATCTGTAAATCCGCTTTGAAACAGCATTGATTGTGAAACGTACTATAAAAATGACAAGGACAGAATATTTTTTTAAATGTTAATTTAATGTAACACGTGATTTTGAAGTAGAAGCGAGGAGCCTAAAAATATCCCCAGTTGAGGAATGTTGACAGAGTCGGATATGTCTTCACAGACATGTCGACATCTCCCTCAACAGCCCTTTCACCTCCATCTTTATCATTTCATTACTAGAGAAGAATTTAGGGAATCTTATTGTATGTAACTGGCCTAATTCTGTTTTATGAACAACATGTGAGAATTCAACAAACTAGCAAACTTATCATATAGAGATACTATCTGTGGATGGCGTCCCAGATCTACTTACTTATTACAAGACAAGTTGCTCTTTGGATAATTTTGTATAAGCAGGAATCACTTTAGCAGAGAGAGCGACTCAATGACCAAACAATTATGCATAAAAACAGCAAGGTTACATGTTAACTTCTTTATTATTGTTTCAACTTCTATCTCTACTAAGCATGATATCATCCACAATCACTCCACAAGTCTGAACTGAAATCATATCACATCAAACGCATGTTCCCTATTTCTCTCCTTTTTTGGCTGTTAGAACATGCACAATACATTTCAACAATTTGGATTGCAACATAAACATGTAACTTTTGAGAATGCAAGAAAATAAATGATGCAAAATCAACAACACAAGAAAAAAGAATGATAATAATTTCCGTCTGTCGTGAAACACGTCACTTTCCTGGCAGCTTCTTTGCCCTGAGGTCACACGGATGGAAGTGAATAGAGCACAAATTCTAATGTGACTGAGTCTTTACAATCTGTGAGTAGTTTTCAACACATTGATCACAAAATCTAATGAGAAACACAATATGGGTCAAATAAAACATCCACAAAAGAAGACAAAGCCGAAGACGTTTCTTTCATGTCACATCATCAAGCCTTTATACTAAAGCTCAAGAATGTTGTCAGGCTTGAAAACCATAATTTTTAAGAAATGCTTAACTTATAAATCTAAAAGACAAGTAACCAGTTTATCTCTATGTATTGTTCGTCCTCTATATTAATTCTCTTACACACAATCTATATAATCAACACTGTAAAATCCAACAGTTGTTCTAACTAACACTATTTAGTTAACTTTACTTAGTCTTAACTTAATTGTAAAAATCTAGTAATATCTACTATTCACATACTATGCCTTGTTTACTCATAAAACCCAAGTTAAGATTAATTGATTGGTTTGAGTGCCATTTGTTAATACAACTGAAAAACATGAGAGAACATCACATAAGATGACTTCATAAATTGATGTTGATTTTCCTAAAATTTTGTTGTTTGTACTCACCATTATGGTGATCAGTGTTCCCTTTGGTTGGGCACTTGAACTTCATTTATATTATTGTAATCATCTTTCTATTGATGCAGTAAGTTATTTGGTTTCAAAGGAAGGGAAGTAATAAATAGGCTGCTGATAAAAAATAATGTTTATTTTTCATGTCAAAAAAATAGTGTTTTTATGATGTTTAACATTCATAATGACACTATGTCCTGATGTTGATTGTAGTTTGCAGTGCTGTTGTCTTTGTGTTGATGATGTTCTTCACTGGTGCTGAAACCTGTTCTGAGTGCCACGGCGTCTCCACAAATCCATTTATGTCGGACAGATTATTCACCTGGTACAAAAACAGATTCAGTATTGAATTAAATGTTTATTATACCTCCAAATGCACTGAAAAAAGTTGAGTCTTGTTCTCATGTAGAAATATTTTAACATTCTTAAAACATTACCATCTTGATTAATCTTGTTTATTTTTCTTCATCAGATTTAAATAATCAATGTATAAAAAATGCAATTATGTTTATGCCATATTTTTATTTTAATATATAAAAAATAAATAACGTAATGGTTTGCATCAATCTTTTTGAGTTATGACAATTTGGAATGAAATTATGTTCATCCAACAAACTACAACAAATTAGAGCAACTACATAACATTTTTAAATTGATTACTCAAAAAATTCCGTAATCAAAAATTGCTACTTGAATAATTGTCCAAAAATAATTGAACTAATTCATCTTCTCTTTACCTTCACCACTCTAAAAAACACTGGGGTTTTTTTAGCCCATGTTTGGGTCAAATATGGACAAATCCATCCATTGGGTTTAAAAAATATAATGTAAAAATTTAAACCAATGGTAGATTTTGTCCATATCTGACCCAAACATGGGCTAAAACAACCCAGGAGTGATGTATCTCTTCAGCACAATGCTAATCACAAAAACTTCAACATTATAGAACTTTTAATGTCAAACATAACTTTCCTTTCACTAAAATAAATAAATAAAAAAAATAAAATAACACTTAATTTCAATATTTAATCTCTTCATCCAGTCCCAAGCAAAGCATGCTGGGAGCTAAAAAATCCAAATTTCCATTGTTATCAAGACAATTTTATTAAACAACATGGCTGAATTCTGAGTTTAAATTACACACAATCTTAAGTTAATGAAATTGTTAACATTATTATGTCAACAGATCTAAACTAAATAATGTTTGCAGCTTCAAACCACTGGTTTCACAGACAAGGCTTAAGTCTAGTCCCAGACTAAAATGCATGTTTGAGCTGTTTTAACTGAACACAGCTTGCACTGACATATCTAAAAATATGTCAGTGCTAATGTTTTGTCTCAAGATGCACACCAGTAATGTGTGTTTTTTTTTTTCTTCTAAGGCACATTTATAAAAGCTACTTAATTGTCCTAATTAAACTAAGGCCTAACCCTGGTTTAATATAAGCCTGTGAAACCAGGCCAAAAGGTTTAATTAAATTAATAAATTATAATTTTTTAACTTGCAACCATGCATTTATTTAAGTTGTGGTACCAGGTCCCCTGAATTAGTTTTAGAGTGATAAGCAGCATACTAAATATCAGACATAGGCACAAATGAGCTAACTCACCCTAAAACTGGTTTGTTGCATACACACACAACACGCAAAAACTCACCCTAAAACCGGTTTGTTGCATACACACACAACACGCAAAAACTCACCCTAAAACCGGTTTGTCACACACGGGCCATATCTGGCCCACAAGCAACAAGCCAAAATTCATCCTAAAACCAGTTTGTTGATCAGTGTTTGCTTTAGTTGAGCTTTTGACCCTTGGCTTTTTAACATTTTTTTTTATCTCTGGCTGCCTTAACTGTGTGTTATTAAAACACATTTGTTATGGCAAATTGAATGAAACAAACTGCAATCAGTGACTGCTGATTTTTGTGTATTGGATATAACATAATTATCATGTAGTCTCTTGATTCACCGATCACATCCAATGTCTTGTCTCTTATCCAAAGAGTTACATTTTTAACCCTTAAGTTTTATCTCAACACCACTGTGAAAAAACAGCAAAATATTTGTAAAAACATGAAACTTTTGATTGTCACCATTGTTGAGATTCATATGCTTGTTGATGATGTCTGTGTGTGTCAAAGTGATGCAGGAGGATCTTATGGGACCCACTTTATATTAGGTGGCCTTAACTACTATGTACTAACATTTTACTTAACCATTTGATACAATGCACTTATTGTGTACATACATGTTTTTACGTTGTACTAACATTTTAAAAATTACCTGCATGTAATTACATCTGTAGTTAATTTCTGTAGTTACATTTATAATTACACGGTTGACACTTCCCTTACACCTAACCCTACCTTTAAACTTACCCATACCACCACACCTGTCCCTAACTTTACCCTTAAACTTACCCATACCACCACACCTGTCCCTAACTTTACCCTTAAACTTACCCATACCACCACACCTGTCCCTAACTTTACCCTTAAACTTACCCATACCACCACACCTGTCCCTAACCCTACCCTTAAACTTACCCATACCACCACACCTGTCCCTAACCCTACCCTTAAACTACCCATACCACCACACCTGTCCCTAACTTTACCTAAACTTACCCGTACCACCACACCTGTCCCTAACTTTACCCTTAAACTTACCCATACCACCACACCTGTCCCTAACTTTACCCTTAGACTTACCCATACCACCACACCTGTCCCTAACTTTACCCTTAAACTGACTCATACCACCACACCTGTCCCTGACTTTACCCTTAAACTTACTCATACCACCACATCTGTCCCTAACCCTACCCTTAAACTGACTCATACCACCACACCTGTCCCTGACTTTACCCTTAAACTTACTCATACCACCACACCTGTCCCTAACCCTACCCTTAAACTACCCATACCACCACACCTGTCCCTAACTTTACCCTTAAACTTACCCATACCACCACACCTGTCCCTAACTTTACCCTTAAACTTACCCACACCACCACATCTGTCCCTAACTTTACCCTTAAACTGACTCATACCACCACACCTGTCCCTGACTTTACCCTTAAACTTACCCATACCACCACACCTGTCCCTAACTTTACCCTTAAACTGACTCATACCACCACACCTGTCCCTAACTTTACCCTTAGACTTACCCATACCACCACACCTGTCCCTAACTTTACCCTTAAACTTACCCATACCACCACACCTGTCCCTAACTTTACCCTTAAACTTACCCACACCACCACATCTGTCCCTAACTTTACCCTTAAACTGACTCATACCACCACACCTGTCCCTGACTTTACCCTTAAACTTACCCATACCACCACACCTGTCCCTAACTTTACCCTTAAACTGACTCATACCACCACACCTGTCCCTAACTTTACCCTTAGACTTACCCATACCACCACACCTGTCCCTAACTTTACCCTTAAACTTACCCATACCACCACACCTGTCCCTGACTTTACCCTTAAGCTTACCCATACCACCCACCTGTCCCTAACTTTACCCTTAAACTTACCCATACCACCACACCTGTCCCTAACTTTACCCTTAAACTTACCCATACCACCACACCTGTCCCTAATTTTACCCTTAAACTTACCCATACCACCACACCTGTCCCTAACCCTACCCTTAAACTTACCCATACCACCACACCTGTCCCTAACTTTACCCTTAAACTTACCCATACCCCCACACCGGTCCCTAACTTTACCCTTAAACTGACTCATACCACCACACCTGTCCCTAACTTTACCCTTAAACTTACCCACACCATCACACCTGTCCCTAACTTTACCCTTAAACTTACCCATACCACCACACCTGTCCCTAACCCTACCCTTAAACTTACCCATACCACCACACCTGTCCCTAACTTTACCCTTAAACTTACCCACACCACCACACCTGTCCCTAACTTTACCCTTAAACTTACCCCTACCACCACACCTGTCCCTAACCCTACCCTTAAACTACCCATACCACCACACCTGTCCCTAACTTTACCCTTAAACTTACCCATACCACCACACCTGTCCCTAACTTTACCCTTAAACTTACCCATACCACCACACCTGTCCCTAACCCTACCCTTAAACTTACCCATACCACCACACCTGTCCCTAACTTTACCCTTAAACTTACCCATACCACCACACCTGTCCCTAACTTTACCATTAAACCACACCTGTCCCTAACTTTACCCTTAAACTTACCCATACCACCACACCTGTCCCTGACTTTACCCTTAAACTTACCCATACCACCACACCTGTCCCTAACTTTACCCTTAAACTTACCCATACCACCACACCTGTCCCTAACTTTACCATTAAACCACACCTGTCCCTAACTTTACCCTTAAACTTACCCATACCACCACACCTGTCCCTGACTTTACCCTTAAACTTACCCATACCACCACACCTGTCCCTAACTTTACCATTAAACCACACCTGTCCCTAACTTTACCCTTAAACTTACCCATACCACCACACCTGTCCCTAACTTTACCCTTAAACTTACCCATACCACCACACCTGTCCCTAACCCTACCCTTAAACTTACCCATACCACCACACCTGTCCCTAACTTTACCCTTAAACTGACTCATACCACCACACCTGTCCCTGACTTTACCCTTAAACTTACCCATACCACCACACCTGTCCCTAACTTTACCCTTAAACTGACTCATACCACCACACCTGTCCCTAACTTTACCCTTAGACTTACCCATACCACCACACCTGTCCCTAACTTTACCCTTAAACTTACCCACACCACCACATCTGTCCCTAACTTTACCCTTAAACTGACTCATACCACCACACCTGTCCCTGACTTTACCCTTAAACTTACCCATACCACCACACCTGTCCCTAACTTTACCCTTAAACTTACCCATACCACCACACCTGTCCCTGACTTTACCCTTAAACTTACCCATACCACCACACCTGTCCCTAACTTTACCATTAAACCACACCTGTCCCTAACTTTACCCTTAAACTTACCCATACCACCACACCTGTCCCTAACTTTACCCTTAAACTTACCCATACCACCACACCTGTCCCTAACCCTACCCTTAAACTTACCCATACCACCACACCTGTCCCTAACTTTACCCTTAAACTTACCCACACCACCACACCTGTCCCTAACTTTACCCGTATCCCACCTCAATATCAGCAAAAGTGTTTTGCAATACAATATGAGCATAATAAGTACATTGTACTTATTTTTTGATGTAAGTATAGTAGTTAAGGCCACCTAATATGAAGTGGGACCAGTGCTACTACAATCAGTAAATATAAAGTTAATAAACATCTGTATAATCAAAGGTTAGTCACTGGATAATATCGGTGCATCAGACGAGTCCATGATGATTACAAAATTATCACAACACAACCAAAAACACCTGACCCATTCCCTCTTTCAATTACAAATATGTATTACAAACTCATAGTTACTGCAGCCATAGAAAAATTTATGTTAAAGAGTCAAGAGCTCAACTAAAGCAAACACTGCTAACCGTAATAATATATACAAACGTCATTATTTTCAACAAAACATCAACATCTAAACCTCTGTTAATTCTCAACACAAACTTTTGTACATGTATAAAAGAAATTATGTGAAACTGGTTTGTAAACTGGTCAAAGGGTCTTAAGGCTGTAGCTGCAAGTCAGTTGTAGTTATTGTGTTTCTACTTGTCTAATCTCTTTTTTTTTTTTTTTTTGTTCTTGTTGTTCCTCTTTCCTTCAGTGAATCTGTTTGTTAACATCAGATGTTCATCATTAATGCTCAATCATAACTTACACAACACAGGGGTTGAGGCGCCTGTTTCTAACGAATGACTGATACAGAGCAAATTCCCCGGTGTTGAGTTAACACCGCTCAGTGTTCATATGGGAACCACCAGCAGGGTGTTAAAGTAACACTGAAGCAGTGTTAGAGTTAATTAGATACTTAAGTGATTAATTGAGTGATGATTGTTTGATTATTGAAGACACCTGATGATAATGAGCAGAATCACTGAAGGAAAGAGAAACACAAGAACTACAACTGACTTCAGACACAGCTTTAGATGAAATCAACTGAAAAGACATTAAATCTCTTTATTACAAACCACACTGACTTCATTACCAGGGAATTTACTGTGTAGCTTTGAGGCTTCAGATAGTCTACCTGACATTTAATCTAACATTAACTTAATTCAACTATTTTGTAGAAAAATGTACTTAATTCAAAATGTTGAAGATAAACTGGAAAGAAGTAAATGTAATAAATGGCATGATACGTGTCAGGTGATCATTTTAATTCAAATGTAAGCTTGTTTGACACATTTTTCTTTCTTTAAAATAATAAAGATTGATAAAAACTTCCACAATGGAGATAAATAAAAATAAAAAACATCCATATATTAGAAAGTAATGCATAGAGTGATTATTACGTAAATGTCACTTACCTGTCTGACAACTAACTCTGAAACCATTGGCTCCACCATCACAGCCTTAAAAGCCTCCCGCTCAAACACCATCACCTCCACTGCCTCCTGCTCAACCACCACCGCCTCCACAGCCTCCCCCTCCCCCTCCACCACCATCACCTCCACAGCCTCCTCCTCCCCCTCCACCATCACCGCCTCCACAGCCTCCCCCTCCCCCTCCACCACCATCACCTCCACAGCTTCCTCCTCCCCCTCCACCATCACCGCCTCCACAGCCTCCCCGTCCCCCTTCACCACCACCATCGCCTCCACAGCCTCCCCCTCCACCACCATCGCCTCCACAGCCTCCTCCTCCCCCTCCACCACCATCGCCTCCACAGCCTCCTCCTCCCCCTCCACCATCACCGCCTCCACAGCCTCCCCCTCCCCCTTCACCACCACCATCACCTCCACAGCCTCCCCCTCCACCATCACCACCACCATCACCTCCACAGCCTCCCCCTCCACCATCACCGCCTCCACAGCCTCCCCCTCCCCCTTCACCACCACCATCACCTCCACAGCCTCCCCCTCCACCATCACCGCCTCCACAGCCTCCCCCTCCCCCTCCACCACCATCGCCTCCACAGCCTCCCCCTCCCCCTCCACCACTATCGCCTCCACAGCCTCCTCCTCCCTCTCCACCATCACCGCCTCCACAGCCTCCCCCTCCCCCTCCACCACCATCGCCTCCACAGCCTCCACAGCCTCCTCCTCCCCCTCCACCATCACCGCCTTCACAGCCTCCCCCTCCCCCTCCACCATCACCGCCTCCACAGCCTCCCGCTCCACCATCACCGCCTCCACAGCCTCCCGCTCCACCATCACCACCTCCAAAGGCTCCCGCTCCACTATCACAGCCTCCCACATTGAAGCCTCCAGAAATATGGCCTCCAGAGCGATTTCCACCCAAGTCTGTAGAAGATTTATAAACCTGTTATACAACCTGTTTATGTATGCATGAGCATGACTCAGTCTGTGACATTTTCTTTGGAAGATTTCTTTGCAAGTTCCCTGGGTCAGAGATCGCAAATTCTACCTGACCTGAAAAGCCTCGGCAAAAAATCTAAAAGTCTCTATGAATCTCAACTCATCAACTTACAGTGTGGCTTTCATTGTCAATTTCACTCACTCCTGTTGCATGTCCTCAAGCTGGCAACCCGCATGCGCATCAAGTCCGAGGAGGAAGAGGCGGGGGAAACAACGATCTCCAATATTTTGAATTTGGACTGCAGTACCTGTATCGACCACTAGCTGTCAATCCTACATACCGCACCTTTAAAGTTCCTTGCACTTAGTAGAAAAAAAATGTGTGAACTCAATAAAATAGAGAGTAAATGCTGAAATTAAGTGTTATTTTATGTGTTGTTGCTCAAGAGGGGTCATAGATCTGTTAGGCCTTAATGTTCTGTTGGGATTTAAAGAGTAGAGCCTGTAAGGGTGGGTCGCCTACAGTGGTTCAGGCTGCAGGGTTGCCGAATGACTAAAGAAACGTTATCAGTAAGAGGACAGAAAAATGTACATTTCTCGTCTTTACCACCCACTGCAACTTATACCAACGACGGAAATAAGCGCAGTTACAATAGCAAAATATGTGGGAGAGCGTTGCTATAATGTGACTATATTGTATTGCAATAGCACTTCAAAGTCAATACCAAATCAAAACTAGTTAGCACATCATTTGTAATAGAAAGGATTTAATGACAAAATCTGGTTATGGTTACACTTAAAATAGTTTCAAAATAGATGTATGAGATGATAAAAACGTATACTATTAATCGTACCCAGCATGGATGTTACCTGAGGGATAGAAAGAGAGAGAGAGAGAGAGAGGGAGAGAGAGAGAGAGAAAGAGACAAAGAGATCAAAGAAGAGAAGAGCCAAAGAGAAGGCCCCCAAGAAGAGAGAGAGCCAGAGAATCAAGAGAGACAGAGAATAAAAGAGACAGAGCAACAGTTACATCTTCTTTTTATCTGTTCCTTGACCATGTGACTGAAACCCTAATGTGAGACATTCAAACTGACCAATCAGACCAAACTTCCCCCACTGTACTAAAGGTGTGACACACATTTGGCCTACAGGCCTTCAGCATCTCTGTGTCTTTAGGAATTCCAAATGGCCCTTCTGATAAGAAAGATGGGGGTTGAAAACAGTGAAGCAAATTTCTTTGTTCAGTTTCAAATAGCAAATATCTTCGATTATTTTCAATCCTACAAGCCTGTGCTTCACTCCAGGAGAAGATCAAGAAACACTGATGATATGCTGCATGTTGCTTTATATAACAGACAGTGACTGTGTAGTTTGCTGATAGAGTGGAAATCTGTTTATTTAAAATGTTGTTTTAGTGGACTCAAATTAAATATGTTCACAGTTGAATGTTGCATTGTCAAAACAACTGAAAAATTTGAGAGAACATCACATAAGCTGGCTTCATAAACTGATGTTGATTTTCCTAAAATGTTTTTGTTTGAACTCACCATTATGGTGATCAGTGTTCTTCATTTATATTATTGTAATTCTCTTCCTATTGATCCAGCGATGCAACAAGGAATAACAGTTATTTGGTTTCAAAGGAAGGGAAGTAATACATAGTTTATTTTTAAAAGGTGACCTAACTAAACCATTATCTGTTTTGCATGTTGAATAATGATCTTTTACAATTTTATTGCTAACACTTATGTAATTTACACACTTTTAATTGGGTTGATATAATCCCACTATATTTGTGACAATAACTTGAAATCAACCATGTATGAGTCACACACAGACTTCAACATTCAGCAAAACACAACAAGAGTCAATCTAAAGTAAAATATTAAGCACTCTCTGCAGTTCTTTTTTAGTTACTAGAACTCTTGTGTAAGTGAACTATACTAAGTAAGCATTTGTCACACAACATACTATTTCTAATTCACTTTTTTTTAAGGCAATCGTATTGCATGCTTTTTTTAAGTAAGTCTAACTAATTAGATTTTACAGTGTGTAAGCTCACAGTTTGAACAGTGAGTGCGCTGTGAGGTTACACTTTTAGCTTGCTGTGACCTCACACTGTGACCACATAACAAGTATCCTGGAGCTCATGGTGAAATCACTGAGAGATCAAATTGTTGCCTGGGTAGTCACCAAGTGGGATTGTAGCAACAGCACTATGCATCTGACATTAAACTGCAGTTTATGTAAAATGATTATATTCTATTAATTATATCATAGTTCAATGCACAGGGGGAAAAAAAAAACTTACAAAACATCCAGGTCAACATGTCAGTATTATGACTTGCTTGGATTAAAATTAATTTAGAAAAATGATTGCAGAGATTTTTTTTACACTTTTTTTCTTTTTTTTTACTGTTTTATTTTATCAAAATGCAGTAACACTACATTAAATCAGAGACCCTTCAATTCAAATCACAACAGGAGACACATTTGAGATGCATATTACAACAAGATGTAAATGCAAAAGATATATACAGTGGGGAGAACAAGTATTTGATACACTGCCGATTTTGCAGGTTTGCCCACTTACAAAGCATGTAGAGGTCTGTAATTTTTATCATAGGTACTCTTCAACTGTGAGTGACAGAATCTAAAACAAAAATCCAGAAAATCAGATTGTATGATTTTTAAGTAATTAATTTGCATTTTATTGCATGACATAAGTATTTGATACATCAGAAAAGCAGAACTTAATATTTGGTACAGAAACCTTTGTTTGCAATTACAGAGATCATACGTTTCCTGTAGTTCTTGACCAGGTTTGCACACACTGCAGCAGGGATTTTGGCCCACTCCTCCATACAGACCTTCTCCAGATCCTTCAGGTTTCGGGGCTGTCGCTGGGCAATACGGACTTTCAGCTCCCTCCAAAGATTTTCTATTGGGTTCAGGTCTGGAGACTGGCTAGGCCACTCCAGGACCTTGAGATTCTTCTTACGGAGCCACTCCTTAGTTGCCCTGGCTGTGTGTTTCGGGTCGTTGTCATGCTGGAAGACCCAGCCACGACCCATCTTCAATGCTCTTACTGAGGGAAGGGGGTTGTTGGCCAAGATCTCGCGATACATGGCCCCATCCATCCTCCCCTCAATACGGTGCAGTCGTCCTGTCCCCTTTGTAGAAAAGCATCCCCAAAGAATGATGTTTCCACCTCCATGCTTCACGGTTGGGATGGTGTTCTTGGGGATGTACTCATCCTTCTTCTTCCTCCAAACACGGCGAGTGGAGTTTAGACCAAAAAGCTCTATTTTTGTCTCATCAGACCACATGACCTTCTCCCATTCCTCCTCTGGATCATCCAGATGGTCATTGGTAAACTTCAGACAGGCCTGGACATGCGCTGGCTTGAGCAGGGGGACCTTGCGTGCGCTGCAGGATTTTAATCCATGACGGCGTAGTGTGTTACTAATGGTTTTCTTTGAGACTGTGGTCCCAGCTCTCTTCAGGTCATTGACCAGGTCCTGCCGTGTAGTTCTGGGCTGATCCCACACCTTCCTCATGATCATTGATGCCCCACGAGGTGAGATCTTGCATGGTGCTCCAGACCGAGGGAGATTGACCGTCATCTTGAACTTCTTCCATTTTCTAATAATTGCGCCAACAGTTGTTGTCTTCTCACCAAGCTGCTTGCCTATTGTCCTGTAGCCCATCCCAGCCTTGTGCAGGTCTACAGTTTTATCCCTGATGTCCTTACACAGCTCTCTGGTCTTGGCCATTGTGGAGAGGTTGGAGTCTGTTTGATTGAGTGTGTGGACAGGTGTCTTTTATACAGGTAACGAGTTCAAACAGGTGCAGTTAATATAGGTAATGAGTGGAGAACAGGAGGGCTTCTTAAAAAAAAACTAACAGGTCCTGAAAAATTACAGAACTCTACATGCTTTGTAAGTAGGAAAAACTGCAAAATCAGCAGTGTATCAAATACTTGTTCTCCCCACTGTATAATGGATCTTTATATCAGGTGTAAATAGAAAAAAAAACAAAAAAAACAACCAGTTCCCAATGTCATTGTTTTCTAAATATAAATGTAGCCATTTTACATGTTTACTCTATATTTTTGTATAGAAATGAAAATAAAGCTTTCATTATTCTTTGATCAGGACTGTGGTACTGGTTTTGGTCTGGACTTGATCCCTCTCTCATCCCTACATTCCTGCCTGTTCTTCGCTGTCCTTTCATTACAGACAAAAGCCTCTAAATAAATGTACCTTTTGTGCTAGTAAAATATTAACAGAGCAATTAAAACTGAAGAACAGGTCCAACTGGGCTGGCAGAAAAACATCATTTGTAACTGAACACTGAAAGACTCAGTTCTCTAGAGTTCTCTAGTTCAGTTAGACACATAATCAGTAGATATCGAACGTAACAATGCAATACTATTACATATAAAAAACATTTTTTACTCACAAGTGTGTTGCATCATTCCTGTCAGATCCAGAAGCCACAGCATCATGTTTTAATCTCATCCTGTCTGCAAATCCAGTCTCTTGTTTACAAACGAATCCACAGTAAAATGAAGCGAACTAATGCAATGTCTTTACCCACGTAAGCTGAATCTTCATTAAAAATAAAGTTCAACCATGCATTGCTAATACTGGAATCTGAAGGAAGCTTATGGCATGTTTGAAACATGCTTTATCCGGTTTAGCTCCACGTAGGCCTATGTTATTTATCACGTCATGACATGCGCGAGTCCGTGGGCGGGGCTACAGAATTAGGCATTGGTCTTGAGGCGGCGTTTCACTGCACTCTGACGTCATGGGGATGCACATTCGCAGATCGATCGTTTGCTAAGCCAGCTGTCAATAAAAGCTTTTCTTTGCGGTGTCCTTGAACCAGCTCAGTGTCGAGTTTGAGTGCACTGGGCAGGTTGCTAGTATAAATATCTAAACTATCAAATCAAATCAAATCACCTTTATTTATATAGCGCTTTTTACAATGGCAATTGTTTCAAAGCAGCTTCACAGTGGTAACAGGAAAATAATGCAACGGAATTTGATTCGGCTGTACAGCCGCTCTGGAGAAAACGGTGATGTCATCCAGCTCATTTCAATTATCATATAGTGTCAATGCGGGCGGATCAGTAATATAATTGAAATTTAGGTGTCCCCAACTCAGCAAGCCAAAAGCCAAAGGCGACGGTGGCAAGGAACCAAAACTCCTTCAGGGCCAGAATGGAGAAAAAAAACCTTGGGAGAAACCAGGCTCAGTCGGGGTGCCAGTTCTCCTCTGGCCGACGAACAAATAGTGTATGATTATGATTCTGGCAACATTACAGGTCAGAAGTCATATTAGATAAATAGATATTCGTAGGATTATTCGAAAGATTGGAGTTGTCACGCCGGGGACGGGTTTAATTAGGATGTCGTGTCGATGCGGCATTTACAGGGGGGAGTTTAATTGACACTATTGTCTCTACAGACACTTCAGGGATATGGTCATCATGTCCAGGCTAAGGTCCACCATCTGGTCTGGATACGGCCCGGATCCGGCCGACTGCAGTAAACCTCGGGATAAACAGAGAGACTAACATTAGCGTAGATGCCATTCTTCTTATGATGTAACGAGTACATCAGGTGTTATGGGAAGTGTTCCCGGTTCCGGCTGACCTAGTTAATGCAGCCTAAAACAATCATTTAACTGATTTGAATAACAGAAATTAAAAATGTTTTATGTGTATGCCATAGTAAAGAGATGTGTTTTTAGTCTAGATTTAAACTGACAGAGTGTGTCTGCTTCCCGAACAATACTAGGAAGACTGTTCCAGAGTTTAGGTGCTAAATAGGAAAAGGACCGACCGCCTGCAGTTGATTTTGATATTCTAGGTATTATCAACTGGCCAGAATTTTGAGACCGCAATAAACGTGATGGAGTATAATGCGTTAAGAGCTCGCTCAAGTACTGGGGCGCTAAACCATTTAGTGCTTTGTAAGTAATCAGCAAGATTTTAAAATGTATACGATGTTTAATAGGGAGCCAATGCAGTGTTGAAAGAACCGGGCTAATATGGTCATACTTCCTGGTTCTAGTAAGAACTCTAGCTGCTGCGTTTTGGACCAGCTGCAGTTTATTTATTAAGCGGGCAGGGCAACCACCCAGTAGAGCATTACAATAATCTAGCCTTGAGGTCATGAACGCATGAACTAACTGTTCAGCATTTTGCATTGAAAGCATGTGCCGTAATTTAGATATATTTTTAAGATGGTAGAATGCAGTTTTACAGATGCTAGAAACGTGGCTTTCAAATGAGAGATTGGTATCAAAGAGCACACCCAGGTTCCTAACTGACGACGAGGACTTGACAGAGCAGCCATCGAGTGTTAGACAGTATTCTAGGTTACTACTTGTGGAGTTTTTTTGTCCAATGATTAAAAATTCAGTTTTTTCTGAATTAAGTTGCAGGAAATTACTAGTCATCCAATTTTTAATATCAGCTATGCATTCTGTTAATCTTGTGAATTGGTAAGTTTCGTCAGGGCGTGAAGAAATATAGAGCTGAGTATCGTCAGCATAACAATGAAAATTAACACCATGCTTCCTGATAATATCTCCCAGTGGTAGCATGTACAGGGTGAAAAGCAACGGTCCTAGCACTGAGCCCTGCGGTACTCCATACTGAACTTGTGTTCGGTGTGACATCTCTTCATTTACTGCTACAAACTGATAACGGTCAGATAAGTATGATTTAAACCATGCCAATGAAGTTCCACTAATGCCAACATAATTTTCGAGTCTATTCAAAAGAATATTGTGGTCGATAGTATCGAATGCAGCGCTAAGATCGAGTAACACTAATAGAGATATACAACCACGATCGGATGATAAGAGTAAATCATTTGTTACTCTGATGAGAGCAGTCTCAGTACTATGATACGGTCTAAATCCTGACTGGAAATCCTCACAGATACCATTTCTTTCTAAAAAGGAGCATAATTGTGAGGACACTGCCTTTTCTAGTATTTTTGACAGAAAGGGTAGATTTGAGATTGGCCTGTAATTGACTAATTTTGTAGGATCAAGTTGCGGTTTTTTAATAAGTGGTTTAATAATAGCCAACTTAAAAGTTTTCGGTACATATCCTAATGTCAAGGATGAATTAATGATATTAAGGAGAGGATCTATGACCTCTGGAAGCATCTCTTTTAGTAGTTTAGTCGGTATAGGGTCGAGCATACATGTTGTTGATTTTGATGATTTAACGAGTTTAGCCAATTCTTCTTCTCCTATAGCAGTGAATGAATGTAATTTTTCCTCAGTGACACTACAATGCACTGTCTGATGTGATACTGTATTAGACGGCTGCATGGTTATAATTTTTTTCCTAATATTATCAATCTTACAGGTAAAGAAGTTCATAAAGTCATTACTGCTGTGCTGTTTACAAACATCAGAAGGTGAAGCTTTATCTTTGGTTAATTTAGCCACTGTATCGAATAAATACCTAGGGTTGTGTTTGTTTTCTTCTAAGAGAGTCGAGAAGTAAGCAGATCTAGCAGTTTTTAGGGCCTTTCTGTATGCAATCATGCTCTCTTTCCACGAAATGAGAAAAACTTCTAGTTTTGTTTTCTTCCAGCTGCGCTCCATTTTTCTGGCTGCTGTTTTAAGGGCCCGGGTGTGCTCGTTGTACCACGGCGTTGGACTGTTTTCTTTAATCTTCTTTAAGCGCCGGGGAGCAACTGTGTCTAAAGTGCTGGAAAAGAGAGAGTCAATAGTTTCTGTTGCAACATCGAGTTCCTCTAGGCTATCTGGGATGCTGAGGAGATGAAACTGATGAGGAAGATTATTTACAAAGAAATCTTTAGTCGCAGCAGTGATAGTCCTGCCATATTTAAAGCGAGGGGACGGCTTTGCAGCCTTTGCTAAATTAAGTGTACATGATACTAGGTAATGATCTGAGATGTCATCGCTCTGCTGCAGAATTTCAATGGTATCAACATTTATTCCATGTGACAGTATTAGGTCTAACGTATGATTACGGCGATGAGTGGGTCCTGACACGTGTTGCCTTACTCCAATAGAGTTTAGAATGTCTCTAAATGCCAATCCCAGTGCGTCTTTTTCATTGTCTACATGGATATTAAAATCACCAACAATTAGGACTTTATCTGCAGCCAGTACTAACTCTGATAGAAAATCAGCAAATTCTCTGGTAAAGTCTGTATGGTGCCCTGGTGGCCTATATACAGTAGCCAGCAGAAATGTCAAACGGGATTTATCGATTTCACTACATAACGTTACATAAAGCACCAAAACTTCAAAGGAATTATATTTGAAACTAGACTTGTGAGTAATACTGAAGATATTATTATAAATTACAGCAACACCTCCCCCTTTACCTTTCAGACGTGGCTCGTGTTTATAACAATAATCTTGGGGGGTGGACTCATTTAAAGTAATGTAATCGTCAGGTTTTAGCCAGGTTTCTGTCAAACACAGCACATCTAGGTTATGATCTGTAATCATATCATTAACAATAAGCGCTTTTGAGGAAAGGGATCGAATATTCAGCAACCCGAGCTTTATCATTTGATCATCTGTATTATATCTGTTATTTATTTGTTGGACATCAATTAAATTTTTACCGTTGAATGATTTTGATGGTTTTTTGTATTTACTAATTCGTGGAACAGACACAGTCTCTATGTGATAATATCTAGGTGAAAGAGTCTCTATGTGCTGGGATTTATCTGACTTCTGTGACGTGAGACAGCTAGCAGGCGGTCGGGTAAGCCAGTCCGTCTGCTTCCTGACCTGGGCCCCAGTTAGTCAAGGTTTAGCTCTAAGACTATGTGCCAAATTACTAGAGAGAAGAGCGGCACCATCCCAGGAAGGATGAATACCATCTTTTTTCAACAGGTCAGGTCTGCCCCAAAAGCTTTTCCAATTGTCTATGAACCCTATGTTATTTTGCGGACACCACTTAGACAACCAGCCATTGAGTGATGATAGTCTGCTAAGTATCTCATCACTCCTTTTAACGGGGAGGGGACCAGAGCAAAAAACGTCATCTGCCATCGTACTTGCGAGTTTACACACCTCTTTAATGTTAATTTTGGTGATCTCCGACTGGCGAAGTCGAACATCATTTGTGCCGACGTGAATAATAATCTTAGAGAATTTACGATTAGCGTTAGCCAGCACTTTTAAATTTGCTTTGATGTCAGGCGCTCTGGCTCCCGGTAAACATGTGACTATGGTGGCTGGTGTCTCTATTTTCACGTTCCGTGTAATAGAATCGCCAATAACTAGGGCACTTTCAACAGGATTCTCAGTGGGTGCATCACTGAGTGGGGAGAACCTGTTTGATGTTCTAATCGGAACGGAAGAGTGGTTTTTTGATCCGCGACTATGCCGTCTCACCGTCACCCAGTTGCCCTGCTGCACGGGCTCTACAGCCGGAACCGAACAATGTACAGAGTTCACTAAGCTATTCGCATCCAAAGCAGTGTCTAAAGCTGTTACATTCTCACTACTCTCAAATAAAGTCTGGATGCGTGTCTCTAATTCTGAAATCTTCTCCGTCAGCCTGACTATCTCCTTACATTTATCACATGTGAAGCCCTGTTCGCCAACGGAGAAAGATATACTAAACATGAAACATGCAGTGCAAGTGACAATGATAGGAGAAGAAGACATGGCTTACCGTATTTGTTGATTAATCCAACTTACCACAGTTGTTTGATGGAGTCTATTTACTAATCCAACTCACCACAGTTGTTTAATGAACTTAGAAAACAAGAGACCCGAGTGCAGAGATGGCAAGCTAACAGGCTAGCGAAATGCTAACACGTGATAGTGATTTAGATTAAAAGCTAGCGGTGTCAGATTTAGTATGGTAGGCAATATTAGACAATATATGGTGATGGGTAAATTATATTTAGCAGTTTAAACAACAGGGAATGATATCAAATAAAGATTCAAAAGCAAGCAGAGCACACGCGAGCACAGCAGTCAGAAGGACAAACAGGAGGCAGACAGGAGCAATCGATCCAACCAATACAACCACTACAACCAATAAAGATATTTTCAGGAAAAAATCACTCTGAGACTTAATTGAAATTGTCTTGAAACCACACACACACAAGTAGCATTTGTTATGGCACATTTTTCAGGTGTTTATGATGTTTTGATTGTGACCTAATTAACTGAGCTCTTTCTAAGCTCAATCTCTGTTTATGTATTGCTTATAGCATCCCTGTGATGAAAAAAAATGGAACGACTTTAATTTTCTTTTTACACACACACACATCAAGAATCAGTGTATGAATCTCAACAGCGGTGACAAACAGCATATTCGGATAAACAGAACATCACAAATCGAGCTGCTAAAAACTCACATAAAAACAGCAAAAATAAAAGATAGAAGAACAAAAAGATAGCAAGAACAAAAGAAATTACTAAGACAATTTGGCTAATCATTTATGAATGCCGCAATGCATGCTGGGAGCCATGTATGAGTCTTGATTGGTGCACCCAGAATGCACTGCATTATGCTTTTTGATGGTCACCGTCGTTGAGATTCATACACTGAATCTTGATGTCTGTGTTGTAATATTTCCTAATCTATGAAAAAAACAGTCTGTGACAAACTTAAGATTTATTCTCTTTTGCAGATCAGGTATGAAACAGCAACAACATCTCTATTCTACTGACTTGTAGTCTGTATGCTCTACGGATAAGTGTAATGCTACTGACATCTAGTGGTAAGTATTAGTTCTCACATATACAAATACGCTATCGCTATATGTGTGTGCAGAATTTCATGCTGTAACTTCAGGCCAGGAGTGTTGATAGTCCTAGATTTATGACTCTTCTTAATAAATAAACACAAAAAGCATAGTAGAAACAAAAGAATCTTAAAACTGACTGCTTACATCTTGTGTAAAAAACTGATGCTTAATTGTCCACTTGGCTGAAGACAGGGGTGGACTGGGAAATCTCACACCTAGGCCATCCCATACACCCACAACAACTTTTGGAACCACAGAAAACCAACATTTTTTGTATGGCCATCACATAAAAAAGGTTTAAATCCTTACTGTGCGTTCACACCGCCACCGGCGAGAGCGCCAAAATTCGGCCACCCTGCCAATGACGCTGTAGAAAGATTTGTGGACGCGCTGACGCGCTGACGTAGATCGAATGCTTGGTCTTTTTTTAAACTTTATTTAAAGGGGCTGCAAAGCAAACAAGCCTTTTGATCGGCATTTGTGCTGACTGACCACAAGTATAAGTATAAGTTAACCTAATGAAATCATTTAAATGTGAAAGTAAAAAAAAAAAACAGATCGATGGAAAGAACTTAACAATTATAGTTACATGTTTGAAATAAACCAATTAAAAGCCATTTGTGTGGTGTGGCTTTTGTGTTCATGGTTAAAATGCTAGTCTAATTTCAACATGCAGTTTATAGGAGACGTTTACTAGCATTGGTCTTTAATTAACATTAACATTAATTTGTGTGAGGCCTACATTACAATAACTGTCCTGGTTGAAGTGCAGCATTAATGCAATTGGTCAAATTGGTGTTGTTTTGAGCAAATGAATTGCATTCCCACTGAAAAACAAGCTTTGTAGAGCGAAAATGTTGCCTATAAATAGTGTTGCACACCTTCTTATCAAACCCGCCACAGCAATGATCAACCTCTCCTCCATTTTGCTTGGGAACTAATGTGGTCGGAACCAAAGTTTTTCAGGACTGCGTTCTCTGGGATCCTCTCAAGCGGAGCACTTCTACATTCTGATTGGTTGCCACCGAACCGCGTCATAGCTCATTACCATAAAGTTGACCTGATTTCAACTCTCCTCGACGCCCAAATTGTCCGAGACGCACCGCACCGCTCTCGCCGGAGCTCACCGCCGGCTCCCACTGAAAATGAATGACTTCCGGCCACTTTGACTTCCGCCGGTGTGAATGCACAGTTAGGCTGGGGCTGTGCAAAATAATTTAAGGTTCTTTCTGAAACTGACATTCACTTCCCTTTTCATTCTCTTCATTTTCCCTGATATCTTTCAAAGGTTTTTGTTAAATACCAACTCTCACTGTAAAAGTAAATCGCATGCGATGTAAAGCCAAAGCTCGCAATTTATGTGCTCATATATTCCCCTGTTTGGTTCAGCTGGTTCTGCTCTCATCTTTGCTCCTTTGAGCTCTCCTGTACCTCCCTGTCCCAGAGTGTTTTGATTTTGTTTTGTTAGGGGTGGCGTGGGAGAGGGCGAGGGGGGGGGGGTGTAAGGACAGACGAGGCGAGAGAAAGGAGATGGAAGGAAAATGAGTCCAGCTCTCAAAACGCACTGCCATCCGGTCGTCCACCAGCTGGGGAACTCCTTCGCGATGTCTGCCGGCAACACTAGATGGCCCTCGTGGACAGCCTTGTACTCCCTTGTCCTCTGATGACTCTAATGTCCTCCTCCCCATCCCAGCAGCGAAAGGCAGTCAGCACCTCCTCCAGCCTTCCTGACAGGAGAGCGAGAGAAGAGAGCGAGAGAGAGAGAGAGAGAGAGAGAGAGAGAGAGAGAGAGAGAGAGAGAGAGAGAGAGAGAGAGAGAGAGAGAGAAGAGAAAGAAAGAGAGAGAGAGAGAGAGAAAGAGAAATAGAAATAGAAAGAGAGAGAGAGAGAAAGAGAAAGAGAAAGAGAGAGAGAGAGAGAGAGAGAGAGTTGTGTTCCATATTCAGTTACAGAACAAATAAGTGTTTCTTACATTCAGTTCTTACGGTCAGGTTGACGCTCCCAGTTACGGCAAACAAAGTTAAAGGAATAATGGAATCAACATATCAAGGTCAGTCAAACTTTATTAGCGTACAATTACATTATATTAAGGTTTAGAATTAATATAGGCTATGGGCTAGTGGTACCAGTCTGAAAATCCAGAATCATAATGACACACTTGTTTTAATTAAGTACAGATAATATTGGTATTATTGCCATTAGACAATACATTACACTTAGGGTCTGTGCAATACGGCACACAGTAGAGTATAACAAATATAGTATAATAAATACATATTAGCAGTCGTGGTTCAGCTGTGTCATTTTGCCAAACTAAGGGTACGCTTACATGGCAACAATGTGCTAAAAACAGAAAAAAATTTTATTTGTACAGATGACAATGTCTTTATGCAATACAGATTGTTTCAAAGCAGCTTTACAGTGATAACAGGAAAATAATGCATTTCGGCTGTTGTTCAGCTGAAGTCAGATCAGTGTTGATTCAGGTCTGTTGTAAAGATCATCAGTTATTAAATTAGTTTCATTTCATCTATAAAGCAGTTCTGCAAAAAAAAAAAAAAAAAATGACGTCATCATCCAGCTCAGTTCAGTTCTCATTCAACAGTGTCAGTGCAGTCAGATCAATAATATTGGTGAATATTAAGTGTCCCCAACTAAGCAAGCCAGAGGCGACAGTGACAAGGGACCCAAACTCCATCAGGTGACAGAATGGAGAAAAAAACCTTGGGAGAAACCAGGCACAGTCAGACGAACACAGCATTATTATGATTCAGGCCGCATCACAAGTCAGGATTGAGATCGTGATCGGTAGCATTCAAATATTCATTCAAATTCATATCCAGTTTTGCTTGAAGATCGATTCATCATGCTGGTATGAAGCTGAATCTGAATTAAAGCGACGTTGTTTGCATTAAAATAACCATGTATTGACGTGAAAACCTAGTAATTTCACCATAGATGCATATCATTTAAATTCTACTCTGTTTCAAAGTCAACACATGGCTTTTTGCTACAACTGGCCACACAATTGAAGATTTTAAGCTCAATTTTGAGCCGGATTTGCACCCCCAAGCGATCGGGGGGCGTGGCCTGATTCGAGGCTTGTTGCGAAAGATTTTTTGTCCAAAAAAACTTAAATTTGTTTGGTGCCATTACGATTATTTTACTGCTCCTGATCGTCGGAGTCTCCACGATCCCAAATGTGTTTGACATGTTTGATATTTGTGACTCTTGATTGGGCTGCTTCTGACGTGATACCCACGATAGCCAATGAGGGCAAGCAAGCTTCACCAGCCCGGATGTTGCGTGCTTCTATAGGGGAAACTTGGCAAACATGCCACTAAAGTGGAGTATTGAGAAAGAAGATCACCCATATTCTTTTTTTCTCCTTTGTTTAACAAAACTCACAGCAGGAGAGCCAGCTGACGACGTCGATTGTCCTCCATTTGTTTTTCTTCTTAAGTCACATTTGATCTCGCAAGTCTCTGTGAGATCTCGTGTCACTGAGGGAATGTTACTACAATTCAAATTGCATTTCCTGAATGATTATGATCAAGCTCTTTCACTTTCACTATCAACCATTATCTAGCAACAGCACTCAGCATGAGCTAATGCAGCTATAGACATCACTGCATCATAAAAGCATCATAATTCAATACAATATTCTGTCAATATGATATACAAGTAATTGATAATAAATAATTAAATAAAAAAACAAACGTATTCTTTTAAAGGTGCTGTTGCTCACTTCATGCAAGAGAATGCAAAATGCTTTTTATGTCATAATGAGTACTTTCCATAAGCATAGCCACAAAAATCTGCATCTTACCTTATGATACTCACTCGGGATTTTGGCGCTCAGGAGTTAGGGCCGGTTTACACCGAAAGCAAAAACTTTCAAAGCAAAAAATGCAAGACGCAGGCAGTGGAATGTGGAAAAACGCAAGGTCTCGAGACGCGTTTTAGTTAAACTTATTTTAACAAGCACTGCATTTTTAGAATGCTGTTTCATGCGAGACGCGAGTGCCACGGTTAAACATGTCTAGCGCGTTCACATAGATAAACAATGGAAAAGTATCTCAGTGGAATGGGGAAAAAAATGCATTCTGTATGATGACCCCTAATGCTGATGAATGCTTTAGTCAAGACCTCTATATTTAGTTTTCACCAATGTCTGAGTTAACATGCATAGGCCTAAGTGTCAAATGAGTTCTGGTCCTCAACCAGCGTAGTCACGTCACTCACTCCATCTTTTTAAATAGCCTAACTGTAAAACTTTGACCTGTAAATTAAGGATAAAATACTGGCAGCACTGTTGCCAGAAATCCACTGTTCATTCAGTACAGTTCTTTACTGTAATCTACAGTATGCTACTGCACTAAAACTCGAGTTAACTCATTTCATTTGCAAATATCAACTACCTTAAATTGGCCATCTGCCATTTAAGTTTATAAACTAATGTTAAGAATGTGCTAATAATGAGAGCATATTATTACTGTGAACGTATTTCATTTGAGTCCACTAAAACAATAATTTAATGAGTTCAAAGACATTTTCCCTGCATCAGCAACTACACAGTCACCGTCTGTTAAATAAAGCAACATTCAGCATATCATCAGTGTTTCTTGGTCTTCTGCTGGACTGAAGCACAGGCTCTACTCTTCAGCTCAATGGTGACACACAAAACTCAATTTTTTACAGTAAACTACTGGCAACAGTGTTTTTTTTAACTTACAGTTTATTACTGTTAAACTACATTTTGTGGGTGTGTCTTTTTATCTTACACCTTTAACCCTTTCAACCCCACAGGAAAATCATGTAGTGTCCACACTACAAAGAGTAAAAGTAACATTGATGCAGTGTTGCAGTGAGATAATTAAGTGAATACGTAAGTGATTGTTGAGCATTAGTGATGAACACCTGTTGTTAACAAGCAGAATCACTGAAAGAAAGAGAAACACAAGAACTACAACTGACTTCCATTACACATTATTACACTTATTATTGACCAGTTTGACTTTATTTCTGTCAGACGTTTACAGAAGCTCTTATTGAGAATTAACAGAGGTTTAGATGTTGATGTTTAATTGAAAATGTTTGGTTTGATGTCACCATTATGGAGATCATACAACATAATTCAAAAATCAGCATATGATTTTCAACAATGGTCCCAGCTGAGTTTGGTCCCAGCAGAGTTTTATACTATGCTGGCACCCACCATGCATTGCGACATGGAACTTTTGATTGTCAGTCAGCATTGTTGAGATTCATATGCTGATTGTTGATGTCTGTGTGTAAATTATGCAGGAATTTAACATGTTTTATGCACTATAAGATTTCAATAACCTTCTAATTAACTGATTGCTGAAACATTACTGGATATCATGGTGTAGAATCACAGAGATACTATAATCAAAAAATATATAAAATACTCCTAAAATCAAAGATTAGACACAGGAAGGGCTCTGTGAATCAGACAAGTCCAAGATGATTAAAGCACCATTACACCAAAAAACACCTGATCAACTTCCTCTTTTTTTTACCATAACAAATGCTTTATAAACTCACTATCACAGCAGCCAGAGAAAAACTAATGTTAAAGAGTCAAGGGTCAAGAGCCCAACTAAAGCAAACACTGATCACCATAATGGTGACTACTAACTTTATTATTTTCAATAAAACATCAACATCTAAACTTCTGTTAATTCTCAACAGGAACGTCTGTACATGTATGAAAGAAATAATGTCAAACTGGTTTGTAAACTGGTTTCATACTCAGTGTGGCTGAAGTTCTTGTGTTTCTGCTCGTCTCTTCTCTTTTTTCTGGTCTTGTTTCCCTTTCCTTCAGTGATTCTGCTTGTTAACAGCAGGTGTTCATCGGTGTCTGAATTCACTCACTCTGTCAAGTGGACTATATCAGTGAACTAGTATAGGGAATAGTGAATGAGGGTATAGGGAGTAATTTGAGTAAAACACCAAATCTGAGTGTCGAGTATATTCACAGTATATTCCTGTAGGCTATTTTCTCATTAACTACAAATATTACCCAGAATGCATTGTTTTCTATGGTATATTACTGTTGTAATGGTGTTACTGTCAGAATTTGGCCGTTTTTTACAGCAAGGTTTTATAGTGTATATTAATTTCTCAAAGTCTTAAAACCATATTCTACAACATATAAAAACAAAATTTTATAAATAAAGATGAAAATTAAAATCATTTTGAAAAACAAAATGTTATTTTAAGTTGTATCATCTTAAATTCAATGTAGTGAAACTGCTTTTAGCACCCTAGTTCCCACAGCCATGGCCATGAGTTTTAATGTCACCATCGTTGAGATTCATATGCTGATTCATGATGTCTGTGTGTGTCTGAATGTTACAGTAGATCAAGATGTTTTTTTTTTTTGTTGCATAATGTGTTTTAAGAATTCTTCATAACAACTGATTATCACAATATGTCTGTCAAAAATATAAACTTATCACGTCATATAAACTAGACTCTGAATGAGATCAGTGAATCATTTCACTCTATGTTGATTATGTTATTATCAACACATAACCAACATCACCTGACTGTATTTTCTCTTGGTTTTTCTTGACAAATGTGCTTTTAAAAAAACCACACAATCAGCCAAAGACAAGGGTCAAGAGCCCAATAAAAGCAAACACTGTCAAACAAACAAATCCATTGTTTTCAATAAAACGTCATTATCTAAAGCTCTAATAATTCTCAATAAGAGCTTCTGTAGACGTATAACAGAAATAGTCAAACTAATTAGTAATGTGTGACGCTGGTAATGCTGTTTGTGGAGTTGTTTAATCCTCCTCTGCTGAGATCTTCAGAGATTTAATATGTTTTATCTTCAGTCAGTTGTAGTTCTTGTGTTTCTCCTTTTTCTGTTCTTGTGTTTCTCTTTCCTTCAGTGATTCTACTTGTTAACAGCAGGTGTTCATCAGTGTCTGGATTCACTCTCTCAAGTGAACTATATCAGTGAACTAGTGTAGGGAATAGTGAATGAGGATATAGGGAGTGATTTAGGACACAGCCTCTGAGTGTCGATTCTGAACACTGATAATTCACAGTTATATTGCAGTAGGCTACTTTATCAAAAACAACAAAGGTTACCCAGAATGCATTGTTTTCTATGGTATATTACTGTAATAATGGAAAATGGTATGTTACTGTAGAATTTTGCCGTTTTTTAACATCATTTTTACCCTAATCCAACCCCTAACTTTCTGCATTTTTACATTTTTATTCAAACATGATTTTTATTAGTATGATTTATAAGCTGTTTTCCTTGTGGGGTCTGACCAAATGTCCCCACATGGTCAAAAATATCATAATATATTTCTCTCTCTTTGTCAGGTCTGAGGATTGTTCTGGTTGGTAAAACTGGATCAGGCAAAAGTTCAGTAGGAAACACCATCCTGGGTCCAGATAATTATGAGTATTTTGAGGCAGATTCTTCACCAGAGTCCATTACTAAAACCTGTGAGAGACGAGATATAAAGATTGGTGATCGGATCATCTCAATCATCGACACTCCAGGCCTGTTTGATACAACAATGTCAGAACAAGAAATGAAGACTGAGATTGGGAAGTGTGTCAACATGTCTGTTCCTGGTCCTCATGTGTTTCTGCTGGTCATCAGAGTGGGGAGATTCACAGAAGAAGAGAAGAGTGCAGTGAAATGGATTCAGAAGAACTTTGGAGAAGAAGCTGCTTGTTACACCATCATTCTGTTCACTCACGCTGATCAGCTGAAGCGAAAACCCTTAGATGATTATATCAGAAAAAGTAATGATATCATGGCTTTTGTTAATGAGTGCGGTGGCAGAGTTCACTTGTTCAACAATGGAAACACGAAGAACCGCGCTCAGGTCACAGAACTGCTGAAGAAGATTGAGAATATGGTGGAGAATAATGGAGGATGGCACTACACCAATGAGATGTATAGAGAAGCCCAGAAAAAAATGGAATGGGAGGCTCTCAAACAAAAAGCTAAAGATTGTGGAAAAACAGCACTAACAGTAATAGGAACAGGAACATTAGCAGGAGCAGCAGGAGCAGCAGCAGTAGGAGCAGCAGGAGGACTAGCAGCAGCAGCAGCACTGGCAGGACGAGGAGCAACAGTAGTAGTAACAGCAGTAATGGGAGCAGTAAAATCAGGCTTGAAACTCTAGGGCACAGTTACTCTACACTAAAATCTAATTAGTTAGACTTACTTAAAAAAAAAAAAAAAGAATGCAAACCGATTGCCTTAAAAAACAAGAAAAGAGAAATAGGAATAGTATGTTGTACTGACAAAAGCTTATTATAGTTCACTTCCACAAGAGTTCTAGTAACTACAAAAAGAACCGTAGAGAGTACTTGATAATTTACTTTAATACATTAAATTGTTACCATTGTTGTGTTTTGATGCTGAATGTTGAAGTCTGTGTGTGACTCAAGCATGATCAACTGTTGTCGCAAATATAGCGATTAAATCAACCCAATAAAAGTTTGATGTGTTTATGACCTAATTGCTAACAGCACAACTTTAAAAGATCATTATTTGACATGAAATATAGTGCAGATATATATCGTACTTATTACTCATCTTCCGTTTGAAATCAAATAATTGTGATTTCTTGTTACATCAATAGGAAAAAAATTACATCGATATAAATGAAGTTTCAAGTGCCCAACCAAAGGCCACACTGATCACCATAATGGTGAGCGCAAACAAAAACATTTTAGGAAAATCAATATCAGTTTATGAACTCAGCTTATGTGATGTTCTCTCAATTTTTTTTCTGTTGTATTGACAATTCAAAAGAAGAATTTAAATTACATCCAGTTTATGAGCAACAAAGCTGATGAGTGTGAATCACACAATATTTCGGAGGTGTTTGATGCGTTACGAGAAGTGAGAATTGTCCATTTTGAAATGTGTCCATTTTGACTGCACTAATTTCACTCCTCCCCTCACTGCAGTCGTCTAGTCTCATCTACTTTTGGTGTCTTGTTTACACCTGGTATAAAGATGCGTTTTGGTCAATTGGATCACAATATGAAAGCATTTTTATCTGAATGACTTCGGATGGATTTGCCAGGATAATCAAAAGGACACTATCATAACAGTGTAATTTGAATTAACATCATCTGTCATGATGTATCTGAATCACATTCAGTCACTCTTTTGGCCGAGGAGCGAGCATGAGCAACACGTTTCTGGCGGCAGTTCACTTAAGGTGGGCATACAGTGTGCGATTTCAGCAAGAATACCAACTCACACTGTACGAGTAGATCGCATGCGATGTAAAGCCAAAGCTTGCAATTTATGTGCTCACACTATACACTCAAAAATGTTTAGTTTTTTTTGCTTCTTGTTCAGTTTAATTGAAGTAACACAATTGTTTAACATTTTGTCACAACTTAATTTAATTGTGTTCATTCAACCTAATATATTTAAAACTGAAATTTACTTAATTCATTTGTGTTAAAACTACATGAACCATTTTGGGCAGTGGATCTGTAGTTCCCAGCATGCTTTGCAAGGGACTGCATTAGGAGAGTAAATTTAGAGATTAAAGTGTTATTTTACGTTTTCTTTTAGTAAAGGGTAAGATGTTGTTAGTTAATGTAAGTGTTAAATGTTCAGTTACGTTGGAAATTTAGAGTTTTTGTAATTAAAAAAAATATATTTTGTGGTTACCATTATGCAGAAGAGTGGCGCATGTGTTTAGGTTGTGGGCACTCAGTGAGCTAGGCTAATGTTAGGTGTAACAAATCTTTTTACTTTTATTTGTTTATGTGTATGAAGAGTTAATTTGCTAAAACCAATAAACACCATGTTTAAAAAAAATATGAACTGACTGCATTGTGTCATTCTCCACATATTGAACTTTGTCACAATAGCCAGTATTGTACACTGTCAAAGCATCGCAGGTTCGCGTTTTACACCAGAAACCAACAAGCACTCTTGCTGTTTGTGAACATAAGCCGATAAGTCCGTTAGCGAATCAGCGCACAGTATTCAGGTCAGGTGACAAGGCTGCTATTCACTTAGAAAAGATGCGCTAGCTGAGGGGAGTTTCGTCAAAGCTGACTAAAAGTGGTCGAGGCTTTATTATTTCGGCTTCTGCAACTCTTTGTACATCATACATGTCTTACATGCTGAACGCTGCACAAAACTGTTGTCACAAATATAAAGATTAAATCAACCCAATTAAAAGTTTCATGATGTGTTTATGACCTAATTGCTAACAACACAACTTTAAAAGATCATTATTTGACATGAAATATAGCGCAGATATATATGTGTGCATGTGTAGGTATACATCGTACTTATTACTCATCTTCCTTTGAAATCAAATAACTGTGATTTCTTGTTGTATCAGTAGGAAAAGAATTACATCAATATAAATGAAGTTTCAAGTGCCCAACCAAAGGCAACACTGATCACCATAATGGTGAGCGCAAACAAAAACATTTTAGGAAAATCAATATCAGTTATAAGATGCGTTGTCCTTATGCGTTTGTGTGTGTGTGTGTGTGTGTGTGTGTATGTGTGCCCATCTGTTAGTATATGTCTGTGTGTGCACACGTGTGCACACGTGTGTTTTAAATGCAATTACAAAGCAATTACTTGGTTTTGTTGAACATGAAATGTGGCGTATATCCTAAAAAACAAATTTTTTATATATAAAAATAGTGGTCAATCAATAATAATAAAAAAAAACGAATTAATTGCTAAACTATTTTTTTCTGTCATTAATCGTGATTAATCGCAATTAACAACATCTGTGTTTTAAATATTTTAATTAGGGCTGTCAAACGATTAATCGCATCCAAAATAAAAGCTTGTGTTTACATAATATATGTGTGTGTACTGTATATAATTAATGTATGTGTGTGTATTCAAAAATATATAATAATTATACACAGTACACACACATATATTATGTAAACACAAACTTTTATTTTGGATGCGATTAATCTGGATTATTCATTTGACAGCCCTAATTTTTATATCGTTATAATTTCACAGTTACTCTCCAAATGAATGTATAAACAACTTAAATACAGTATATTTGAAATATTTGTTGTAATGGCATCTTTTTATGAAGGCCAGTATCACTGATACTAATACTGATACTCATAATTAAAGGCAAGCTATATCAATTTCAGGTGAACTTAAAACAATCTTCACATGAACCCATTATAATAAATGTCATATTTACCTGTGGCCTTCCTACTTGCCTAACAGGTAGGAAATATACTGAAATTGAATAGCTGAAGTTAAAATTAAAGTTATCAAACTGTCTGCACTGCATACATCTTAAATTAATGAGATAAATAAGTGATTAATTAAGTGATGATTGTAGCCATCCGAACAGCACCTTCTCTTTTTGTTTTTAAATCTATGCTTAAATACTATTTTCTTGAATGGATGTTGTTAGTCTAAAATATGTCATGTGATTGTATTATATTCCTTTGTAAATGTTTAATTTATTTTATGTACAGCACTTTGGTCAACCCATGGTTGTTTTAAACATGCTTTATAAAGAAAACAAAGAAATAAAGGAAGATCTAAAGCTGTGTCTGAAGTCAGTTGTAGTTCTTGTGTTTCTCTTTCCTTCAGTGATTCTGCTCATTATCATCAGGTGTCTTCAATAATCAAACAATCATCACTCAATTAATCACTTAATTATCTAATTAACTCTAACACTGCTTCAGTGTTACTTTAACACTCTGTAGAGTGGGACCATCAACACAGTCTGTATGTTTTTTAACATCTCTTTTTATAGTGCAAGGTTGCAATCTTGCAGTTTATATGCAAAGAAACCCGGAAGCCAATGAAGGTGATAGAGGATTGGAGTAATGTGCTCATTTTTTCTTGTGTGAGTGATCAAGCGGGCTTCAGAGTTTTGAACATATTGTAATTGTTTGATGTTTTTAGCTGAAAGGCCATAAAGAAGTGAGTTTCAGTAATCTTGCATTAAAAGAAGAGAGTTTCAGTATCCTGCTGAAGAGAGGATCGAATGCGAGAGATATTACGTAGGTGGAAAAAAGCTGTCTTTACCACTCTACCAATGTGATCATTAAACGAAAGAGTGGAATTAATGAGAATGCCAAGATTTCGAACTGTTGTAGAGGGCATTATCAACATACCAACCAAATCTACCAGATGACCGGATAGTTTAGATACAACAGATTTAGAGCTGATCAGTATTACCTCAGTTGTACTACAAATGTTTGTTGCTGTTGAATTAAGCATTAACAGTCACGGAGAAGCCACTATAAACTGTTCAGTAAATCTCTCGACCTCTCAAAAATAAACAGAGCGGCTACCAATTTACCAAAGGTTGAATTTACACAACCAGTGTTTGGAGGTCATTTACGGGAAATCTGAATTTGACTGCCGATAACTCTTCAAATCAAATAAAATATGATACACAAAACTGCAATCAATTTGACAACAGCTCTGTTTCAGACATTGAGTCTTTGATTCTGAGATTTTTTTTTTAAATTATTTCAGTATCGATTTATATTTGATTTATAAATTATATAAAAATACAAAAAGTGCTATACTGTTATAATAATGGCACTACTGTCTTATTAGAAAGGTGTGACATTTTCTTCCATCACCTAATGATGCACAATCAATACTTGACATACAAAACACACACACACGAAAAAAAAAAAAAAACTGGTGACACTCAGCAAATAATAATAATAACAATTTCAATTCTAAAGATTACAAAATAAACTAACAACACAAACTGCACAGTACAGTAAATTCCCCGGTGTTGAATTAACACCGCTCTGTGTTCATATGGGAACCACCAGCAGGGTGTTAAAGTAACACTGAAGCAGTATTAGAGTTAATTAGATACTTAAGTGATTAATTGAGTGATGATTGTTTGATTATTGAAGACACCTGTAGCCTGTTTCAGAAAGGAGGTTAAGTGAAAACTTTGAGTATATTAACCCTGAAATGAGGGAAACCTAACCTGGTCAGGAGCAGGTTTTCTTCGGTAAACCCAGAGATTCGTTCGGCCTTCTCCCCCTTTTTAACCCCTTAACTGTCACGGTTTCCCAGCCAGCACAGCCATGTAGGCTCCACATGGGTTAGCCCAGATGAAATAAACACTGCTCAGTGTGCACACTACAGGCTGTTAAATGTAACACTGAATCAGTGTTGGAGTTAATGAGATAATTGAGTGATGATTGAGCATTATTGAAGACACCTGATGTTAACAAGCAGAATCACTGAAGGACAGAGAAACAAGAACTACAACTGACTTCAGACACAGCTTTAGATGAAATCAACTGAAGATAAAAGAAGACATTAAATCTCTGAAGATCTCAGCAGAGGAGGATTAAACAACTCCACAAACAGCATTACCAGCTTCACACATTACTAACCAGACTGACTTTATTTCTGTCAGACGTCTACAGAAGCTTTTATTGAGAATTAACGGAGGTTTAGTGTGGAGTCTGGAGAGAGTTAATGTATCAGACAGGAGATTCATAAAGAGTTCATAACGGTTTAAAGTGTAACAGCAGTCAAATTCAGATTTCCTGGAAATTAACTGATAAAACAGGTTGTGTAAATTCAACCTTTGGTAAATTGGCAGTTGCTCTGTTGATCTTTTAGGGGTCAAGAGAACTACTGAACATCAGCTCATAGAAAAATATGCCAGAGAGTAAAACCAAAGTCCCTTACAGGCAAGTCAATTCGGCAGCCATCTTACTAATAGTACTTCATCTTGAATAGGGACAGAACAGAATAGAGATGTCATTTCTAGAGTATGTGCATACGCTCTGGCGCAAGGTCCCAGCAGGCACAGGATGTAGACTCCAAAGTCGGTCAAAAATTTAATTTTATAAAGTTTGTTATGCTAAGAGAAAACATGATGAGATGTTTATTGATGATAACATAACCATCAAGTTCTGATCAGGTGTTTGAGTATCTGGATGATGTGCATTTTTGCTGCTAATTATAACAATCTTGTGAAATAGCCTGTATATCGGGCTACCAAGCAGTGCAGAACAATTTCTTAAAAAAATTTAAAAAAAAAACGGTAACACTTTACAATAAGGTTCAGTAGTTAACATTAGTTAACTACATTAGTTAACATGAACTAATGAACTGCACTTATAAAGCATTTATTGATCTTTGTTAATGTTAATTTAAACAATTACTAATACATTATTAAAATCTTGTTAGTTAACATTAGTTAATGCACTGTGAACTAACATGAACAAACCATGAACAGCTGTATTTTTATTAACTAACGTTAACAATGATTAACAAATACAGTAACAAATGTATTGCTCATAGTTAGTTAATCCCTTAACTGTCACGGTTTCCCAGCCAGCACAGCCATGTAGGCTCCACATGGGTTAGCCCATATGAAATGAACACTGCTTAGTGTGCACACTACAGGCTGTTAAATGTAACACTAAATCAGTTTATGTTAATGGAGTTAATGAGATAATTAAGTGATGATTGAGCATTATTGAAGACACCTGCTGTTAACAAGCAGAATCACTGAATGAAAGAGAAACACAAGAACTACAACTGACTTCAGACACAGCTTTAGATGAAATCAACTGAAATCAACAGAGGTTTAGATGTTGATGATTTATTGAAAATAATAGTTTCGTTTGAAGTCACCATTATGGTGATCAGTGTTTGCTTTAGTTGGGCTCTTGACCCTTGACTTTTTAACATTAATTTTTCCTCTGGCTGCTGTAACTGTTTGTTACAGTGAGAGCAGTAAGAGAAAACTGATGACAAATTGATAACAGATGGTGTTAGCTTCTTGTTGATAATACAGTAGTTATCATCATATAGTGGTCAAAATGTGTACATAAGTTTTGTTCTCTGGTTTGAAAACACGTCACACAATAAGCGCTTCTAACTTCTGTGAGGTTTACTCACACACAGACATCAAGAATCAGCCTACAAATCTCAACAATGGTGACATGCTTCATGCCGCAGTGCATTCTGGGTTCATCATGTAAAACTCATCCATGGCTCCCAGAATGCATTGTGGCATGAAGATGTCACCATTGTTAAGATTCATAGGCTGATTCTTGACGTCTGTGTGTGTGTAAATTTCGCAGGAGGTCAAAGTGCTTAGTGTACAATCTGTTTTAAAACTTATTCAGCTTTTCTGATTAAAACTGTGCTGGATCTTTTCTAGAATCACAATCAAACAAAGTTAATAGTATATTGCTCACACTCAGTCATAAAATCAGTGAATTAAGTCACTACACAAGCTGACAGCTGATAGCATCTTATTGTGTTTTCTCTTGCTTTTCTTGCCATAGCAAACTCAGTTACAGCAGCCAGAGAAACACTAACATTAAAAAAAGTCATCAAACTGACCAACTAAAGAAAACACTGATCACCATAATGGTGACATAAAAAAAAAAAACAATTTTCAACACAAAATCAACAAAAAGACTGTTAATTCTCAATAAGAGCTTCTGTAGACGTCTGACAGAAATAAAGTCAGTCTGGTTAGTAATGTGTGAAGCTGGTAATGCTGTTCGTGGAGTTGTTTAATCCTCCTCTGCTGAGATCTTCAGAGATTTAATGTCTTCTTTTATCTTCAGTTGATTTCATCTAAAGCTGTGGCTGAAGTCAGTTGTTTATCTTTCCTTCAGTGATTCCGATTGTTATCATCAGCTATCTTCAATAATGCTCAATCATCACTTAATTAATCTCTTAATTATCTCATTAACTCCAACACTGATTCAGTGTTACATTTAACAGCCTGTAGTGTGCACACTGAGCAATGTTCATTTAATCTGTGCTAGCCCATGTGGGGTCAAAATCGCTGTGCTGGCTGGGAAACGGTGACAGTTAAGGGGTTAAAGTGCTTGTATACATTTTGTGTATGTTCATTGAGCATTTTTATCTGTTTACGGTAATCAGTAAGTTTGGTGGAATATGTTGTGTTCGTGGATGCACTGATCACACAGCATAGAAGGTTACTGAACTTTGTTGCACAGTACAAACCAGAGGTGTAAAGTCCAGGCGTCAGAAAGTAAAAGTCCTGCATATTTTTATTCCACTCATGAACTCAGTCAGCTGATTTCACTAATTAATTCTACCTCCTGGCTGAAAAACTGTGCTACTTAGCAAATCCAGGTGTTTGGAACAAAATACCGAGCAGGACTTTTTATCTTCTGAGCCTGGACTTTCCACCTCTGTTCACATTTCAAAGTCTCTGCTGCCCTGTGGTGGACAACTTGAGACACTGACAATCAGGTAATGCTGTGACTTGTGACTGCCCAGCCAGGATCTACAGAATCTCTTATTGAGAATTAACAGAGGTTTAGATGTTGATGATTTATTGAAAATAAAAGTTTAGTTTGATGTTACCATTATGGTGATCAGTGTTTGCTTTAGTTGGGCTCTTGACCCTTGCTCCTCAAAAGGAATAAAAACTAGCCCAATTCCCAAACCCCCCCCCCCCCCTTTCTGATAAACCCAACCGTTCTCAAATAACTGAACAAATTTGACAAAGAACACGCCAAATTGGACGAGAAGGCAATATCTCTGCAACGCTTTAGCATGTTTAGACCAAACTTGCTACAAGCATGACCTGAGCATTTTGGCACAGCGCCACCTACTGGTCCAAAGATGGCTATGGCTATTTTTGCTTATAAATTCTGAACAGTTTGCCCCAAAATAATAAATAACTGGTCTCTTCTGATTCAGTGCATCATGCAGAGTCAAATGATACCCAATTTTCCCATTTTGCCTTTTGTGGGCGTCGGCCATGCTGCATTTTATGAACTCATTAACGTATCGTTATGAAACCCGGTATGTGTCATTGGGATCATACCTTGAAGGTACTCAAAAAGTTGAGACAGTGCCACCTTGTGGTCCAAAAATGCTAATAACTTGATTAATTTTGCCTACACAGCAAAAAACCCGGTGTTAAATTAAACCGCACTCAACTTGACTGACAACAACAAAAATGTTCTTTACAGTTCCCACAGCCATGGGGTGAAGGCATGCTGTTAATGAACGTGACTCACTGCTGGTGTAACAATCACAACACACTGAACAAATCTGAATTTTGGTCAGATGTGGTCTTTGACTCTGAGTGTTAATGTTAAATGAATTCAGTTCCTGGGAGAAATCAAAGTATAAATACAAAATAAATTTTAAACTAAAAATATTTGGAAGTAAAAATATTTTACAGTTAAATTGGTGTCTACATTGGTGAACTTATAAGTATCAGTATACTGTATTTCTAAAACGTTTGTGATTTCAAGTAGAACAAAATGCAAACAAACAGAGCAAAAGAGAGAGCAGTTTGGACTCTGAGGGTCACGGGGCGGGTATAAATCTGATCTGCTGCAGGTTCAGACGCTCACAGGAAGACACACACACACACACACACAGGATGGACGTGAAGCTGCTGTGTCTGACTGTTGTTCTTCTCTCCTCACCCCTCCTCACACTGTGTGACCCGCTGTGAGTATTAAACACACCATTTGTTCATAGAGTTACTCATAGATCTGTTTTTAAGATTTGATTTGATCTCCTCAGGTTTGTTCTGTCAGCTCCTAATTTGCTGAGAGTGGGTTCCTCAGAGAATGTGTTGGTGGAGGCTCAGAATTACACTGGAGGAAACCTAAGTGTAAGGATCTCGGTAAAGAATTTCCCAAAGAAAGACGTGGAGATGCTGTTCAAAGTAGTGACACTGACTAAAGACAAGTACCAGATACTTACAGATATAAAGGTGAGGCCACCTTATGTAATTTATAGTATGTGTGATTTATCGTCTACAATTCTACATTTTAGTTTGTAAATTGAAAAATGCCTTTTCTTTTATTAAAAATTCGCAATGGTTGGATTTGTTTTCTGTTCATTAGATCCCTGATGATCAGAAATACTTCTCTGATGATCCTCTGGAGAAGCAGTATGTGTATCTAGAAGCTCGATTTCCATCTGTCACCCTGGAGAAAGTGGTCATGGTCTCATTCCAGACTGGATATATATTTGTACAAACAGACAAGCCCATCTACACGCCTGCTAGCAATGGTAAGATTAAGCGTTAAAAACATGACAAATTAAGAATGCACTGTTAGACCTTACCAGGCTTTTTTACACTGTTGCCAGTTTTACTGCTAATTGTACAGTTATTTACTGTCATCTACTTTACAGTATGTTACTGTAAAAATGCCATGCACTAAATTAAAATTCGAGTGAAACTCATTTCATTTGCAGAAACCAACTGCCTTAAATTGGACAACTCTCTGTTTTCCATTAAAACTGTAATATACCGTATAAAACAATAGACTCTGGGTAATATTTGTCATTTTCGAGGAAATAGGCTACAGGAATATACTGCGAGTAAACAGAGCTCAAAGTCAACACTCAGAGGCTGTGTCTCAAATCACACCCTGTACACTCATTCACTATTAACACTAGTTTACTGATATAGACCACTTGACAGAGTGAGTGAAAAGAAGCGAGTGAATTTAGACACTGATGAACACCTGCTGTTAACAAGCGGAATCACTGAAGGAAAGAGAAACAAGACCAGAAAAATGTTGATTTCATCAACTGAAGATAAAAGAAGACATTAAATCTCTGAAGATCTCAGCAGAGGAGGATTAAACAACTCCACAAACAGCATTACCAGCTTCACACATTACTAACCAGATTGACTTTATTTCTGTCAGACATCTACAGTCTACTTAACAGAGGTTTAGATGTTGATGATTTATTGAAAATAATAGTTTCGTTTGAAGTCACCATTATGGTGATCAGTGTTTGCTTTAGTTGGGCTCTTGACCCTTGACTTTTTAACATTAGTTTTTCTCTGCTTGTTGTAACTGTTTGTTATGGCAGGAAAAGCAAGAGAACATTTATGATGACAGATGATGTTGGCTTGTTGTTGATGATACAGTTATCATCACGAGTTAGAAATGCTTATTGTGTGATGTGTTATTAAAACGGAGAACAAAACTTGTGTACATGTTTTAAAAATCAATCAGTTTATCTGGTTAAAACACTGCTGGATCTCCTGCTGTAGAGTCACAAGGCTACTATAATCAATGACTGAGAGAGTGTAAATCTCACAGAAGTTCAAAGTGCTTAGAGGGCAATCTGTTTTGAAACTTATTCTGCTTTTCTGATTAAAACCGTGTTGGACCAAGAATCTTTTTTTTAGAATCACAGCAAAACAAAGTCAATAGTATATTGCTCATAAGATCAGTGATTTTAGTCACTACACAATGATTATATTCTTATCATCAAGCAGCTGACAGCATCTGATTGTGTTTTCTCTTGCTTTCCTCGCCATAGTAAACTCAGTTACAGCAGCCAGAGAAACACTAATATTAAAAAGTCATCAAACTGCCCAACTAAAGAAAACACTGATCACCATAATGGTGACATAAAAAAACAAACAATTTTCAACACAAAATCAACAAAAAAAAACTTCTGTAGACGTATAACAGAAATAAAGTCAGTCTGGTTAGTAATGTGTGAAGCTGGTAATGCTGTTTGTGGAGTTGTTTAATCCTCCTCTGCTGAGATCTTCAGAGATTTAATGTCTTCTTTTATCTTCAGTTGATTTCATCTAAGGCTGTGTCTGAAGTCAGTTGTAGCTCTTGTTTCTCTTTCCTTCAGTGATTCTGCTTGTTATCAACAGCCATCTTCAATAATGCTCAGCCATCACTTAATTAATCTCTTAATTATCTCATTAACTCCAACACTGATTCAGTGTTATATTTAACAGCCTGTAGTGTGCACACTGAGCAGTGTTCATTTCATATGGGCTAACCCATGTGGAGCCTACATGGCTGTGCTGGCTTGGAAACCGTGACAGTTAAGGGGTTAAACAACTCCACAAACAGCATAATCAGCTTCACGCATTACTAACCAGACTGACTTTATTTCTGTAGTTCAAACCTTTTCTGTAAATCATGAGTTTAAAAATCCTTCATAATGAATTGCTTATCACTGCTTGATCTTTTGCAGAAGTATCAAGGTTTTGATAATGTAAAATTAGGATAAAATTAAATGCATTTTTTTAAAAAAGTTTTATTTAGGGAATAGACACAGGATGAGGTCAGCAAACCAAGCATTCCATGATTACTATGTCATAAACAAAACATAACCAAAAACACCTGACCAAATTTTTTTTTCTTGTCTTTTTTTTGTTTGCTTTTGTGATAATAAATGCATTTCACAAACACAGTTACAACAGCCAGAGAAAACTAACGTTAAAGAGTCAAGGGTCAAGAGCCCAACTAAAGCAAACAATGATCACCATAATGGTGACTATAAACTTTATCATTTTCAGTAAAACATCTAAATCACTGCTAATTCTATTATATTACCCAGAATGCATTGTTTTCTACGGTATATTACTGTTTTAATGGAAAATAGTATGTTACTGTCAGAATTTGGCTGGGTATATAAGCTTCTTCAGTACTATCAGCAGCTATCGCGTTTCTCCAGAGCTCATTTACCCTCCTCTATCCCAAGCTCCTGCTCTCGTCCAGTCAGGATTTGGTATTCTGATTCCCCTTGAATCAGGCTAAATTCCCAAATTATTTTGTACATTAAATATTGACATTAATGATACCTGCAATACTTTATGTTGGTTCTGTTCTGTTTAACTTAAGAGGGTTATTGCTGCTCTCCCTGCTCTTATCCATTGATGCGCAGGGAGTTCTTGCCCATGCAGAACAGAACCACACCGGCAATCCAAACTGTATGCTAATAGTCAATCATCTTTGACAGTGGTGGTCCTGACAGACGCTGATTGTGAATGTGAAATAACCTGTTATTACTATGAAATAGTTCAGTGAGCAAAACCACCGAAAAAAATAGAAACACAAGAACTACAACTGTGTTCAACCACAGATGAAATCATTGTTTTTATTTCTGGCTTTTTTTGCAACAAATTATGTTTCAACAAACACTGCTACAAAAACCACCAACTCACAAAAAAGCTGTCAATTTGCACAACTAAAGGAAACACTGATCACCATAATGGTGACCAAACATTTTCAATAAATCATCAACATCTAAACCTCTGTTAATTCTCAATAAGAGCTTCTGTAGACGTCTGACAGAAATAAAGTCAGTCTGGTTAGTAATGTGTGAAGCTGGTAATGCTGTTTGTGGAGTAGGTTGGGAGAAAAAAAAATCGATGCATCGTGATTCTCTCTCCAACGATTCTGAGAACTTGAGAATCGGCAGTTTGACGACTTTTTAATGTTAGCGTTTCTCTGGTTGCTGTAACTGAGTTTACTATGGCAAGGAAAGCAAGAGAAAACACAATCAGATGCTGTCAGCTGTTTGATTATAAGAATATGATCATTGTGTAGTGACTTAATTCACCGATCTTATGACTGAGTATGAACAATATATTATTAACTTTGCTTTACTATGGAAAAAAATCCAGCAAGGTTTTAGTCAGAAAACCTGAAATAGTTTTAAAACAGATTGTACACTAAGCACCTTAAGCTCCTGAAACAGTTTCTCACACACAGACATCAAGAATCAGCCTATGAATCTCAACAACGGCGACATGCTTCATGCCACAATGCATTCTGGGTGCATCATGCAAAACTCATCCATGACTCCCAGAATGCATTGTGGCATGAAGCATGTCACCATTGTTGAGATTCATAGGCTGATTCTTGATTCTTGATCTCGCAGGAGTTTGAAGTGCTTAATATACAATGTTTTTTAAAAAAAATTTATTATATTTTCAGCTTTTCTGATTAAAACCATGCTGGTTTTTTTTCTAGAATCACAATAAAACAAAGTTAATAGTGTATGGCTCATACTCAGTCACAAGATTGGTGAATTAAACCTCTACACAATTATCATACTTGTATCATCAAGCAGCCAACAGCATCTGATTGTGTTTTCTCTTGCTTTTCTTGCCATAGCAAACTCAGTTACAGCAACCAGAGAAACACTAACATTAAAAAGTCATCAAACTGACCAACTAAAGGAAACACTGATCACCATGATGGTGACATAAAAAACCAAACAATTGTCAACTCAAAATCAACAAAAAAACTCAATGTTAATTCTCAATAAGAGCTTCTGTAAAATATTTGGTCACCATTATGGTGATCAGTGTTTGCTTTAGTTGGGCAGTTTGACAGCTTTTTTTGTGAGTTTGTGGTCTTTTTAAGTGTTTATTAAAACACTTAATTTGTTGCAAAAAAAGCCATAAAAAGAGATGGTCAAGTAAAGTGTTGTTTTAATGCTGGGATTTTACTGTGTAAACAAGTAAAATGTGACTTTTAAGTATATTACTTCATGAAGCTATTTTTTTCATCAGAGTTTGAATCTGGGGAAAACCAAGTAATCAGAGCTGATGTTTTAGTTTGTGCTTTGGTCTATTTTGCAGTTCAATATCGGATTTTTTCTTTGACGCCCAACCTGAAACCAACTGGTTATACTGGAGTCATGGTGGAAATCATGGTACACATTTTTATAAGTGCACACAGTTATGACACACACTCACTCACTCACTCACAGATTTGTGACATTTCCGCTGTAATGAGCATCATTGCACTGCTGATCTTAACAAACAGTGTTAATGCTGATTTCTGTGTTTCTGAAGAATCCACAAGGCGTCACAGTTTCATCAGATAAGATATTTACAGACAGAGGGATAAAGACCGGAAAATACGCCATTCCTGAGGTTGCCAGGTGTGTGAAACTGACAGGACTGAAGATATTTAACCTGAGTGAATCAGCAAAGCTTTATTTTTATTACCTATGTCTAATTAAATACAATGCCTATTAATTTATAAGAAAAATATCATTCTGTTCATGGTGTTATCATCTGTTTTAATGTTTGTGTTCTGTATTTTTCAGTACTGGGATATGGAAGGTGGTCACTTGGTACACAAACACTCCTCAGAAGCAGTTTACTGCTGACTTTGAGGTCAAAGAATATGGTAAGACCTGTGTCAACAAAATATATGTTGTGTATGAATAACAACTGAAAAATATTTATTTCAAAACAAGACAACTGGGTGTGATACAGGAGAATAATGTACACTCTAAACAAAAATGGTGCTAAATAGCACTAAAAAGTGGTTAATTGGTTGGTAATCATAGGGGAACCATTTTAAGGGCTATATTAAAGTGCCCCTATTTTGGCATTTGAAAGGTTCCTATTTTTTGTTTCGGGAGTCCCCAACAACAGGTTTACATGCATGCAAGGTCAAAAAACACTTCCATTGTCTTATAATATGCATTTATTTTTACCTTATTTGCTCAACGACTCCCAAAGGATTCGCTCAACGATTTATTTTTCCAAACCCCTCCTTTGCGTGATGCTAATTTGTGGTGATTGGTCAGATGACCCAGTCAGTTGTGATTGGTCTACTGCGTGTAGCACATGTCGGAAACTGAACGCCTATCACCATTACTGGATTACGGCTTGTCAAGTGTTGAAAATTGTATACAGTGTATGAACAGACATGGCATAAATTTTGCCTTACCAATTCGAGCCAGAGTCCGACGAGGAAACGTCCAGAGTTGCTGATGAACCAGAAAGTCAATCGCAAACACTGGAGTAGGACCTTTCTCAGTGGTAAGTGTCAATGTAGTTTATGGCACTTCAGGCCGATTAAACATGGAGAATCAGAGTAAGAATGTCTGAGAAGTGACGTGTTGTAATCTGATTAATCTTGCTGTCTGTTGAATTTTATAGTTAAGTGTAACGTGTCACAGACAAATTAATTGCCGAATTTATTTAGGTGCACGTGTGGGAACTGTATCAAAATGCCAATATGCAAATGTTTCGTCTCGACGTCACAACGAAATGGCTTGGGATACGTTTTTAAAAATTTGTTTATTTGTTCGTACAGAATGTTTTCATTCACTTAGAGCTACACACTACATGAAAGGTCATTTTCAAAAATCCATAATAGGGGCACTTTAAGTATATTAAAAAATCTGTTCAAAAGGTTCAGTCACGAAACGGGTCTCTGAGATCTCGATTTTAATACAGGCCTACTTCATAAAGTGAATCACAGTATTTGACGGTGGGGGCTGTGAGATTTTCGGATACAATTTGAGCTAAAAATTAGTCAAAATGTGATGTTTTTTCAATCTAATTGTGGCCACACCTGAAACAGAAACATCACTTATTCAAGGACGTGCATTTATTGCATGGACTTAGCAAAACATGTGTCTAAAATACGTGCACAAGCAGAATCACTGAAGGACAGAGAAACAACAAGAATAGAAAAAAGCGAAAACACAAGCACTACAACTGACTTCAGCCACAGCTTTAGATGAAATCAACTGAAGATAAAAGAAGACATTAAATCTCTGAAGATCTCAGCAGAGGAGGATTAAACAACTCCACAAACAGCATTACCAGCTTCACACATTACTAACCAGACTGACTTTATTTCTGTTATACATCTACAGAAGCTCTTATTGAGAATTAACGGAGGTTTAGATGTTGATGTTTTATTGAAAAGAATAGTTTCGATTATTCGACAATTAGAGCTCTTTCAGAAACTTCATTTCAACTCCTTTTTGAGCCTCGCTGAAGAAACTTCCTAGAGTAAGAGCATCCAGCGGACGCTCACCGAGACGCAGAGAAAGCCCGTTGCATAGCATCCGGCGAAGCCCACCATCCATTCAACAAACCTGAGCGTTGTCCCTCGAATACAACATCAACTGACCGCCAGCCAATCAGCGCCGCAGCAACTTCATCCAGAGAAAGGCCGCGCTCCCAGGAGCATCCAAAACGCAAGTACATAACTCTTCATTCTGGCTGAGCTGGTGAAAATCTTGTTTAGCAGACAAACTAAGGTTGAATTGCTAGTATATTGATTCTCTTGGGTTGCGGTTAAGAAAAGTGTCTAACGCTAGACATTTGGGACTCCATTCCTTTCCGTTAACAATATCACATCTCCCTGAAACTATAAATGACTATGCGTGTGTGTGTTTCGTTAGATTCGTTTTAGAATAGTTCAATAAAGCCTTGTATTCATTTTGCATCTATACAAGTGTCTTGTGCTTTGTGTTTATAAGTTATTGCCTTAAACTGATCGATTGTGTTACCTAAGCTCACAAGCAGTGAACATAAAGTTAATGATATTATTGCCGTTGGCCACGGGGTAATATCCCAATTCAAGATTGATAGAATACTGTAATTTCAACGTGTCAGTGGACGAATATTTGATAAAGTGGTAAATATTAATTTTGAATCATTTATATGTAATTCGTTTTTTTTCACTGTAATTCAATACCCCTTTGAGTTATTTGATCCGAAACAATTCTTACACAGAAGCACTTTGTACAATCTGCTTTAAGACTTAATCAGCTTTCCTGAGAGAAAAGAAAAAAAAAAAAAAAAAAAAAAAAAATCTGATAAGATCAGTGAATTAAGTCATTACACAATGATTAAAGAAAACACTGATCTCCATAACGGTGACATAAAAAAACAAACAATTTTCAACCTCAAGTTTAAAAGAGTTTTGTTTCTCTTTTAATCATTCAGTTTACCTGTTTAAAACACTGCAGGATCTCATGCTTCAGAGTCACAAGGCTACTATAATCAATTATTCTCATGATATCATCAAATAAAGCCTCTATATGATGAAAACAACTGTAACAGAAAGCCACTGTCATCTGATAACATTTTCTCTTGCTGTTCTCATTATAACAAACAGATACAACAGCCAAAAAAAAAAAAAACTAATGTTAAAAAGTCAAGAGTCAAGAGCCCAGCTAAAGCAAACACTGATCTCCATAATGGTGACATAAAACCAACTATTATTTTCAATACAACGTCAATATCTAAACCTCTGTTAATTATCAATAAGAACTTAGATGACAGAAAAAAGTCAATCTAATTAGTAAAAAGGGAAGCTGGTAATGCTGTTTGTGGAGTTGTGGCTGAAGTCAGTTGTAGCGCTTGTGTTTCTCTGTCCTTCAGTGATTCTGCTTGTTATCAGCTGTCTTCACTCAATTAATCACTTAATTATCTCATTATCACCAACACTGATTTAGTTACATTTAACAGCCTGTAGTGTGCACACTGAGCAGTGTTCATTTCATCTGGGCTAACCCATGTGGGGCCTCCATGGAAACTGAGGACAAAACTGGCTGGGCCCCAGTTAGACAGCCCAGGTGACACTCATATGGGCCCCACATGGCTGTGCTGGCTGGGTAGCTTCCTTCCTACACCGAGTACGAACATTTTCTATCATGTATGCCTATAAGACGATCGAGCCAGTCGGAATAGGTATGGGGCGAGGCGACACGTGCAGCCCCGCCCCGATCTGCAGGTTGCAGCCAGGTCCTTCTCAACACACCTGAAGCTAATCAAGGTCTTTAGGACTACTAGGCTGTGTCCGAAAACCTAGGCAGCTGACTCGTTGCCTCGCTGCCTTATCAGACAATGACTTTTAAGGCAGCGTTTGCGCATGAAGGCACCTCACGAAACTAATTTCGGACAGACTTTTTAGGCAGTGTAACAGTTTAATTATCTACAGCAAAATAGAGAAAGCTTTGGTGAGAACTAAACAAATATTTAATTACTACATTAGTAATTTCTCGCTAGAAATGACATGAGAAGTGGAAAATGTTGGTCAAAAACATACATTTACACACAAACTGACCAGCAAACGCAACTTTCGGACGGCATCTTTTTTTCTAGCTCAACTGTCACAGAATGGAACGCACAGGATTGTGGGATATCAAAGGCATACATATATGCTGCCTTCCAAAATCAGATGAAGGTCTCTCAGGAGACAGGAAGTGAAGCTAACATTAGATTCGGACATGCCTTGATGCCTTCCTACCTTGAAATGTGTCCTCCGAAGGCAGCATTTTATAGGTTTCGGACGCAGCCATTACTTAAGTTACGGGCAGGTGAGTGTTTTTTTCAGGGTTGGAGCTAAACTCTGCAAGAGAGTGGCCCTCCAGGATCAACGTTCCCCACCCCTGCTGTAAAGTAACTGTTTTTTGTAAAACATTTTTAAAAATTATGATGTGAGTTAGGATATTTTACATTAGTTTGTGTTTGGCAGACCGTTTCTTTTTTAACAATCTTTAAATGTTATTGCAATAATGGTAATTGTTTGGCACCCTGTGCTGCCCTGCATTTAACTGTTTTTTATGTTTATTTTTTTTACAGTGTATTTTAATGTCACTTTTTAATCCTTTCCCCAACTAAACTAAGACTAAGAGAGAGTTATAGAAGCTTTAAAGAACCATACAGTGGCTTAACAGGTTCTTTATACGGTAGCGGTGCTATATAGCACCTCAACCACCCCAAAGAACCGCTGAAGATCCACATTTTTTTGTGTGTAGCCATTGGTTTTCATTGGTTATATGAGAGAATGAAACAACAAAATATTCCAATGCACTCCTGATACAGAGGAAGGCCGTGTAATCCGAAACAAATTGAGTATTTATTAATTTGTGTCTTTTGTCTGGTTTGGTTTATAGTGCTTCCAACGTTTGAAGTGAAATTAGAACTCAGTAGATCATTCTTCTATGTGGGTGATCAGAGTCTGACAGTCGACATTGAAGCCAAGTAAGACAACATATGTTCTGCTTCACTGTATTGAAATGAATCTTTAATGTGCAAACACACTGATTTAAGAAATATATTTATGTAAAATTGTATGTAAACTACAAAATAATGTACAATGAGCAACCTAAACTTTTCCTAAAATGTGATTCATGTGGTAACATTTAAATTAACTGGCTTTATTCAATGTAATATGACTGAATCAATCTGACATCTTTGAGTTACACCAGCTAAAGTCATTTTAATGGTCAGATCGAAGTTAAATGGTAAAATGGCTCCTTTCCTTCTTCTGTGGAACAGACAACATCCAAGCTGCTTTTCGTCTAATGAAATTGGATGTGGATCAAACACAGTCATCATCACTATTCAGTTTTTACAGCAGAAATTGTGTGTGCTTTTATAGGTACCTGTTTGGACAGAAGGTGGATGGAAATGCGTTTGTGGTGTTTGGTGTGATGGACGGTGAGAAGAAAACAAGTTTTCCTACTTCTCTGCGAAAAGTTCAGGTGAGAGAAATTAAAGAGTTTACAAGTTGGGATCAATATCATTTCTCCTCACCTAAAGGACAAGTAAGATGTTACATTTTTACGGCGTCTTGTAGACTGATGTTGTTGTCTTTCTCATATATGAATAGATAACTAATGGAGCAGGTACTGCAGAACTGACCAGGAAGATGATCAATGACAGCTTTAAAGACAGCTTTAAAGACATTAACCAGTTGGTTGGACTATCAATCTATGTTTCAGTCAATCTTTTAACAGAAAGTGGTAAGACACAACAGATACTGTACATCTGTATGCACATGTGTGTGATTGTATATGAGAGGCTAATTGTGTGTATGTACATGTGTGCGTGCGTGCATGTGTGTGTGTGTGTGTGTTTCAGGCAGTGAAATGGTGGAAGCAGAAAGGAGAGGCATTCAGATTGTGACGTCACCATACACCATCCACTTCAAAAAAACACCACAATTCTTCAAACCTGGAATGCCCTTCAGTGTCTCAGTATAAAATAATAGCTTATTTTACACATTAATCTCCATAAATTATTATAAAATTGGCAGATTGTCTATTATAAAATAAAGTCAAACTGGTTAGTGCAATAATGTGTAATGGCTAAAGTCAGTTGTAGTTGAGGCCACATCCACACGAAGCCAGAGCTTCCCCTATCCGATCTTTTTTTTCCCTCGTCTCAAGAAATATCTGCGTAAACACGAAACCGACTCAGAACGATGTAGTATACATGCCAGACCAGTATGTGGCGCTGTAATTCTGCCACAGAGATACACTAAAAACAGAGAAGAAGGGTTGTGGCTAGAAGGGGTACAGTCAGAAGTGAGGTAAAATCTCACGATAAAATAACAATAAATAAATTTGTTACTTACCAGATTGTGTTTTATTAACGCCTAAACCTACCCTTACAATAATGCAAATACAGTAATTAAATGACGCAATATTGATGTGCGCATGCCCAGTGCCCGTAGTTGTATCCCTTCTAGTCTTTACCGTGCGGAACGTGGTGCGATGACATCACCGTTTCACAAAATATACGGATTGGCTGTACACACGAAAACACAAGGGTGTCGGTTTCAGATTTATCCACTCTGGGACGCGGTTTCAAAAAATATCGGTTTCAGGCTCCTAAAACGCCGGATCCGTCTGGACGAAACGCTGATACGATACAACATTTTTACGTATACAGCTAAACACATCTCCGTGTGGACGGGGACCTAAGTCTCTCTTTTTTTTCTGTTCTTATTGTTTCTCTGTCCTTCAGTGATTCTGCTTGTTATCATCAGGTGTTCATCACTAATGGTCAATCATCACTTAATTAGTCACTTAATTATCTCATTAACTTTAACACTGCTTCAGTGTTATTTTAACACCCTTTAGTGTGGACACATATCTACACTGAGGAATGTTAATCTATTCACACAGAATGTATTTTTGCATTCCATTGTGCTGCTTTTTAATTGTTTTTCTATGTAAACATGCCCCAGGCGGATGACTGTTGCACCACATCTCACTGCTTTTTCAGTGCCTTGCGAATGAGTGTCGCGTTCATTATTATTATTTTATTATTAACAACACTTGCTGCAGACACACCCCGAAGCAGAGGAGCTCTAGCATTCTTGCTGCAGTGGACACATACCAAAGGGCCACTGAATGGATTTGAAATCTGAATTAAATATAGTAATATTTAAGCAGTATGATTTATGCATTAAATCCAGAAGAAACTCCAGCACAATTGGCAGATTTTTAAACACTCATGGCAGACTTCAGTACCTAAACCTTTTAGCAATTGGCTGCTGTGGCATTTTTTTCACCTGTCATTTGCATAAAGTTGAGCATTTCTCAAATTTATGATATTCAACATCAACGCTTATAACGCTAATTTACCGGTAATGTTACAACATCTCATCCCGGAAATCTGCCACTGATTTCCAATCGAAAGCTGTTGGTTTTTTTTTTGTAGAAACTATAGAATCATTTAATTCATTTTTGCTCTGGGTTCTTTAAAAGGTTTACGTAACAAATCCTGACCAGACGCCTGCTGGAAATGTGGAAGTGGAGGTCAATCCTGGAGGGGTCAGAGGTCAAACAAGAGCCAATGGTATTGCGAAGGTTACTGTCAACCCTCTAGGAAGATCTTCCACACTGAATATCACTGTAAGACCTGCAAACTCAGCTAATGTTCAGTCAGTTTCACTGTTGAACTAGTGGAAAATATACACGTTAACATATGTTAAACAAGCAATGGAACATTTTCTACACAGCACATTAGAAAACTACATTTATTCTTTACAGGCAAAAACCAAAGTCCCACAATTAAGCGACGAACAGCAGGCAGTGAAGACGATGACAGCTCAGGCCTACAAGCCCAAAGGCGACTCCAGCAACTACCTGCACATCATCATTAATGATGCAGAGCTTCAGATCGGTGATTCAGTGACTGTCTATCTGAGCACTGGAGAAAGTCCAGGAGTCAAAGATCAAGATTACACATACATGGTATTATTATGGTTATTTCTTATTCAGCTGCAGCACAAATGTATTAAATTATTATGTCAATATTTGATTTCTACCACAGCTTGTGTTTGAATCTGTACAAAATGCTTAAATCTTTTTTACTCGTCTGTCACATTTTCAGATCTTGAGTAAAGGTCAGATTGTTCAAGCTGACAGGTTTAAGAGGAGAGGACAAGCTCTAGTGGCTCTGTCTCTACCTGTAACCAAAGACATGGTGCCGTCCTTCCGCTTTGTGGCTTATTATCATGTGGGCTCGTCTGAGGTGGTGTCTGATTCAGTCTGGATTGACGTGAAGGACACGTGCATGGGAACGGTGGGTCAACCATCACAAGAAATGGCTAATGTGCCAAGCAACTAAACCTGGGAACACCATTAAAGGGTTAGGGTGAATAATTAATCACAGAATTTTCATTTTTGGGTGAACTAAACCTTTAAGAAATAATACAAAAGAAACATCAAAAAGAAGATTTGTTTGACAAAATTACAGGAATGATGTTTGACAGGGAATGCAACTCCTTAGCAGTCTCCGGCGCCAGTCACAAATATTAAATTTGTTTGTGAGGACCACTGGCAACAGCTGGTTCTTAAATTCTAAAACTAGAATATTTAGACCGCACACTATATGACTTTAAACACCGACTGTAAACACACTGAGCGGTCTCAAACTCGGTCTGTTTGAGCATGATCAGTCATAACAACCAAATTACATTCATAATTGGCCTTACAGTTGTTTAGTGTGTTCCTGGCTTACGTCTGTTTTACTGACACATCATCTCTCATTTTAATGAACAGCTCAAGCTTCAGGTGAAGGACAAGAAGAGTACCTATGGCACAGGAGATGAAGTCAAGCTGCAGATAACTGGAGATCCTGGAGCTAGAGTTGGGCTGGTGGTGGTTGACAAGGCTGTGCATGTCCTTAACAAGAACAGACTCACTCAGACGAAGGTGAAGGATGTTCCTTAGAAGTCATTGCAAAAACATCTAATTTCACTATTTCTGGCATAAAATGTATAACTGGTGTCTTTTTTGTTCCTCTAGATCTGGGACATCGTAGAGAAGCATGACACCGGCTGTACGGCAGGAGGTGGGCAGGACAGTATGGGGGTTTTCAGTGATGCAGGACTGATATTTCAGTCAAACTCTGCAGGAGGAACCAACACCAGAACAGGTTTTTTTTTTCTTTTTCTTTAATTTCTTTCAGCTAATAAAAATATAATTATTTTAGGTTTATTCACTGAACAAAGAGTTTTCTGAGTGTTTTCTGAGTGTTATTATCAGGGGTGCATCTCTGGTCTGACAAGCCAGGGGATCAAAACTGAGTTTTGGGTGATGATTGGTGATATATAGAAAATGCATGTTGATGCAAAACTAGCATTATGGATGTTTCTAAATATTTATGTTCATTACAACACATAGTCATATAGGGTGAGTTGAGGAGGTGCAGTTCCAGTGGCATTTTTAAAAGTCAACATCAAAATTGTAAATATGATTCTGGCTGCCACTCTGTGCCAGTCTAGTAAGATCAGGAGGGGTGTGATTTTGGGTCCTCTTTGGCTGATTGAAGACCAGACATGCTGCCACTTTCTGGATTACCTGCAGAAGCTTAGTCACACTGCTTGGAATACCTGTGTAGTGAACAGCAGACATGACGGCACCACCCAGCCAGCACAGCCATGTGGGCCCATATGAGTGTCACCTGGGCTGTCTAACTGGGGCCCAGCCAGTTTTGTCCTCAGTTTCCATGGAGGCCCCACATGGATTAGCCCAGATTAAATGAACACTGCTCAGTGTGGACAGTACAGGCTGTTAAATGTAACTAAATCAGTGTTGGAGTTAATGAGATAAATAAGTGATTAATTGAGTGATGACTGAACATTATTGAAGACGGCTGATGATAACAAGCAGAATCACTGAAGAAAAGAGGAACAGAAGAGCTACAACTGACTTCAGCCACAACTCCACAAACAGCATTACCAGCTTCCCTTTTTACTAATTAGTTCTGTCATCTAAGTTCTTATTGATAATTAACAGAGGTTTAGATATTGAAGTTGTATTGAAAATAATAGTTGGTTTTATGTCACCATTATGGTAATCAGTGTTTGCTTTAGCTGGGCTCTTGACTCTTGACTTTTTAACATTAGTTTTTTATGGTTGCTGTATCTGTTTGTTATAACGAGAACAGCAAGAGAAAATGTGATTAGATGATGGTGGCTTCCTGTTGAAGATACAGTTGTTATCGTCATATAGAGGCTTTATTTGATGATATCATGAGAATCATTGATTATAGTAGCCTTGTGACTCTAAAGCATGAGATCCTGCAGTGTTTCAAACAGAAAAAATGAATGATTAAAAGAGAAAAATGGTATTAAAAAAGACACAAAACACTTTTAAACTTGATGTTAAAAATTGTTTGTTTTTTTGTGTCACCATTATGGAGATCAGTGTTTTCTTTAATCATTGTGTAGTGACTTAATTCACTGATCTCATCAGAATTTTTTTTACCAAAAAAGCTGATTAAGTTTTAAAACAGATTGTACACTAAGCACTTCAAACTTCTGTAAGATTTACTCACACATACATCAAGAATCAGCCTATGAATCTCAACAATGGTGACATGCTTCATGCCGCAATACATTCTGGGAGCCATGGATGAGTTTTGCATGATGCACCCAGAATGCATTGTGGCATAAAGCATGTCACCATTGTTGAGATTCATAGGCAGATTATTGATGTCTATGTGTGAATTAATATTGCAGGATTTAGAAGTGCTAATTGTGTAATGCATTATTAAACCAGAGAACAAAACTTATGCACACGTTTTAAAAAACATTCAGTTTATTTGATTAAAACACTGCTGGATCTCCTGCTGTAGGGTCACAAGGCTACTATAATCAATGACTCTCAGGAGATCAGCAAACAAGGCCACTATATGATGACAACAACTGCATCAACAACAACAACAAGCCAACATCATAAATGTTCTCTTGCTGTTCTTAGCACGACAAACAGTTTCAGCAGCCAGAAAAATATTAATGTTAAAAAGTCAAGGGTCAAGAGCCCAACTAAAGCAAACACTGATCCCCATAATGGTGACTTCAAACGAAACTATTCTTTTCAATAAAACATCAACATCTAAACCTCTGTTAATTCTCAATAAGAGCTTCTGTAGACGTCTGACAGAAATAAAGTCAGTCTGGTTAGTAATGTGTGAAGCTGGTAATGCTGTTTGTGGAGTTGTTTAATCCTCCTCTGCTGAGATCTTCAGAGATTTAATGTCTTCTTTTATCTTTTATCTACGGCTGTGGCTGAAGTCAGTTGTAGTGCTTGTGTTTCTCTGTCTTTCAGTGATTCTGCTTGTTAACAGCAGGTGTTCATCACTAATGCTCAATCATCACTTAATTATCTCATTAACTCCAACACTGATTCAGTGTTACATTTAACAGCCTGTAGTGTGCACACTGAGCAGTGTTCATTTCATCTGGGCTAACCCATGTGGAGCCTACATGGCTGTGCTGGCTGAAAAACTGTGACAGTTAAGGGGTTAAGGGGTTAAGGGGTTAACAAAGTAAAATAAAAAAAAACGTGATTTTTCAATACCAGTACACAGAGGTAAGTATTCAAAAAAGGGGGAAATTACAAATTTTCAATCAACTTGACAATTTTATTTTGGAATATATTTTAGTAGGTTTACTAAATAAATGTTGCTGTTTTTGGGTTTTTAAAGCTCTCTAAATGATTTGTACAATATGCTAATTAATTCAAATGAAATTTCCTCTAGTGTCTGCCTGTAGCGGCCCTGAAAAGAGAAAACGAAGGGCTGAGAGTCTCCTGCAGATTACTGGTACACTGGGTGAGGAACTCAAATCAGAACGGATCTTCTGGGATTGTTTACTGTTAAAGATCCCGAACCTTTCTCTTTTCATGTCACTGTTTATGTTTTAGGGGACTTTATCTTTTCCCCACAGTAGTTCTCACCACGTTCTCCTACTTCTCTTATTGTTTTACACTAACATTATCTTCTCAGCTAGTCAATACCCTGGTGAACTGAAGCAGTGCTGTGCTGATGGGATGAGGGATAATAAACTTGGCTACAGCTGTGAACGAAGAGCCACCTACATCTTAGATGGGCCAGAGTGTGTCAGTGTTTTCCTCCACTGCTGCAATGAGATGAAAACCCACAAAAACACGAGGACCGAAGAGGAGGAGCTGATTCTGGCTCGCAGTAAGTATTAACTGATTAAGATTGTCACAATATTGATTGTCACACGGTAGAATACCATCACGATACCCAGACCACTAAACCAAGACCATCAGGGGAGCTGCTTTTGCAGTTTGTTTATTAGGTGCAGTATGGACCTTTTGAAAGCAGTATTTGTGATAATAGTAAAAATGGATAGCCATTAGGGAATGAAGATGATTATGAACATCAATTTTAAAGATGAATATATATCCTGAGGAGGATTAAACAACTCCACAAACAGCATTACCAGCTTCACACATTACTAACCAGATTGACTTTATTTCTGTCAGACGTCTACAGAAGCTCTTATTGAGAATTAACAGAGATCAACATCTAAACCTCTGTTAATTTCCAATAGAGAGCTTCTGTAGAAGTATAACAGACATAAAGTCAATCTGGTTAGTAATGTGTGAAGCTGGTAATGCTGTTTGTGGAGTTGTTTAATCCTCCTCTGCTGAGATCTTCAGAGATTTAATGTCTTCTTTTATCTTCAGTTGATTTCATCTAAAGCTGTGGCTGAAGACAGTTGTAGTTCTTGTGTTTCTCTTTTCTTCAGTGATTCTGCTTGTTAACAGCAGGTGTTCATTATTAATGCTCAATCATCACTTAATTCATCTCTTAATTATCTCATTAACTTTAACACTGATTTAGAGTTATTTTAACTCTATGTAGAGAGGGACCATATGTGGTCTGAGCAGTGTTGATTTAACACTGGGGATTTTGCTGTGTTTGTCCTCAGAATGATGTGTATCAATTTTCATTAAGTTTGGACATTGCATTTAGCAGATGTAGGTTAATTCATAAAAACTGGGTGACGTCTGATTAGTTGTAAAAATTCCATTAATTCACTTCTATAGGAGAGGAAGAATTGTCTAAACTTGTTAAATCATCTCTAAATCAATAATGTATGCTTGACCCTGTACCGACTAAGCTACTGAAAGAGATGCTTCCAGAGGTCATAGATCCTCCCTGATGAAATGCATATCTGATATTAAAAAAAAAACTACTAACAGGTGCCGAGATAATCCGTGTTATTCACTTCATCTGTCAGAGGTCATAATGGTATGCCTGATCGGTGCTTTGAAATTATTATTATTTTGAAAACTTTTTGTCATGAGGGTCTCCAGATGATATGTACCAAGATGCATGTGAATTGGATCAACAGTCTAGAAGTACTTTGAAAAAGTAAACATTTCAGAAAATTCTAAATAATGGAAAAAATTTGTGCCAATAAGGTCATGGATATAAACTTTTGTAGGGTTTGACTTCAGAAAAAGTTCTGAACTAAATCACAATTGCACTTTTAATGACACATAATGTCTGATACATATGTTGGGGGTGCCTGAGTACACTCTCAAAAAAAAAAAAAAAAGAGTACAAAATTGTATCTTTTAAGGTACAAGTGGCCATCACTGGGGTGGTACCCTTAAGGGTACATTTGGAAACATCCCACCAATTTTGAGATCTCTACGAGCCCAGACAGTTTTACTGCAGAAAATGAATAATTGGTAAAACAGTACAAATACAATAGGGTTCCTAATACATTTTTACTTAACTTGATTTTTTGATGTGTCCTTTTGCTCTATTAGGTCTATTTCTGTCACATTTTTATCTGTTACAACAGGTGAAGGTGATGATGAGTATTATACAGACTCTGATGACATCGTGTCACGTTCGCAGTTCCCTGAGAGTTGGCTTTGGGAGGAGATTGATCTGTGCAAGGATTGGTGAGTAGGAACCTTTTAGACAAAAGCTGTGAGTTGAGCCCCATTCACACCCCTAGTTACTCGTAGCAAATTGTCATTCATTGTGAGCTGTTGGTGACATATTGTGTGTGTGTGAGTCTGATGGTAAACAATCATTAGAAGAGTACTTCAACAGTTTTTGTTGTATTTTCCTCATATCCTAGTCGAGCACCATCCACAGATAAAGTGATTTACCTGAAAGACTCTATTACTACCTGGCAGATCTTGGCTGTCAGTCTGTCACCAAAACATGGTAAGATGAAGCTGTAAATGTAAAATACATGATCTGAAAAACTAGGGGTGGGAGAAAAAAAATCAATGCATCGCGATTTTCTCTCCAACGATTCTGGATCGATTCTGAGAATCTGAGAATCGATTTGGAGCTTTGAACCGCATATGATGAAAAAATAAAAAATACCCTGTAAAAAATTGTGCTGTAAAATAACAGTAATCTACTGGCAGCTGTGGTTGCCAGCAATGTACTGTTAATTTACAGCCCTCTACTGTTTATTTACAGCTCTCCTTTTTTACAGTATGTTACCGTAATAATACCATGAAAGGTAACTCTTTTCATTTGGAAAACTGATTGCTTCAAACTGTTCTCATTTAAAACTAGTATTTATACGGTGTTTGTACTGTAAACTTATTTGAGTCCACTGAAAAGGAACATTTCTTAATATAAACTGCAAACACGTAATGTGTAGTAGTGAAATAATTAAAAACATGACTTTAACTTCAATCTTTGCAGTTCATCGTTAGCAATAGCACACATGTATGTGATAAATTACTCAATAAGCAGCTCATAACTATGTCAGCAAACACAGTCACTGCCTTTAAATTGTAAGCTCCACCTGCTTGGCCCACCGTAGGAATCCAGCAGCTGGTTGAAGGACTTCTGCATGTATGTCTTTTCTAGCGCTTCTGGAAGAATCACTTTAATGTATTAAAATGTGAAGATCCAAATTTCAATCTGACTCCATGAATAATTTAATCTGACTCTAATTGTATGTGATTTTCGTTGCATTTGTTACGTTTATAAATTAACGGCTGATCAAATGATTCGTTGTGATTTAATTTGGATCGTTGATTTTCTTAGTATCTCTTATTCTCAAATATTCGTTCATCAAGGGACCCGATATCGCACAGAAACAGACGCGTCGCGATTCGCGCGTTCACGAACACAAACTGGCCAGTTCTAATATTAGTCAGAGGATTGCAGAGTGAATATTTTACCTTGATGTGGTCGCACCTGCTTACTCAACAAAAAGTGTAATTTGATTAATAGACACGAGAGCTGCAACTTGCTAATACAGTAATAGTCAGAAATCGGATTATCCCGCATGCTGCGCTCCATGCTTCAGTCATGGGGTCCTCGGTTTGATCTATTCTATAGGAAATAAAGGACTCCACATTGATCCATACTAGAATAATGATTTCAGAATAATACAAGATAAATCAAGATTAATGTTTATTTTAGCCAGGCAAAACCCAAATAAAGGAAATAAAAAGAATCCATTATACACAACTGATCAGCATACAATATACAACACAATTAGAAAATAATATAAAAAGAGTTTCCAAGAGTCATCATTACCTGGCAATAGAGACACACCGCAACAGTGTGGGACGTTCTGAATACAGATGCTTCCCTGAGTGGTTTGCCATTCCCCTTTAAATACTCAACCAGAACAAAGAACAATAAACATTTAGCACCCAGGGGGTGTTTTGGGGGGGGTTGATTATTTTGATTAAATAAACAACAAATAATGTTGATTATTTGTTAATGGTCTGATTCACTGAGCTCCTTCAGAATCTAATTTATAATAATAAAGATGTTTTATATTTTTTATGATATCCCAATAATTTTACAGCATGAGATCCATCAGCGTTGCAACAACCAGAAAATTTGAAGGACATGAAAACATTTTGATCACCAGTATCATTCAGACTCACATAGACATCAAGAATCGGCGTATGAATCTCAACAATGGTGACAATCAAAAGCTTCATTCTGCAGTGCATTTGTACAAAAATCGTCCATGACTCCCAGCATGCATTGCGGCATGAATAAATTATGCTGCTGAATAGCCTGGTTATTTTCTTTAATTCTTACTATTTACCTTTATTTTTGGTGTTGTTTTTGTGTTGACTTTTAGTAGTGGGTTTTGTGATGTTCAGAGTTGATCTGTTCATCTTTTTTGTTTATTGTCACCATTGTTGAGATTCATATGCTGATTCTTCATGTCTATGTGAGTCTAAATGACACAGTAGTTGCCTTAAAATCAGTCTGGTTAGTAATGTGTGAAGCTGGTAATGCTGTTTGTGGAGTTGTTTAATCCTCCTCTGCTGAGATCTTCAGAGATTTAATGTCTTCTTTTATCTTCAGTTGATTTCGTCTAAAGCTGTTGCTGAAGTCAGTTGTAGTTCTTGTGTTTCTCTTTCATTCAGTGATTCTGCTTGTTAACAGCAGGTGCTCATCACTAATTCTCAATTATCACTTAATTAATCTCATAATTATCTCATTAGCTTCAACAATGCTTAAATTACTCTAACACTCTGTAGTGTGGACACATATAAGTGTTCATTTAAAACTGAAGATTTTGCTGTGGGGTTAAAAGGGTTAAAGGGATTAGATGAAAAAAAAACCCAAAGTGAAATGTAAATTAGCAGTAAGCAACTGTAAATTCATTTACGGAAAAGTACTGTAAAAAAACAGCAATTTACTGGTAACCACAGCTGCCAGTAGATTACCGTAAAATTAAGGAAAAAACAGTAATATATCGTAAAACATAACAGTCAGATTTACCAGATGAAATATTCATATTTTCACTGAAATATTAGTGAGAGTTAATAGAAAAAGTTGTGTGAAGTCAGTAACTGATAAGGAGAGTAAATATTAAAATGAACTGTGTTTATGTGTTGGTGCACAAGATGATATAGAAGAGATCTTTTAGTTTAATTAATTAGTTTTGTGGGTCACCATTGAGCTGAAGTGTAGAGCCTGTGTTTCAGTCCAGGATGAGCAGAAAAACACTGATGATATGCTGCATGATGCTTTATTTAAAGGCAGTGACTGTGTTTGCTGATGCAGTTATGAGCTGTTTGTTGAGTAATTTATCACATACATGTGTGCTATTGCTAACGATGAAATGCAAAGATTGAAGTTAAAGTCATGTTTTTAATTATTTCACTACTACACATTACGTGTTTGCAGTTTATATTAAGAAATGTTCTTTTTCAGTGGACTCAAATGAAATAAGTTTACAGTACAAACACCATATAAATACTAGTTTTAAAATGAGAACAGTTTGAAGCAATCAGTTTTTCAAATGAAAAGAATTACCTTTCATGGTATTATTACGGTAACATACTGTAAAAAAGGAGAGCTGTAAATAAACAGTAGAGGGCTGTAAATTAACAGTACATTGCTGGCAACCACAGCTGCCAGTAGATTACCGTTGTTTTACAGCACAATTTTTTACAGTGTACGGCATACACTCTCAGAAAAAAAAGGTACAGTGGAGATACAATTTTGTTCCTTGGGTTCCAAAACGTATAACTGTACCTTTAAAAGTACACAATTGGTCCTTAGGGTACAATTATGCCATTGTTTTCCTCTACTTAGAGCAGGGGTAAGCAAGTTCAGTCCTAGAGTCGCTGTCCTGCAGAGTTTGGCTCCAACCCTGAAAGACATCTATAGAAGCTCTTATTGAGAATTAACAGAGGTTTAGATGTTGTCTGGCTATCACTAGACTAAATCTCGCAGGAGTTAGAAGCGCTTATTGTGTGATGTGTTATTAAACCGGAGAACACAACTTATTTACACGTTTTAAAAAACGTTCAGTTTATCTGATTAAGATTGAACATTAGTCTGGGGAGTCTGCTCTGTATTTTCTACTGCAAGAGGCGTGATCAACGAGCATAGTTCAAATGACTCTGTATGCAATTGGATAGTCCTTCAACCAATCAGACCAACGATCCATCGCTTCTCTATCCGTCATTGTGTTAAACCTGCCAATAGCGCACCAGGTGGATAAGCCGGTTTGTGATTGGTCCCCGCAAATTTGTAACAGAAGCAGGATAAAACAATGTACAGGTTTCCAGCCTAAGCTGCAGGGCAAAATCAAATCGCCAGTAGATCGGGCTGGGTTTACTCAGTCTAGTTTAGATGTTGATGTTTTATTGAAAATGTTTGATCACCATTATGGTGATCAGTGTTTCCTTTAGTTGGGCAGTTTGACTTGGTTTTTAATGTGAGTTTGTGTTTTTTGTTACAGTGTTAACAAAACACATAATCTGTTCAAATCAAAAAAATCCATGAACAAAAATGTTTGACTAAATTCATCACTGACTAAAAATATTAGTAAATTGACACATATGGTAAGTTTTACAGTATTGAAACACATCAGCTTTCAACCCAGGCCAAAAGAAGTTTTGAAGCATCTGATTATAGGTTTTATTTACGCCAAGATGGCTAGATGAGCCCAAACTCAAAATATGCTGCCGAAACTTCAGGGAGACCACAATCTGATGGACCACAAAAGGATGAAAACACTTGTCAGGAAATACAGAAGTCGTGGGCAGCTGAGACACAACTTTCAGTAAAACTGAACCTCGAGGTTGAGTCAGTGGAGAATCTTGTTGCTCTTGTTTTCGTTTTAAAATTCGACACTCAGCAATAATATGTCCCACTTTTTGAAAATAGCCACACTCTTTATGAATTTTCAGGCTGGATGTGTTAGACCTTATTGTAGAATCAGAAAAACAAACTTAATTTTCCCTTTGGGAAGCGTATCCAGACTCACACGAACGCTTTAAAAACAGGTTTGTGCATTAAGTAATGTTCTAGAAACAGGTATTTTCAGGTACAAAGGTACAAATGTTGAGCAATAAGAACCAAATCGTCCTTTATACACACTTCTAACACATCAACACTTGGTTGATTTATAAATTTGTTTACATCAAAAGTCGCCATAATAAATTGAGCAAAAAACAAACATAATATAATAGTACAAATGACTCCGGACCTACACCTACCTAAATGAGACCTAACTAAAACCTGTCTAGTCTGCAGAGGGTTTCATATTTTTAATATATAAGCCCACTGCATTCCAAACGACATAAATGATGCCTTCGTAGAGCATTTGTAAGGAATATACCAGCGGACGAGTCCACACACTGTGTGTGAGCGTAACATCAAGCAAAGCGTGCATGCGTGTGTGTGTGTGTGAAGAATTGGAAGCAAGCAGAATAGGGGTGTTTCTAAAGCACACGCAGCACCATCGCGCATATGCGGTTAAAAGCTCTGAATCGATTCTCAAATTCTCAGAATCGATCCAGAATCGTTGGAGAAAGAGAATCAAGATGCATCAATTTTTTTTCTCCCACCCCTATGAAAAACATAATCATCATCATCCAGGATCTACTGCTTTAAAACCTTCTGTCTGTGTTCCTTCTCAAAGGCATTTGTGTGGCAGAACCTGAGGAGATGGTCTTTTCTAAAAGCTTTTTCATTGACCTCAAGATGCCTTATTCAGCTGTGCGCGGTGAACAACTGGAAATCAAAGCCATTATTCACAACTACACACCAAATGATCTGAAGAGGGTAGATACACATAGCAATATCCCCAGTGTTAAATCAATACTGCTCAGAGCACATATGGTCCCACTCTACAGAGTGTTAAAGCAACACTGAAGCAGTGTTAGAGTTAATTAGATACTTAAGTGATTAATTAAGTGATGATTGACCATTAGTGAAGACACCTGATGATAATGAGACTTCAGCCACAGATTTAGATGAAATCAACTGAAAAGACATTAAATCTCTTTATTTCTGTCATTTGTCTACAGTTCTTTTTGCGAATAACAGAGGTTTAGATGATGATTTATTGATGTTTGGTCACCATTATGGTGATCAGTGTTCCCTTTAGTTGGGCAGTTTGACTCTTGGCGGCAGTGTTTACCAATATACATAATCTGTTGCAAAGAAAGTCAGAAACAAAAAGCTATATATATTTATATAAATATATTTTTTCTGACTTTCTTTGTAACAAATTATGTATATTGGTAAACATTTATATTTATTTCATAATATGGTAGAATGTTTCGCTAATCTCATCACTGACCAAAAGTTGCTAATCGTTATAAGTAAACTTTTTCTTGCAACAGATCAGACATTCTGAATTTTGATTTTTACATTTTTAAATATGTTTTATTTTTAGACAAATAAACATAAAGTGTCAGCATATAAATCTCAGCAATGGTGACATGCTGGGAGCCATGAGTTTTATACTATGGTCACTCCCAGCATGCATTGCGGCATGAAGCATGTCACCATTGCTGATTCTTGACGTCTAAAGATTTTTTTTTTTTTCCCCAAAATGTATTTAAAAATTTTTTTGTCTAAAGACAGAATGTCTGTTCTGTGGCAAGAACTGTTGAATATAATCTATTAATAACAAATAACTTTTGGTCAGGGATAAAAATAATAAATTCTTTTATTCTTCTTTATAATGTTGAAAACTACACCACATAATCATCTTTGGTTGTGGCTTTTTTTTGCAACAAATTATGTGTTTTGTCAAAAACTCACATAAAAGGCAAGAGTCAAACTGCTCAACTAAAGCGAACACTGATCACCATAATGGTGACCAAACATTTTCAATAAATCATTAACAACCTCTGTTAATTCCCAATAAGATCTTCTGTAGACGTCTGACAGAAATAAAGTCAGTCTGGTTAGTAATGTGTGAAGCTGGTAATGCTGTTTGTGGAGTTGTTTAATCCTCCTCTGCTGAGATCTTCAGAGATTTAATGTCTTCTTTTATCTTCAGTTGATTTCATCTAAAGCTGTGGCTGAAGTCAGTTGTAGTTCTTGTGTTTCTCTTTCCTTCAGTGATTCTGCTCATTATCATCAGGTGTCTTCAATCATGCTCAATCATCACTTAATGAATCACTTAATTATCTCATTAACCTTAACACTGCTTCAGTAGAATGGGACCATATGTGCTCTGAGCAGTGTTGATTTAACACTGGGGATTTTACTGTGCATTAGGAAGTTTCCTCTAGATATTGAAGTGATTTGTGTCTCGCTCTCTGTTTTCTCCAGGTGCGTGTGGAGTTTATGGAGACAGCAGATGTTTGCAGCTCTGCCAGTAAGAAAGGCAAACACAGAACAATGGTCAACATTGACAAAGACTCCAGCATAGCGGTTTCATACGTGATTATTCCCATGACTCTGGGAGATCATGATATTGAGGTGAAAGCTTTAAAATCAGACTTTGGTGATGGAGTGAAAAAGACCCTAAAGGTGGTGGTACGTCTGATGATAATTCTGTCATTTTCAGCACTTTGTTTCATTTGATTTGTTAATTTGTTAATATAATGATTATTATTCTTTTTTTTTTTTAATAGAGCACCACATGCAGTTAACTTGCTCTCTCTCTTTCAGTCTGAGGGTGTGCTGTTTCAATTACATCGAAATGTGGAACTCAATCCTGTTAAGAATGGTGAGATTTCCTGTGAACCACACATTGCTGTGTTTTACTTCCATTATACAACACTGCACACATTACACTTCCAGTGAAAAGAAAAAACAAAAAGAAAATAAATGAATATCATTATAGTTTCAGCCATTCAGGAGATCATAATCAACTCCTGCTCTTTTCTTGCTCAAAACTCACCAAAACTGCACAACATCTGATCAGCACATGGCTCTTGACTCTAATTCCTTCATCTTCCTGTTCTTCATCCCAAATGGATCAGGGGAGAAACCTATAGTTATTAGAGCTGAAATACCGGCTGATCGGGTTCCAGACACACCTGCTAACACCTACATCTCAATTACAGGTAAGGGAAAAGATGTTTTCAAGAATATGTAGTGATTATTTCTTTAAAGCTGTGCATTTTTTTGTTTAAAGAAAGCTTAACCCTATATCTAAAATCATCTGATTACATCTGTCTATTCCTCTATGTCCACTTCGTGTCTGGGGCTGATTTGTAATAATTGCAGTAACTTTTATTCACCATTTTTTTTTTTTTTTGTACATTAACATGTATTTTCAGGTCACAATCAGGCCCTGCACTGAAAAAAGGTTTTCATTCATCCAATTAAAAAAAATTAGGGTAATGGTTCACATCAATATTTTATAACTTGAGCCAATGAAAAATAAATAACTTCCCCTAAAAAATATTTTCTATGTCTATGAAAACTATTTTATAAAACCTGGCACAAAATATGTTTATTAATATATTTATAGTATTCTAGATTAATATAGATTTAATCAAAACAGAAACTCTCATTTAAGAAATAATATGTATTGGAAATTATTTGTTTTATCCAATCAAATATACATAGATTCATGGGCGACATTTGACTCTCAAGTTAGGGGGCGCAGGATTTTTTTTTCCTGCATCAGCTAAGTATTCGCAGAAATTTTGTTACTTGTTTTTTTTTACCTTCTTTCTTATTTAGGCTACTCATTTAGCCTATTTAATAATTTACTTAATTTTGTTATCACGGGAAATGACGCTCAAAATGTGAATCATTAGCCACTTTTCCACCATTTTCTTAGAATGGTAAGGAACGGTTCCAGATCCACTTGAGCCTGGTTCGGTTCGGCACGGCACGATTACAAACCGTTCTCGGCACGGAATTCTCGGCACAGTTGGCTAACCGTGCTGGTAGAATCCGTGAAGTGATGTCACAACTCAGAATCGGTCTGTTGCCTGGCTACTGGTTTCTCTGTAGCTGGCTAAGCGCTCTATTTGAGCAACATAAACACAAATTAATAATAAAATTAAAAGAAATATCTGATCATCCTCCATAACGCGGTCGCTATTTCTCATATCGTCTGTAAACTCTTGCGTTACCAAGGCAACGACTGACGCTTTTTTATGACACTCCAAAGAGCGTCCGTTATCAGCCCCACAGTGGAAAATGAACCCGTAACCGTACCAGCTGGCCCGGAGCGGTTACACAATGAAGCGTTCAGCCCGGTGGTGGAAAAGTGGCTATTGTTTGTCCATCATTTTGCAAGCAACTGGTGATAAAGAAAAATGCCAAGTCGCAATATTGAAAATATTTGCATCTTAAGCCATTAGGGCGAGACAGTGGATATCAAATGGCAATGTGCAAACTTTGCGCGAGAGTTATGCGGTGAAGAAGTCTCAAACGCCAGTCAGTTATTCACTACAGAAATCGAAAGTAAAAACCAACCGAGCTTATGGCATCTGGCGCTGCATTGATGGTGCATATTCTCTTAGAGACGATGAGAGATTAATCAAATGTATTTTCTTAATATTTCACTAAAAAATTCTTAATCTAAAGCTGTGTCTGAAGTCAGTTGTAATTCTTGTGTTTCTCTTTCCTTCAGTGATTCTGCTCATTATCATCAGGTGTCTTCAATAATCAAACAGTCACTCAATTAATCACTTAAGTATCTAATTAACTCTAATACTGCTTCAGTGTTACTTTAACACCCTGCTGGTGGTTCCCATATGAACAACGATCGGTGTTAGTTCAACACCAGGGAATTTACTGTGTAGATGTTTTAATTAGACATTTGTATAAATAAAGGATGAATAGTAGGGGTCTGGATTGATTCTGAGAATCTGACAATCGATTCTGAGTTTTTAACCGCATATGCGTGATGGTGCTGCGTGTTTTAGAAACACCCCTTATTCTGCTGGCTTCCAATTCTTCACAAAAACACAAACATGCGCGTTTTGCTTGATGTTACGCTCACACACAGTGTGCGGACTCGCCCGCCGGTATTTTCCTTACAAATGCTCTACGAAGGCATCATTTATGTCGTTTGGAATGCAGTGGGCTTATATATTAAAAATATGAAACTCACTGACAGAACCTGCTCTCAATTTCAAACGCTCACGTGTGTTTAGAGAAGAGCGCTCGCGCATGCCACTGTGTGTGTCCGACTCCGTGTAGTGGTTAAATGTACTCACATCTCAAAATGCTTTTATGACGAGAAATTAATGTAGCAAAGTCAGTTGTGTCTTAAGGGATTAAACAGACAGGACAAACCACATCTTATATTTTAAAAGAGATCTGTGCATCAGTGTGAATGCAGATTATTAGATCTCCTGCTGTCTATGATATCATCATTAAAACAGCAGTAAAGATGAGAAAGAAAAAAATCACTCGCAGCTCCTGAATGGAAAACGTTCAGATACTCTTAAATACTGAAACACTCTTTGTTTATTGCTTGTAATATCTTTATTTCTCAGGCTCCTGTAACCGTGTGTTTATAAGACGCATTTGTTATGGCAAGAAAAGTTTCAACATGTTTTTGAAGTGCTGATCATTGTAGCCAATCACAGACATGTTTGATGAGCGTGTGAGCGCAACGGCCAGTCAGAGGTTTTTACGATTCCAGCTCAACAGCGCTCAAAGCGTCACATTTTTTAAATTTCAGTACCGACTTGGTACCGAAGTTGTTATTTTTGACAACACTAATGTGAGCATTTGAAGTTGAAAGCAGCTTCTGTCAGTGAGTTTCATATTTTTAATATATAAGCCCAGTGCATTCCAAACGACATAAATTATGCCTTCGTTAGAGCATTTGTAAGGGAAATACTCCAAATTCTCTGAATCTATCCAGAATCGTTGCAGAGAGAATTTTTTCTCCCACCTCTAGTCAGCATCACACGCATGCATCATGATTCTTACAGTGACAGCATCAGCCAATACAGAGCCAGCATTCTGATGTAGAACCCAGAAGTGCTGCATTGCAGTTACAACGTAAACAGTGTAGAAGACTGACACAGACGAGAATGTAGGATTGAAAATAATCAAAGATATTTGATATTTGAAATTGAACAAAGACATTTGCTTCACTGTTTTCAACCTCCATCTTTCTTATCAGAAGGGCCATTTGGAATTCCTAAAGACACAGAGATGCTGAAGGCCTGTAGGCCAAATGTGTGTCACACCTTTAGTACAGTGGGGGAAGTTTGGTCTGATTGGTCAGTTTGAATGTCTCACATTAGGGTTTCAGTCACATGGTCAAGGAACAGATAAAAAGAAGATGTAACTGTTGCTCTGTCTCTTTTATTCTCTGTCTCTCTTGATTCTCTGGCTCTCTCTCTTCTTGGGGGCCTTCTCTTTGGCTCTTCTCTTCTTTGCGCTCTTCTTCCCTTTGTTTTTTTCTCTCTCTCTCTCCCTTTCTATCCCTCAGGTAACATTCATGCTGGGTACGATTAATGGTACAAGTTTTTATCATCTCATACATCTATTTTGTAACTATTTTAAGTGTAACCATAACCAGATTTTGTCATTAAATCCTTTCAATTACAAATGATTTTGATTCGGTATTGACTTTGAAGTGCTATTGCAATACAATATCGTCACATTCTAGCAACGCTCTCCCACATATTTTGCTATTGTAACTGCGCTTATTTCCGTCGTTGGTATAAGTTGCAGTGGGTGGTAAAGATGAGAAATGTACAGTTCTACCATCTTGCTGATAACGTTTCTTTAGTCATTCGGCAACCCTGCAGCCTGAACCACTGTAGGCGACCCACCCTTACAAGAAAAAATTCTTCAATAAAGTCGTTATTATTTCATTTGTGTTCTGAAGATGAACGAAGGTCTTATGGGTTTGGAACGACATGAGGGTGAGGAATTAATGACAGAATTTTCATTTTTGGGTCAACTAACCCTTTAACAGGATCATACCCTCCATTCCTTCCATAACTCTCCTCTGAACTTTTTCTGAGTGTGCGCCCCAATCAGCTCCCTAGTTCAGTAGTCAGGGCACTGATCAGATAGTCGGCCATTTTAAGGGCTGTCTCAATTGCAGAATCCTTCCAGGGCACTGAAACGTTCGCTCTCTAAAAAGTCCCACAATGCACAGTGAAAACCAGGGAGCATTGATGATCACTATGTTCCCTTAACAGAAAGTTCTAAAGCGCAAAACTGAAATCATGTGAGCCAACTCCCTATAGACATAATGACACACGATTGATGTTTTTAAAACTACAAACCATTATTTTATTATATTTCAGCATAAACATACATTGCTAGACAGGAAATGAACATAATCTATCTAACATTTATAATTTATTTACAGCTGAAATGTTGCATGTATATGTAACATGCAAAGTATTTATCATAATGTACTTTAACCCCTTAACTGTCACCGGTTAAGTGTTACATTTAACAGCCTGTAGTGTGCACACTGAGCAGTGTTCATTTCATCTGGGCTAACCCATGTGGAGCCTACATGGCTGTGCTGGCTGGGAAGTAGAGGGAAACAATGGTATAATTGTACCCTAAGGACCAATTGTGTACCTTCAAAGGTACAGTTATACGTTTTGTCCCCCAAGGAACAAAATTTTACCTCTACTGTACCTTTTTTTTCTGAGAGTGTATACCTGTCACATCAGAGTGTTGAATAAATGACAGCTCATCCTAACAAAGATAATTTAAAAACTGAATTCTGCATTTTCTATTTCCTCCTTCCAGGTGAAGAGATCTCTCAGACAGTCGAGCAGGCCATCAGTGGAAGCTTCATGAGTGAGCTCATTGTCCAGCCCCGTGGATGTGGAGAGCAGAACATGATCTATATGACTCTACCTGTCATTGCCACTCATTATCTGGACAGCACCAAGCAGTGGGAGGCTGCTGGCATGGACCGCCGTAGTGAAGCCGTTAACCATATCCACACAGGTCAGCAGGATACAACAGATATAAGGAGAATCAAATCTAAAAGCACTCTCACACAGTAAATTCCCTACAGTTCTTTTTGAGAACTAACAGAGGTTTAGATGTTGATGTTTTATTGAAAGTGTTTGGTCACCATTATGGTGATCAGTGTTTCCTTTAGTTGGGTTTACTTGACTTTTTGTGTGCGTTTGTAACAGTGTTAAAAAAAGCACATAATTTGTTGCCATGAACAAAGAAAATCAGGTGATGTATCTTTCATCATTATAAAGAAAAATGACTAACTGATGAAAAATAAAATTGGTTATTTGTTATTAACAGATTTTCACCAACAATGTTTTCTTCCCAGACATAAAAAAATCAGATTTTTGATTTTTAAATACATTGTGAGAAGGAAAAAAAAAAAGACACAAAAACATCAAGAATCAGCATATGAATCTCAATAATGGTGACATGCTTCATGCAGCAATGCATGCTGGGAGCCACCATAGTATAACACTCATGACTCTCCCAGCATGCATTGCTGCATGAAGCATGTCACCATTACTAAGATTCATATGCTGATTCTTGATGACTGTGTGTGTCTGAATTTCAAAATCCTGAAAAATGAAAATGTCTGAACTTTGGCAAGTAGGAATTTTTGGTGAAAATCTATTAACAACATATAATTGGTTTATGTCATAGATGAGTTTAGTCTTTTTTTAAATTTTTTTTTATGATAACTATAACAGTTTTGCTCAAGGCTTATTTCGCAACAAATTATGTGTTTCATTAACACAGTTACACAAACTGACATAAAAAAAAACAAGAGTTAAACTGCCCAACTAAAGGAAACATTTTCAATAAATCATCAAAATCTAAACCTGTTAATTCTCAAAAAGAACTGTAGAGGTCTGACAGAAATAAAGTCAGTGTGGTTTGTAATAAGAGAGATTGAATGTCTTTTCAGTTGATTTCATCTAAAGCTGTGTCTGAAGTCAGTTGTAGTTCTTGTGTTTCTCTTTCCTTCAGTGATTCTGCTCATTATCATCAGGTGTCTTCAATAATCAAACAATCATCACTCAATTAATCACTTAAGTATCTAATTAACTCTAACACTGCTTCAGTGTTACTTTAACACCCTGCTGGTGGTTCCCATATGAATTTACTGTGAAAGATGCTCCCCCGAAAATTAAAATGGACATTCTTTACACTTAATATGTACAGATAATAAAGTGAATGTTCTTTCTTTATTAAGGTTATCAAAATCAGCTGAGCTACCGTAATGACAATGGATCTTATGCTATCTGGAAACAAACGCCGGGCAGCACATGGTAAAATATTTTCTTTTCAAAACTGCCATGTTATTATTTAATATTATTATGATTGATAGTAGTAAAATATTTTTTTGTTTCTAATTTGCTTTTGTTTCTGTCTGTTAAAGGCTGACTGCATATGTGGCTAAAGTCTTCTCCATGGCTAGTAACTTAATTGCTATAGAGAATAATATGATCTGCAGCGCTCTCAAGTGGCTGCTTCTCCACAAACAACAGCCAGATGGATCATTTAAAGAGGAGTCAGCTGTACATCAAAGTGAGATGATGGTAAGTTTAATGTCGCTATGACTGACTGAATTTAAACTCATCTGAGGAAAAATAGCAGTGACCTACAATTAATGTGTAAGATACAATTAACTTTTTATAACTCTTGCAGAATCTGCAACATGTTTACCATTGTAAAAAAGAGGGATTATTAAAATTGCATTGTTTTTTTTATTTTATTTAGTACTGCACTGAATAAGCTATGTGTTGGCCACTGATTAAAAATCCATACAAAAAACTGTGCTGTAAAATAACAGTAATGATATACTGGCAGCAGGTTGTCAGTAATGTACTGTTAATTTACAGCTCTCTCTCTTTTTTTTTTTTTTTTTTTTTTTTTTAAACAGTATATTACCGTAACACTACCATGGAAATTAACTCATTTCGTTTGGAAAACCGATTGCTTCAAACAGTTTGAGTTTAGAAACTAGCATTTATACGGTGTTAGTACTGTGAACTTATTTCATTTAAGTCCACTAAAAAGGAATATTTCTTAATATAAAACTGCAAACACTTAATGTGTAATAGTGAAATAATCAAAACATGGCTTTAACTTTCTTTTTCTCTACTTTTATTTGCCGTTCGTCATTAGCTAGGAATAGCACACGTATATGCTAAAGTACTCAGCAAAAAGCTCATCACTGCATCAGCAACTACACAGTTATTGCCTTTAAATAAAGCATCATGCAGCATATCATCAGTGTTTTTCTGCTCATCCTGGACTGAAGCACAGGCTCTACTCTTCAGCACAATGCTGACCCACAAAACTAATGAATTAAACGAACAGATCTCTCCTATATCCTCGTCAAAAACACATAAAAACACTTCAGTTTAATATTTACTCTCCTTATCAGTTATTGACTTCATATAACCTCTATTAACGTTCACTAATATTTCAGTGAAATTAACTTCTTTCGTTTAGTAAATCTGACCGTTACGTTTTACAGAATATTTCTGTTTTTTCCTTGATTTTACAGTAATATACTGGCAGCACGGTTGCCAGTAAATTAATGTTTTTTCTACAGTTTGTTGCCATTAATTTACAGTGGGTTACTGTTAAATTGTTTCTTTCTGTTTTTTTTTTTATCTTACACCTTTAACCCTTTTAACCCCACAGCAAAATCTTCAATTTTAAATGGACACTACTTTGTGTTTACACTACAGCATGTTAGAGTAACACTGAAGCAGTGTTAAAGTTAAGTGATTAAGTGATAATTGAGCATTAATGATGAACACCTGCTATTAACAAGCAGAATCACTGAAGGACAGAGAAACACAAGAACTACAACTGACTTCAGCCACAGCTTTAGATGAAATCAACTGAAGATAAAAGAAGACATTAAATCTCTGAAGATCTCAGCAGAGGAGGATTAATTGACAAATTGATGACAGATGATGTTGGCTGTTGTTGTTGATGCAGTTGTTATCATCATACAGTGGCCTTGTTTGCTGATCTCCTGAGAGTCATTGATTATAGTAGTCTTGTGACTCTACAGCAGGAGATCCAGCAGTGTTTTACTCACATAAACTGAATGATTTTTAAAACGTGGACACAAGTTTTGTTTTCTGTTTTAACACATCACACAATAAGCGCTTCTAACTCCTGTGAGATTTACTCACACACAGACATCAAGAATTAGCCTATGAATCTCAACAATGGTGACATGCTTCATGCCTCAATGCATTCTGGGAGCATCATGCAAAACTCATCCATGACTCCCAGAATGCATTGAGGAATAAAGTCAGTCTGGTTAGTAACGTGTGAAGCTGGTAATGCTGTTTGTGGAGTTGTTTAAAGGAACACGCCGACTTTTTGGGACTTTAGCTTATTCACCGTATCCCCCAGAGTTAGATAAGTCCATACATACCATTCTCATCTCCGTGCGTGCCATAACTCTGTCTGACGCACCCACCGCTAGCCTAGCTTAGCACAAAGACTGGAGGTAAACGGCTCCATCTAGCCTACTGCTCAATAAGTGACAAAATAACGCCATTTTCCTATTTACATGTTGTGATGTGTATAGTCACAGCGTGTACAAATAACTAGGTCACATGAGACCCAGCCATCTTCCATATACATACTGGGAACTATATTCTCAGAAGGCGAAGCACTGCTACTTCTGCGGAGTGATTTGCTCGCAGCACCTGAGTCACCAATCACATTTGCCACTAGATGCCTAGTCACATTGGTTTTGATGACTGAAGTAACAACGGTGCTTTTATCTTCAGTTGATTTCATCTTTTTCTGTTCTTGTGTTTCCCTGTCCTTCAGTGATTCTGCTTGGTAACAGCAGGTGTTCATCAGTGTCTGAATTCATTCACTTCTTTTCACTCACTCTGTCAAGTGGACTATAAACTAATGTAGGGAATAGTGAATGAGGGTATAGGGTGTGATTTGAGACACGCCTTGGAGTGTCGACTTTGAGCACTGTTAATTCACAGTATATTCATGTAGGCTACTTTCTCGAAAATGACAAATATTACCCAGAATACATTATATTACTGTAGTAATGGAAAACATTGTTACTGTCGAAATGTGGCCATTTTTTTACAGCATTTTTTTTACAGTGTAGAAAAAAGGGCTATATTTGCTGATTTATTATGAAAATCTGTTTATGTGTGCTTTATTCCAGGGTGGCGTACGAGGCAAAGATGCCGAAGCCTCTCTGACAGCCTTTGTTGTGATTGCCATGCAAGAGACTGGAGAGATCTGTGCTGGATCAGTTAAAGTAAGTGCACCTCTTCCACTATTCTGTTTACCAAAAACATTAAAAATGAGCAGTTGGTTTTTCCTACTCTTCCTCTTGACTTAACAACATCCACACTTTTATAGAGTCTGCATGAAAGTATCAGGAAGGCTGTTGCATTCTTAGAAGGTCAACTTCCAAAACTGACCAATCCTTACGCTGTTGCGTTGACTTCCTACGCCATGGCCAATGACGGCAAACTCAATAAAGAAATCTTGATGAAACACTCCATGCAAGGAGAAGGTCAGTGACACTAACAGGTCATCAAAATGTATTGTGCTTCATATAACATGGATCAATAAAATAAATCAAAGTGGAAATTATGAAAGAATTAGGCAAGTTTTGTGATGTAATATAGTTGCTTGTCGGTATCAATAACAGTAATGGACTGAAATAAATAAATAAATAAATAAATAAACCAAAGCATCAAGCTCGATGGTCTGGATCAGAATATATGAGTGGAGCGACAGATTTCCCTTCACGCTTCAGCTTTATCTCCAAACCTGTTTCTATTCCTGATTTGTGTTTGAATCAGCCGGCAGGTTTTGGACTGTCCCTGGACAGCGTTATCACTCACGAGAGGCGACGGCCTATGCTGTGCTGGCGCTTGTGAAGGCCAAAGACTTTGATAAAGCAGGAGAGGCAGTGCGCTGGCTGGGCAGACAACAGTCTCATTATGGTGGTTCTGGCACCACACAGGTACACTAACATCTCATCATCTGACTGTAGCTTGAGTTGACATTAGCAGTAGCTTGAGCAGTAGCAAAAACAGCAACATCTGTAAAAACTTCATTTGATAGGGTGAAATTTAAATAATATGAGTTAAGACTCTGCTCTTATTCAAATTAACCATTGGTCTTCCATAGTATCGTATCTTTGTACATCATGATAACCACAGGTAAAACCACACATGGCACCATCATCTTGGTAATAAGTAACTATATGGTTTCTGCTTTATTTTTTTATGAGAAACAGTAGCCAAAACACATTTACTATAAATACAAATGCACAAAAACTGCTAGAGCTTAATAACAAAAATTACTATAACTATATTCCATTGCTCCTTTAATACATGTCTACATTAATAATGTATTAAAATTAAATATGAATATCCCACATTTCTGTGGTTACAGTTAATGTTACTACAGTAAATCCACGGTTAATGTTGCTGTTTTGTGGACTGATAACTAGCTTACTGTTTTCCACGCCAGTGTTGTTGAGAAAGTCAGCATTGTTTCATCTGGCTTTAACTAGTTTAAATCACCAAGATGGTTGTGGTTTGTATTAGAGAACTCTGCTGTGAACTTGAACGCTTCTCACTGGATCTCACAGCACTGTTTAATAGTGGTTGTGCAATCAAGACTGGTCAGCGAGTAAACTCATTTGCTCTAAGCTCGCACTGCGCTGTCTTTTGGGCTTAGATGATAATAAACTGTTTGTGTGGCATGGTTCAAACCAGTTGCGCTGTTTCATTCTGCCTTCAGTTTGCTGTTTAATCTTTCTTATACGCAACAGAAATGCACAGTAAATTCCCCGGTGTTGAATTAACACCGCTCTGCGTTCACATGGGAACCACCAGCAGGGTGTTAAAGTAACACTGAAGCAGTGTTAGAGTTAATTAGATACTTAAGTGATTAATTGAGTGATGATTGTTTGATTATTGAAGACACCTGATGATAATGAGCAGAATCACTGAAGGAAAGAGAAACACAAGAACTACAACTGACTTCAGACACAGCTTTAGATGAAATCAACTGAAAAGACATTAAATCTCTCTTATTACAAACCACACTGACTTTATTTCTGTCAGACGTCTACAGTTCTTATTGAGAATTAAGTGATCCGGCATAAACAAGTGCATTACGTGGTGACATGCGTGCACGAAGCGAGCGGAGAAGAGCGAGTGAGAGCGAGCGTGGGTTATTCCAGATCTATTTGCTATTGGTCCTCAGCATATATACTTTTGATCAGCTTTCCTAAATTCGAAATCACTCTCATTGGTGCTTTACTGCTTATTCTAGCTGAGCACCCAACACAAGTTTTTAAGGCGCCGTTATTTTAGAACATTATTTTCGAATGTATTAGTTCCTTGGCGATGGGTCATGACCCAGTCAACACATTGTCTCACAGTGATCTAAAAGTGTACCTCACAGCGCACTCACTGTGTGCTCATACTATGGTCACAATGTGAGGTCACCCTAGCTAGAAATTTTATTGGACGTGGACTCCAAGGTTTTTTTTTTTTTATCCTTAAGAAAATTTTAATTATAATTGAATTCACTTGAAGACAGACACATTTTGTTCAGTAAACCACTGTTTAATAATAAAAAAAGATGCAGTTTTATGTTTAGTTTTCTCCCCACTGCTGTACCGAACGGTGACTTCAAAACTGAGGTACATACCGAACCTCCAGTTTTGTGTACCGTTACACCCCTAGTCACATTTCGGAGCCCTGTCTTTGAATGCTTTTCTGTGTTTTCCAGGCGACCATCATGGTGTTCCAGGCCGTGGCAGAGTATCACACGCATGTGAAGAACCAACAAAACTTCACTCTGGGTGTGGAGCTGTTGGTGGCAGGAAGACGTGCATCTAATAGATGGACCATTAGAAGAGACAATGTGCATCTTACACGGTCAAGCAAGGTGAAAAATAACCCATTCAAATGGTTCCTGTTCAATGTTTCAAATGATTTTTGTTGTTTGTCATTCATAATTTTTTATTGTCTACTCTACATCAATAGCGTTGTGTTTGTTTAATAAAATCCTCCTCGGGTATCTCTGTGACATCAAGGATTTGATCATTCTGATGACTCGAGTACATCTGCGTTCACTCAACAGGTGGAGATCAACAAAGACTTCAATGTGACGGCTAAAGGAACTGGAACAGCCACTCTCTCAGTGAGTGTTCATGAGCGTTTATACGGTCAACAGAGAGATTAAAGCGTTTGAACATCTAATCTGAGACGTGCTGCTCTTTTCAGGTTCTGACGCTGTACTACGCCAGACCTGTTGAGAAGAAGTCTGACTGTACATTCTTTGATCTGACTGTTAAAATGGAAAAAGAAAAAGTCTCTGCAAGTAAGATTGACAAGGAGGCCTTTTTTAGTACTTTCTATACATTAAGGCTATTCACACTGTGCTTAACCCTAGTTCAAGTGTTAAAAGCCCTATATAGAGAGAACCCCTCCACCACCCACCCCCCATCCCCATGTGTTACTTTTTCATTTTAATTAATTTTATGTTCATATTTCCTTTAGAAAAGGAGGACTTGACTTGAACTAAAACTACCTAAATCTTTTGTTTCCCTTTAGCAAAATCAGGAGCCATTGCAAGTTACAACTTCACTATGGATTTCCTGTATGTGAACATGTATCTTAATTTATTTTTAAGTCAAGAAACCATTTTATTTGTAATTAATCAGCATGTGATCATTTAGGCTGTTTTCACACTTGGTTTGGTTGGAACCAGAGTTCAATCTTGCCCCACTTTCCCACATTCACTGTATGTTTGCTTCATTAACGTGAGTAAGGACAGCTGCTAACCAACGTAACTAGATAATGACTCCAGCAGTATGGGATGATTTTAGTATCATAATGATTAATAAATGCACACACAATTATCCATGAACTTGATATGAGTTGCAGATATGTTTTACTATCCACAAACAAATGCCTTTCAACTTGTGAGTGCAAAATACAGAATTAAATGAATGTGCAGCAATTTGTATAACTAGAGACATAGAAACTTTCGATTTTGTATTAATGTAGGTCAGAATTTGTGCATGCAACAAGTAAGATGTGCATTTGTGGATCCGGTGACGCGCATGCATTCATTGACTCGTTTCTGAGTCGATCCAATTCGATTCATTTGGATTTTGAGATTTTCATTTCGCCGGTTTAGCCTTGCACAATCCACACACACAGCTGTCTAAGAAAACCTGCTACCACTAGATGGCGATTTCTGTGATCGTGGCTCCTAATCAGTGGTCCTATGTCATACAATGAGGTTCACAGATGGCCGTTGTCACGGTCTTGAGACCAAAGATAGCCTACGACAATTTTCTGACAGTGTCAGAAATTCAGCATGATCACCGCACAGTGTGTTTGCTCCTACGACCCACGCCTACTGACCAGCCAATAAAAATGGCGCTAAAACTTAAAAATGCTAACCTCAAGCTCTTTTCTCTTCCTCTTTCGCCGCTTCCTCTTCTTTTCAGCACACATAAAAACTACAACTGCCAAAGTGTGATTCATCGTGGTCTTTTTGTTTACGACTAGCGCACGCTGATGACGTTTTATTCTACTATTAAAAAGATAACATGCACTGAACGTGAAACTTTGCACGTCGGCGAAATGAAAGTCTCAAAATCCAAATGAATCAAATTGGATCGACTCAGAAACGAGTCAATGAATGCACGCGTGTCACTGGATCCAAAAATGCACATCTTACTTTTGTGCATGCACAAATTCGGACCTACATTTAGACAAAATCGAAGTTTTGTATTCAACACTATTTCTCTATTTGTACAAAATTGCTGCACATTCATTTAATTCAGAATTTTGCACACACAAGTTGAAAGGCATTTGTTTGTGGATAGTAAAACATATCTGCAACTCATATCAAGTTCATGGATAATTGTGTGTGCATTTATTAATCATTATGATATTAAAATCATACCATACTGCAGAGACTCCAGTTTCACTGGGCTCTGACGCGGATGCAACTTGTTCTTCAAAGACAGATAATTCAGAGACGAGCAGCTCTACAATATAAGAATTATGACATTAAGTGGACTCGGGTTTGCACCAAAAGCTCTAGTGTGAAAGCACCTTAAACACAGAGTAGATGAAGCAAAACTGAAGACCTACAGAACCTGTTAGTAAAATCTGCTCTTTATCTCCATCTTTACAGCTTCAAAAACAATCAAACCAATGCCACTATGACAATTCTGGACATTGGCATACCGACAGGATTTGATGTTGAAGAGAATGATCTTAAAGAGGTATTATGATGATAAACTGATGCTGTGATGCCTCACATTTGTATATAGAAGAGGAATCCAACACACATCTGCAGATAGGCCATAAAACATTTTGGTCATCATGTCATGCATTGAGGTTTTTTTCTCACTTTCTTGCTCTCAGTTGTCTTCAGGGAAGGAGAGATACATTCAGAAATATGAAAAAAATAAAGAGCTGTCAGAGCGAGGATCCTTCATCCTCTACTTAAACAAGGTATTTATGCAGACTGTCACCCGATGATGTCAAAAACAGATTTGTTTTCTTTTGATTAGAGCTGAAACGATTCCTCGAGTAACTCGAATTCAAAAAAATCATCGAGACAAGCTTCGTTTCGTCCAATTAACTACACACGGTCATGTTGCAGAAAGATTATTTTTGTGTAAGGACTCGAGTATGCGCGGATTGCGGTTATATCCGCGGGTCAGGTGGGTAAAGTAATAAAAAGTAACATTACAAAAATTGCGGGTGGGTGAGAGATAAATCATTAATGTGTTGATTTTAATAAAGACGCGGAACTCTCATTTCACAGTAAAACGCAATGAATGTGTGTCATTCTTTAACTTTAATTTTCAGCTCATTTTAAGATCAAAGACCGCAATGCGAGAGAGAGCGGCATCAGCACTGGTAACGTTAATATAATTTAGTCTCGCTATTAAATGAAGACAACTGTGTTGAGCTTCAGGATGCGAGCGTCAGCTGAAGAGATACGAGCAACTCGAAACACATGAAGCGACCAGCATGAACGGAGTTTGCACATGCATCACCGTCATTGTGATGTGTATGTGAAATGTTTAATGGGACTTTATACTGTGTATACTTGATATCTCTGATATACACCATTAAAATGTTCTCAAAGCTAAGCGCAACAAATAGCAGAACAAGCTGTAACTGTTTGTTCCTGCTTTCAGCGCTGCGTGCTTTCATTGATTTGCGTAATTTAAATCTCACACTTTAATCATATTTATAGCTCCTAACTTAATAAAACAAACTGTGTTACTATGATGCGCAGCGCGTTCCCAGGTGCGCAGGATCACAAAACTCGCTCCTCCACCGTGAATAAATCACCATCCGAATGCATGAGATTTATCACTGCCATGCAAATTTATTTTTACAGACTTCCGCGTGAGAAACAATTACAGTCCAAATAGGGCTTTAGATGAAATCAATTGAAGATAAAATACAATAAATCTCAGCAGAGGAGGATTAAACAACTCCACAAACAGCATTACCAGATTCACACATTACTAACCAGACTGACTTTATTTCTGTCAGACGTCTACAGAAGCTCTTATTGAGATTAACAGAGGTTTAGACGTTGATGTGTTATTGAAAATAATACAGTTTTGGTGATCAGTGTTGCTTTAGTTGGGCTTTTGACCCTTGACTTTTTAACATTAGTTTTTCTCTGGTTTCTGTAGCTGTGTTTGTTATGGTGAGAACAGAAAAAGAAAACATAATCAGGCCCGTATTTATCAAGCCTCTGAGAATTACTCACAAGAACACTGCTAAGAATTGACTTAAGAGTAAAAAAATTCTTGGCTCAAAGCTGAGCTTAAAAGTTAGTTATCAAGCATCTCAGTCGTAATTTAAGTGAAGTGTAGAACTAAATCTTAAGTGTCAGTCTTAGAGATGATTTACGACACAGCTGTGCCACAAACGGGATTTTGGATGACGACATAGGCATGGACCAATCACTGAATAGATTTCCTGATTTAAGAATATTCTCGGATAAATTCACATTGAATGGTGAAATTCCTAAGAGGAGTTTATATTCAACACACATTTGACAAGAAAGAAGTTTCAAGAGAATACACTATGATATTCACATTGGAAATGAAAGATAAACTAGTTTTCCACCATGTCTTATTTACAAATTTTAAACCTGTGTGCTGTTAACTGACCTGCCTATATATAGCCTAGATTTTATGATATAATCAGCCACCATGGATTCCAAAAGAAAACCGAACAGGCGGGAGGAAGAAGCGCTGACAAAGATGATGCCTGCTCTATCCAAACGATACCGTTTGATTAACTGCTCGTTGTCAAACATTTCAAAAACATTCTTCCTCTCCTGACAGATTCACACACGTCTCTGTCTCCTCAGTGCCATCACAAGCCCCTGCTGGCAACTCCTAACCACTTGAGAGACCTCTCGAGCTGTCCTAAATAACTGGGAGAGTAAGAGTGATTCTTAGCTTTAAGAAATTTGATAACTTGCTTTTATACTTAAGTTTGAAAGTAGGAGTGCATTTCATGAATTCTCAGCACTAAAATGGCACTTTGAGAAGCTTCATAAATACGGGCCCAGTGCTGAGAATTCATGAAATTTACTCCTACTTTCAAACTTAAGTATAAAAGCAAGTTATCAAATTTCTTAAAGCTAAGAATCACTCTTACTCTCCCAGTTATTTAGGACAGCTCGAGAGGTCTCTCAAGTGGTTAGGAGTTGCCAGCAGGGGCTTGTGATGGCATTTCATTCAGTAACATTAGACAATTTTGATTTTATATGATGTTTAATGTTGATGATCACATTATTTTACATATGCATCTGCTTACATACAATCACTTGTTTTTTTTTGCGTCTTCTTCGCCTGTGTTTTGATCAGGAGATTCTTTACTCATTCAGAAGATGCGTAATAGCGCCACCTACTGTATAACAGTGAAAGCACGGAAACCCGGAAAATTCTGTGTTTGGCGGGGAAGCGTTTTCTTACAAATAACAGAAAATTCTGTGTTTGGCGGGGAAAGAGTTAAGGTGATTAAACTAAACGTATTTTCAATAAAACCTCAACATCTAAACCTCCGTTAATTCTCAATAAGAGCTTCTGTAGACGTCTGACAGAAATAAAGTCAGTCTGGTTAGTAATGTGTGAAGCTGGTAATGCTGTTTGTGGAGTTGTTGGGCAGTTTCCAGTGTACAATATATTTAATATCATGTAAATTTGCTTTGATTTTTTTTTTTTTTTTTGTCTCATTAGGTTTCTTCTAATGAGACGGAAAGACTCACCTTCAGAATACACAAGATGCTTAATGTGGGTCTGCTTCAACCTGCCACAGTCACAATATATGAATATTACTCACCAGGTGAGCTATCGCTGCACACGTGTAGTCACATAAAGAGAGATGACATCAAGGTACATGTCGTACATGTCTCTTAAGCATTGCATGCAAAAGCAGACTCTCCCCTCACACATACATAAGAATACAAATTCCCTGTCTCATACTTATGTACTTAGCTAATATATTATGTATAATGCACTGTTAAACCTTGCTGTAAAAAAACAGCCAAATTCTGACAGTAACATACTATTTTCCATTAAAACAGTAATATACCATAGAAAACAATGCATTTCTTTGTAATAGTTGGCATTTTCGCTAGCGGGACGTTTCCCAGCCAGCACAGCCCTGTAGGCTCCACATGGGTTAGCCCAGATTAAATGAACACTGCTCAGTGTGCACACTACAGGCTGTTAAATGTAACACTGAATCAGTGTTGAAGTTAATGAGATAATTAAGTGATTAATTAAGTGATGATTGAGCATTATTGAAGATAGCTCCTGTTAACAAACAGAATCACTGAAGGACAGAGAAACAAGAACTACAACTGACTTCAGCCATAGCTTTAGATGAAATCAACTGAAGATAAAAGAAGACATTAAATCTCTGAAGATCTCAGCAGAGGAGGATTAAACAACTCCACAAACAGCATTATCAGCTTCACACATTACTAACCAGATTGACTTTATTTCTGTCAGACATCTACAGAAGCTCTTATTGAGAATTAACAGAGGTTTAGCTGTAGATGATTTATTGAAAATAATAGTTTTGGATTTAATGTCTTCTTTTATCTTCAGTTGATTTCATCTAAGGCTGTGGCTGAAGTCAGTTGTGGTTCTTGTGTTTCTCTGTCCTTCAGTGATTCTGCTTGTTAACAGGAGCTATCGTCAATAATGCTCAATCATCACTTAATTATCTCATTAACTCCAACACTGATTCAGTGTTACATTTAACAGCCTGTAGTGTGCACACTGAGCAGTGTTCATTTCATCTGGGCTAACCCATGTGGAGCCTACATGGCTGTGCTGGCTGGGAAACGTCCCGCTAGCGAAAACGCCAAATATTACCTAGAATGCATTGTTTTCTACAGTATATTACTGTTTTAATGGAAAACAGCATGTTAGTCAACATTTGGCTGTTTTTTTACAGCATTTTTTTACAGTGTATGTTACGGTCAGAATTTGGCTGTTTTGGGAAACGGTGACAGTTAAGGGGTTAAGCCCTATTCGGACGGTAATAGTTTCTCGCGGGGTCATAAGGTATTTTCATCATTGACGGGCTAGTCTGTGATTCTATTGCCATCCGAATACAGAATGTCAGTGTTTTTTTTTCCCACCACCCGCGTAAAAATCCCCGGCCGAATTACCTACTGTTTTTTGACAAACACCAAGGTCGTGTGGTAATTTAATTGCCGTCCGAATCCACATCTCTGAGTTTTCAAGAGTATATCACTTCAAAATTCACTGTTTATATCACTGTTAAATAGCTGTCTCTGACTCCAGAAAAGATTGAAGTTGTCGATGAAGTTCAGTCCCTTCATGTTGCAGCTTTTTTGCAGCCATGTATTAAGCCCAAGCAACCGTGAGAACCTATTTGTTCCTCTTGCTGGAAGTGGTCCACTGATGAACGACTGAACTTTCAGTCTTCTAAGTTTTTCAAAAAGTTAATTGAAATCCCTCTTAAGGAGTTCTGACTGCTCTCTCTGAATATCGTTCTTCCCCACATGAATGATTAGTCGATTTGCAGTCTTATGTTTCATCAGAATGTTCTTAAGTTCCCTGTTTATGTCAGAAACGGTTGCTTGTGGAAGGCAGCACGTAATTGTATCCCTGATGCTAATGTTTCTGATAATGGAGTCACCCACTAGTCCACCCACTAGAGTCCTGGGCTCGGCTGTGCTCTGAGCTGTGTGCCGCTGTCTGCTCGACCTTGTGTGCCAGTTAGCATCACTGTTAGCTGCTGGCTGATTTGATCTGTGTCCGATCACATTTGGGGATTTCTCACCCACACAGTAAATTCCCCAGTGTTGAATTAACACCGCTCAGTGTTCATATGGGAACCACCAGCAGGGTGTTAAAGTAACACTGAAGCAGTGTTAGAGTTAATTAGATACTTAAGTGATTAATTGAGTGATGATTCTTTGATTATTGAAGACACCTGATGATAATGAGCAGAATCACTGAAGGAAAGAGAAACACAAGAACTACAACTGACTTCAGACACAGCTTTAGATGAAATCAACTGAAAAGACATTAAATCTCTTTATTTCTGTCATTTGTCTACAGTTCTTTTTGAGAATAACAGAGGTTTAGATGTTGATGATTTATTAAAAATGTTTGGTCACCATTATGGTGATCAGTGTTTCCTTTAGTTGGGCAGTTTGACTGTTTTTATATCAGTTTGTGGTTTTTGTAACAGTGTTAACAAAACATGACTTGTTATAAAGGAGGCTATGCACAAAAGTAGTCAGGTGATATGGTTATCATCATAAAGAAAAGTGATTAACTAAACTCGCTAACAAAATCTCTAACAAAAACTGGTTATTTGTTGTTAATAGATTTTCACCATAAATATTTGCCACAGATCAGTCATCCTAAACTTTGATTTTTAAATACATTTTGGAGAAATATTTTTTTTTTTTTGATGCACACAAACATCAAGAATCTTAATGCTGCAATGCATGCTGGGAGTCATGAGTGTTATACTATGGTGGCTCCCAGCATGCATTGCTGTATGAAGCATGTCACCGTTATTGAGATTCATATGCTGATTCTTGATGACTGTGTGCGTCTGAAGATTTTCGTAGTTTCTCAATGCATTTAAAAATCCAAATTCAGAATATTTGATCTCTGGTAAAAAAAAGTATTGGTGATAATCTATTAACAAAAAATATAACCAACTTTTTTTTTTCAAATACTTTTCATGATGATGATGATGAATATATCACCTGACCATCCTTGTTAATGGCTTCATTTGCAACAAATTATGTGTTTTGGCAAACACTATTACAAAAACCACAAACTAGCATCAGAAGCCAAGAGTCAAACTGCCCAACTAAAGCTAAACACTGATCACCATAATGGTAACCAAACATTTTCAATAAATCATCAAAATCTAAACCTGTTAATTCTCAAAAAGAACTGTAGAGGAATGACAGAAATAAAGTCAGTGTGGTTTGTAATAAGAGAGATTGAATGTCTTTTCAGTTGATTTCATCTAAAGCTGTGTCTGAAGTCAGTTGTAGTTCTTGTGTTTCTCTTTCCTTCAGTGATTCTGTTCATTATCATCAGGTGTCTTCAATAATCAAACAATCATCACTCAATTAATCACTTAAGTATCTAATTAACTCTAACACTGCTTCAGTGTTACTTTAACACCTTGCTGGTGGTTCCCATATGAACACTGAGCGGTGTTAATTCAACACCGGGGAATTTACTGTGCACATACAACACGTTTGGAGATTCCTCAACCATATTCATTAACACTTCAAATCTGTTCTCAAGATGTATAGGCGGTGGTAGGGGGGTAGAGGATGCTACTGCGGCAATCTGTGATACTCATGACAATCTGATGTCTCGAGGGCTTTTAGGTCTCGCTCCCTGTTTGTGCCATCGATTAGTGTGTTGATCAGTTACAGCTTGTTTCTCTACACTCATTTTGGCCTGTTGAGGAGCACTAGATTCATGGCACTCACCGGTTGTATGCTGAGGGTGTCCATGACGAAGCTCTGTTGTGTGTTCAGTCTGGTTTGGTAGTCCCGCAAGTAACTTTGTTTCAAGAACTGCAATCCTTTGTAGAAGTCTGTGGCAGCAGCTAGATTCTTCAGACAGAAGAGGCATTTTATTTCTTATGTTTTTGAATGTAGGCAACTGTGTTTTCCCTTTTCCGGAACGTAAGCTGATGGCTGCTGTCAGTGGGAGGCTGGTCGGATAAAAATTCCCCTTTTTTGTAGTTTTCCAGCCACAAAAGTTTCTAGTTTTAGCGTTGGTGTCAAGCTTTATTGTTTGAGCACTGTGCTGATTTTCTGTAGTTAAAATTAGGAGATAAAATATAAAAAGCAATAGAGCAAAGCACGGAGCAGTAAGCACACTCTCAGAAAAAAAGGTACAGTGGAGGTACAGTTTTGTTCCTTGGAAAACAAAACGTATAACTGTACCTTTAAAGGTACACAATTGGTCCTTAGGGTACAATTATACCATTGTTTTCCTCTACTTAGAGCAGGGGTAGGCAAGTTCAGTCCTAGAGAGTCACTGTCCTGCAGAGTTTGGCTCCAACCCTGAAAGACGTCTATAGAAGCTCTTATTGAGAATTAACAGAGGTTTAGATGTTGATGATTTATTGAAAATGTTTGGTCACCATTATGGTGATCAGTGTTTCATTTAGTTGGGCAGTTTGACTCTTGGCTTTTTATGTGAGTGTGGTTTTTGTTACAGTGTTAAAAAACAAAAACAAAAACAACAACAACACATAATCTGTTCAAATCAAAAGAAACCATAAACAAAAATTATTATGAAAAAAAAATGTTTGATTAAACTCATCACTGACTAAAAATGTTAATAAATAATATTTGCCAGTAATATTTTCTTGCCACAGATCAGACATTCTGAATTTTGATTTTTAAAAACATTTTGGGGGAAAAAAAAAGTTTAGACGCACACAGATATCAAGAATCAGCATATGAATCTCAACAATGCTGACATACTTGATGCTGCAATGCATGCTGGGAGCCATGAGTTTTATACTGTGGTGGCTTAGTAGGGTTGGAGCTAAACTCTGCAGGACATCAGCTCTCTAGGACCGAACTTGCCTACCCCTGACTTAGAGGTACAAAGTATTTGTCCAGTTCCATCTGATTGAAGATCAGAGTCATCACACAGGAGACGAGTTTGTTGAGGATCAGTGCCACTGGATGTCGTGTCAATGAGGCCTTCACAGGTGAGAGTCTAGTTGACACAGTCTCTACAGACACTTCAGGGATGCGTTTGGTCGTGTCTAGGTGCAGGTCCACCATCTGATCTGGACACGGCTGACTACAGTAAACCTCGGGATAAACAGAGAGACTAACATTAGTGTAGATGCCATTCTTTTTATGTTGTAACGAGTACATCAGTTCTTATTGAGAATTAACAGAGGTTTAGATGTTGATGTTTAATTGAAAATGCTTGGTTTGATGTCTGTGTATATTAAATATGGAGTGATCTCAGCCTTAATAAGCCTGTTAACAAGCATAATCACTGAAGGAAAGAAGATAACAGAAAAAGAGACGAGCAGAAACACAAGAAGTACAACTGACTTCAGCCACAGCCTTAGATGAAATCAACTGATGTACATAACTGTGTTTATGTATAAGACACATTCATTATGGCAAGAGAAAGGTGATCAGGTGTTTTTGGCTGTTGTGATGATGGCATAATCATCATAGACGTCTTATTCACTGATCACACTCTGATCGCACAAAATGTGCTGATTTTTGATATCTCTGTGTGACTAAATGACTATTTTTGTGTTTTTTTTTTTGGTTTTTTTTTTGTTTTTTTTTGTTTAAATGTCAAGTCACCTTTATTTATATAGCGCCTTTTACAATGCAGATTGTTTCAAAGCAGCTTCACAGTGATAACAGGAAAATAATGCAACAGAATTTGATTTGACTGTACAGCCGCTCTGGAGAAAACGGTGATGTCATCCAGCTCATTTCAATTATCATATAGTGTCAATGCGGGCAGATCAGTAATATAGTTGAATAGTTTATACACTATAGTGTCCCCCCATATTTAGCAGTGGACCTGCTTGTGGCCCAGATCTGGTAAACAGGAGTGGGCCACCCAAGGGCCGTCATTCCACACAGCATGTGGGCCAGATCAGCAGTCCACATGTGCCAGATGTGGGCCAGATCAGTTTTCCACATGTGCCAGATGTGGGCCAGATCAGCATTCCACATGTGCCAGATGTGGGCCAGATCAGTATTCCACATGTGCCAGATGTGGGCCATTGTTTACATGTACAAACAGTTGTATTACACACTAATGGAAAGGTAAAAACCTGTGTGTTCCTGTGTGTTCCCTCCATTAAACCTGTTTGTGTGTGTGTGTGTGTTTCAGATGCTCGCTGTACAAAGTTCTACCACCCTGAAAGGGCAGATGGCGCTCTACACAGACTGTGTAAGGGAGATTTGTGCCAGTGTGCAGAAGGTATTATCACACATAAATAATAGTATAAAGTGACCGTAACCTGTACTGTTGTAATATTTTATTTGGTTCCCTGCAGTCTACTTGCAATTTTAAACATTCAGTTATCATGTTTTTTTATTCTTGTATTTGGATGAGAAAATGAAAAATGTGTGTGTGTGTGTGATTACAAGTGTATATGTGTGTGTATAAACATTAACTTCTCTGATCACAGAAAACTGCACTTACCAGAAGAAAAACAATGTCGAAGAAAAAAATGTCAATGTCACAAAAATAATTTCAGAACATATGGATAAAGCCTGTGAATCCGGCATGGATTATGGTAAACACATTCAGTTCTGTGTGTTAATTCATTGTCATGACTGTCATACTTTCATGAATCAAGATTCATTATTTACACACCCCATGTTGTTCTAAACCTTAATGAACCTGTTGTTTTTCAGTGGAACACAAACAGAATTTTATTTCACAGTGAACTGCATGTAACTTCCAAAAAATAACAAAAATCAGGTACACAACCAAAAAATATAAATCAGACAAAATGCAAAAAGTCAGCATACTGTTGCTCACAAAACAGATGTGATGTGTTCAGTTTTCATAGTGACCATATCTGTTAAGCTCCAAAAATGGCGCAAACAACGAAAAATAGATCATTTGACTTATTTGCATGTATTCCATGTCTCCTGAAGCCAAATGAAAGCTTTGTGAGAGGAACAGACCCAAATTACACTGTTAAATCACTGTAAATATTCTCTTCCAGTGAGCCGTTAACTCAAGAACCGTTGAAGCCGAATCATTCAGTCAGTGAGCGGTCTGATCACATGGAGTACTATTTTTACGGGAAATATCTTAGTTTTTGTTTTGCAGAAGAAAGTCAGGGGTGTGGAACAACATGAGGGCGTAAAATATGAAAATTTCCCTATTTAAGTGAAATATTCCTTTAACCCTTGTGAAAATTCATTAAAAAATGTTTAACTTATGCCACTGAAATCCAATCAGTTAATATACCAATAACAATATAACACGTATCATTGACAGTTTATAAAGTCAAAGTGGAGGGGATGGATCTGGCACAGGACTCTGACATCTATAATGTGACGGTGGAGCTGGTGCTGAAAGAAGGTACGGTTCAATATTCTCTCCATGTTTCTCCACTGATCATGAAATGCATTTGAAATGTGTCTGATTCTTGTTAAATGCTGTTTGTCCTCTCAAATACATGTTTAGCATGAGGCTAAATTGCATTGCAGTGCAAGTGTTTCCTAAACACTGTTCTGTCCTGTAGGCACTGATGGTGCTGTTGAGGGGAAAGTCAGATCATTTTTGGGTCGTCCTAGTTGCAGAGAACATTTGGGATTGGAAAAAGGCAAGTCGTACCTCATCATGGGCAAATCTGTTGACCTGCCAAACCTTGGAGGACGGTAAGTGTCCACTGTGTGTCTGAATAACAGGATTTGCCTGAGCTTTATGTGTTTATTATGTAGAATGTTGTTCACGGCTCAATGATGGGACAGTTGTTGTTTTTTTTTTGTTTTTTTTGTTTTTTTGTCAAAATGCATTTTAAATGACCTAGAATAGATTTGAAAAAGACTTCAATAAATTTCAATAAATAAAAAAAAACAGTTAATACTAAAATGACTTGAATACAAATCTTCTGTGATGAACGTGAGTTTTTAAGTTTTTTAAGATTATTTTTGTGCAGTTTAAAGTAAAAAATGTCTAGGTGGTGTAACTGTCCAGAGATTAAATTTCCCCGCCATTAACAGAATTTTCTGGCGCTATTACTCATCTTCTGAAAGAGTACAGAATCTCCGGATTAAAACAAAGGAGAAGAAGAAGACGAAACAAGCAATATAAGCATTGCTAATACACATGTAAGCTAATGTGATCATTAAACATTAAATGGCATTAGGGCTGGGACGATACACCGATCTCCCGATTCTGTACTATCACGAATCAAACTGAACTTAAGCCATTCTTTTAAATACTGGACTGCATTAAATAAAAAACCTAATAAATAAATACATAAATTAATAATAATAAATAATAAATAAACCTATTGCTTGTAAACTTCAAGATTCTTTTGCAAAAACAAAAGCTGGTAATCTTTGTCTTCTTTAATCTGCTTCTTTTCCTCATCTGGTGCACAATCATCCTTGAATTTCTCTTGGTCCTGCCTCGCCACTTTTTCCTACAGGGTACAACAACATAAAACACAGAGATAGAACAAATTAGCACACAATATGAATGTGTTCTATCCTGACATCATTGTTGATGGTCAGCTGTAAGGATGGCTAGCTGCTGGACCAAGGTCCTATTACATCTTTCAACAAGGCCATCGCTTTGGGGATACAGGGGCGTTGTTTGTGCTTTCTCCATGCCAAGCCGTTCACACAGGGCTTCAAACAGCTTGGATTCAAAATTCCTCCCCTGATCACTATGAATGACCTCTGCCATATCAAACCTACTGAACATCCCCTCCACCAGTGCATCAGACACATCTCTGCTTCCATCTTTGGGCCACTTTGTAAAATAGTCTATAACAGTGAGAACAAGCCGGTTACTTCTCTTGGTGATGGGAAAGGGGCCTGTGATATCCACAGCTACTCTTTCCATTGGTGCTCCTACAGCCTGCTGTTGAAGTTTTGCATGGAACTGATCAAGAGGGCCCTAGTCTGCACAGGCATCACATCTGTGGCAGAAATCCTCCACGACCCTTCTATGCTGGCTCCAATAGAACCCCTGACGAAGGTGTTCTATTGGACAAATTGGACGAGTGTTTTGGACACCCCGAAATGGCCGGACCCTGTACTTTCATGACAAGCGGTTATCACTGCTTCCCTCAGTGTTTTGAGCACTACCATTTGCCATCTGTCCTCCCCAGTGTCAGACTCCTTCCATGCCCGCTGTATGTCTTTTCAGTTGATTTCATCTAAAGCTGTGGCTGAAGTCAGTTGTAGTTCTTGTGTTTCTCTTTCCTTCAGTGATTCTGCTCATTATCATCAGGTGTCTTCAATGATCAAACAATCATCACTCAATTAATCACTTAAGTATCTAATTAACTCTAACACTGCTTCAGTGTTACTTTAACACCCTGCTGGTGGTTCCCATATGAACACTGAGTGGTGTTAATTCAACAATTTTGTTGAATTAACACTTACAATTACAATTTGTTGTAATTTTGTCCTCCAGGGTGCCTATGCCCTCCCTCCCAATTTGTATCCAAGGTACTCAACCTCCCGCCTCATAAAGTGGCATTTATCTGGATCCACTCTTCCCAGCACCTGACGGGGAATCAAGGGTTTCATAAAACAACTCACCATGGACTAGGATATCATCCAAATATTCAAGACATTCACGGCAAGGAGCTCATTTCAACAGCTGTTCCAACCCAGGAGACAATGGCGTTTGCCAATAGCCGCTTCTCAAGTCAAGGGTGGAAAACCAGGACAAACCAGCCACCAAGTCAAGGGATTCATCCACTTTAGGCAGGAAATATCAGTTCTTTGTTGTGACTTTGTTGAACTGCCATCTGGAACAATTTTACCGTGATGTCTGCTGAAGCCCACGGGCTCTCTGAGAGCTCAACTATATCCTCCTGTAGCATTACAATTGGGGCTGTGTTGTGTGTACCAATTTGAACTAATGGGTGGTGGCGGCCCAAAGGCTGGGATTTCTGCACCGAGGGCATTCCAGGATCTGTCTTCTGAATACACAGATAGGGACATTGGGGTCAGGCTCAGAGCAGGATGGGTCAGTTGCACTGAACATCCATCAGGGAGGGTAAGTGAGTCTTTATAGGTCCAGCCCATAGCCAACGGCCCTCAAGAAATCTAGTCCCATAATGCAGGGGTCTTGCACTTTAGCCACCCACACCTGGAACAACACAGACATACCTGCTATGTCAAACAAGAAGAGTCCTTTCCCTTTTATTGGTGCAAAGTCACCAGTCACAGTTTTCAGACAAGCAGACGTCGGTTCCAAAGCTGTCCCCACATGAATAAGATGAGGATGAACAAGGGTTGCATGCGGTGCAGTCAAAGGCTGTGCAAACGACTTCCGACACTATAATGGGTATGGGAAATATTATTATGGGCCCGTGCCCCCCGTCTACCCCTGGGCGTTTTCCTGCAATCGACTGATCCTGAGGCACTGTCTGATCAGATGGCCTGGCTGGCCACAGCCCCAGCAAACTGAAGGTCGGCGGTGTGGGTGGGGCTCTGAGGCAGAGCAGTATTTGTATAATTATCCATCCATGCAGGTGCCCCAGGGCACAATTCAGTAATTTCCGCATTTCTCTCACTATTGCATCACTCAGTGTGGCCAGGTGAGCCAGCTGTGTTTGCACACGGAGCTCTCTTGGGCTGAGCACTCGGATAAGTCTCTAGCGAGCTAATTCTGGACTGACGGTGGCATTTTAGCATAGGCGTGTTTACATAAACATGCAATCTGAAAAAAACTTGCATCTGTTATGAAATTCTGTCCTTAAAAGGACAGGCTGGCTACATTGTCCAAAGCGTCTATGAAGAGCCCCGACCAATGCATTATAATCATTCCTTTCCACAGGACTCCACAACAACAGGCAGGCAGTCGCATCATCAGTGAAGCACAGCGCATAACTGCAAAGCTCTTGATTTTCAGACCAGCCTGCAGCATCAACTAACAGTTCAAACTAGGCTTTGAATGCATCCCAATCTGTTTTAGCGGAGAACCATGGCATTTTAATAGTGAGCGTGTCTGAGTCTCTAGTGTATTCGCCGCAGGCCTGGGCACAGCCATGTTTGTTTACATCCCGCGTCTTCAGGTCATCGCGAGAGTGCGTCGTGCCGGGCCCCAATGTGTTGTCATGTCTGCGCCATTTTGCTGATGTACAAACTCACTGCGCGGGCAAAGGGAGGCACAAATATGTCTCGCTGCGCTCGCTCTCGAACTCACTCAGAACTCTCACTTCCAACTCTAAACTCTCTAGCTCCCTGAACCTGCTGAAACCCCGCTCCTTAAAATTAACAAGGGACTAACAGCTAGAACAACTTCTTATTAAATTAACACTGTTGATATTCATCATATTAACTAGTGTCTTCCAGCATTTGTAACGACATTACAATATTTTGATAGTTTACTAGTGGTCGACCAATATGGGATTTTTAACAGCCGATGTTGAGAAAGCAGTCTGGCCGATTGGCCAAAATGAGGCTGATACAATACATATGAATACAGTAAATGAGAGATATAAAGAATATTGGTAAAACTCAATGAACATGTATTGTATATAATATTTAGAACTGTTCAAAGAAGTGTTCAATATTCTTTTTGTTTCAGGCTGCAATAAATTATGTTTTGGTAATCATTGTTACAAAGACCACAAACTCACATAAAAAGTCAAGAGTCAAATTAAAGGAAACACTGATCACCATAATGGTGACCAAACATTTTCTTTAAAACAACATCTAAACCTCCGTTAATTCTCAATAAGAGCTTCTGTAGATGTCTGACAGAAATAAAGTCAATCTGGTTAGTAATGTGTGAAGCTGGTAATGCTGTTTGTGGAGTTGTTTAATCCTCCTCTGCTGAGATCTTCAGAGATTTAATGTCTTCTTTTATCTTCAGTTGATTTCATCTAAAGCTGTGGCTGAAGTCAGTTGTAGTTCTTGTGTTTCTCTTTCATTCAGTGATTCTGCTTGTTAACAGCAGGTGCTCATCACTCATTCTCAATTATCACTTAATTAATCTCTTAATTACCTCATTAACTTCAACAATGCTTCAATTACTCTAACACTCTGTAGTGTGGACACATATAAGTGTTTATTTAAAATTGAAGATTTTGCTGTGGGGTTAAAAGGGTTAAAGGGATTAGATAAAAAAAAAGAGTGAAGCGTAAATTAACGGTAAGCAACTGTAAATTCATTTACGGAAAAGTACTGTAAAAAAAAACAATTTACTGGCAACCAGAGCTGCCAGTAGATTACCGTAAAATCAAGGAGAAAACAGTAATATACTGTAAAACGTAACAGTCAGATTTACCAGATGAATCAAGATATTTTCACTGAAATATTAGTGAGAGTTAATAGAAAAAAGTTGTGCGAAGTCAGTAACTGATAAGGAGAGTAAATATTAAAATGAACTGTGTTTATGTGTTGTTGCACAAGATGATATAGAAGAGATCTTTTAGTTTAATTAATTAGTTTTGTGGGTCACCATTGAGCTGAAGTGTAGAGCCTGTGCTTCAGTCCAGGATGAGCAGAGAAACACTGATGATATGCTGCATGATGCTTTATTTAAAGGCAGTGACTGCGTTTGCTGACGCAGTTATGAGCTGTTTGTTGAGTAATTTATCACATACATGTGTGCTATTGCTAATGATGAACTGCAAAGACTGAAGTTAAAGTCATGTTTTTAATTATTTCACTACTACACATTACGTGTTTGCAGTTTATATTAAGAAATGTTCCTTTTCAGTGGACTCAAATAAGTTTACAGTACAAACACCGTATAAATACTAGTTTTAAAATGAGAACAGTTTGAAGCAATCAGTTTTTCAAATGAAGAGTTACCTTTCATGGTATTATTACGGTAACATACTGTAAAAAAGGAGAGCTGTAAATTAACAGTACATTGCTGGCAACCACAGCTGCCAACAGATTACTGTTATTTTACAGCACAATTTTTTACAGTGTAGCGTATAACAGTGAAAACACGGAAACCCGTAAAATTCTGTGTTTGGCGGGGAAAGAGTTAAGCAGTTTTGATTTACATACTGTTTAATGTTTGATGATCGCGTTTTTTTACATTTGCGTTAGCAATCTTCTCTCACTTGTTTCTGTTTCTGCTTCTTCTTCTCCTGTATTTTGATCCGGAGATTCTGTACTAAAAGATGTGTCAGAGCACCCCCTACCATATAACAGTGAAAACATGGATAGCCGGAAAATTCAGTCAATGGTGGGGAAAGAGTAAAGTAGATTTTAAGTAAATTCCTATGTACACTACCAGTGGACTAGCCCACACAAAAATTCAGATACGCAGAATTAGGAACATATCTGTTTTAATACTCTAACCAATATTTTCAAATTTTAGTTTAATAAGACTGTATGTAAACCTATGTAAAAAAAAATATATTTAATAGGCTACTCAATCAAAAGATTAAACACAATTACAGGCCAAGTATACTTTGAATACTTAATTAAACCTTTAAGTATATATCGTTCAAAAGATTGAGTACAAGTATAAGCCAAATATACTTATACTTTTCTGTCAGTATAAGTCAAGTATATTTAAGTGAAATTTTAAGTATATTTCTGAGAAGCATATAAAGTATATTTCTGAGAAGTATATAAAAAGTAGACTGAAAGTATACTTTATTATTTTTAGCTTAAAAGAAGTATACTAATAGAACATTTGAATAAACTTCTTTTTCTACACGTGTGCATGTCTGTCATTCACTCGTGCGCTTCTGAGTTCTTATCAACGAAATGATGTTTGTACACTTTGTAAATTCTGTAAATAGTTGCTTTAGTTTTTCAGTAACTGTATATCCATTATATTTAGCAGTTTATTGCAGATTTATTTGAATGAAAAACTACACTTACAATTACAAATGTTCTAAAATAAATGGCCTTTTTGAAAGGACGCCTAGACTTTTCTTGACATAAAAGCTTACAGAAGCTACATTTTTGAGAGAATCATCCTCAAATTTGAATCAAAACATGATCAGACATTCAGTTTTATATTTATGTTATTTTCAGGCCTTTAACATTAAAGTCTCATACATTTTTCCCTAAGTGAAGTTCAATAAAACAAATCGTGAGTCACTTACATGCATAATTTACCTTGTTTTACTTTGTTCCTATACTAATTTGAGTTATGAATCTTGGGTAACAAAATTTCTAGTTTAAAAGCCAGAGTTATAATGTAGTCATAGGGTTTATTTGGGTATGTTGTTTTCAGAAAATGCTTAAAAATAGGGGCGCAGGTTAGTTAAAATCTTTCGTTACAGATTTTGTTTCCAAACAAACCAAACATATGGGTGACCTCTTGAACTTGGTAAAAAGATAATCCGTTTACCATCTTCTTTCAAATCTTTCTTTTGATATATTGTACTTTATGTTAAGATATTCATAAAACTAAATATTCTGGGGAATTCTGAAAATAATCAAAAATGCTGGATGGCATGGAAAGAGTTAAAAAAAGTCTAAAGTGATTATAAGGCTATAATTCTTAGAAAAAGAAATATTGGCATTAGTGAACTTTAATATTTATTAAAAGATAAAAAAGCTTCTGTTTTTTTTTTTTTAGCTATTATTATATGAAAAACTTTTGTCTGCCAAAACAAAGTCAGCATGACGTAAACATTATGCAGAGGAAGCTATTTGTGTCGAGAAAACCATAAACCTGAGAAGACCCCATTAGACACTAAGACAAAATATCACATTATTTTGACCTGTTATTAAAATACATGTTTTGTTCAGGTGAATCTGATGTGTATTAAATGTTTGTCAAAAATGTATAAAAACCAACATGAATACAAAGATTGTTAAAAGAATTCTCCTTTTTATTACTGATCTATTGTTCATTGACCCTTACACTAGAAATTATACATGTCCTTCGTGAATGCATACAGTGTAAGTCTGTAATGTAGTCTGTTTTGTCTTGACTGTTCTGTTGTTTTAGTCTGCAGTACATCTTTGGAGAGCAGACCTGGGTTGAATACTGGCCGACAACAGAAGAAAGCCTAACTGAAAAATACAAGGACAATTATATGGTCATCTCAGCGCTCCAGAATAACCTCTTCCAAAAAGGATGTACTTCATAATTATATAAACAACATTTGTTGATTACAGGAAATTAAACATCATCTCTTGCATACTTTCAATAAATCCTAAATAATATTGTTTGAGCTAAAATGCTTGTAATTCTGTAAAAAAAAAAGGGTGACTGAATGAAACTTGAAAATGTTCGTTTGAGACTCCTGACTAGTTAATCATGGTGTGATATACAGTGCAAGAATATTCTGATTACTTTTTTTTCATTCTGAATCATAAATCCAACATTATAATTTGTTTTGTGTGATATTTTAAATCTGTATCTCATTTTAATAATCATAAGAGAATTTCTGGATATCTGAATAGGCTAAACACTATTAAAAAATAAATAAATAAATAAACATTTAAATGAAATAAAATTAATGGCTCCAGATGATTATTCCTGACATGTTTCTGACAAGAGTTGATATGGACGATAAAAGATATTGAAGAGATATTGTACTGGGATAAATTACTCAATTCTAGAACATTCAGGAAGCAAAACCTCACGAGGCCTGTGCATGTGGAGCATCTCAAGTCTGGAAGCTTACACTGTAAATAAAAAAAAAAAAATTGTAAATGACTGTCAGCTACGGCTGCCAAACAAAAACTTTAAAATGAAAGGTAAATATCCTAATTTAAATAAAGTGCATAAAACTTTAACATAAAATTTCCTTCAATGTTTAAAAACACTGTTATTTTAAAGGTATTTCCTGAATTATTACGATCAAATACCTTCACTGTAAAAAAAAATCTTCAAAAAAATGGTCAAATGACTGTCAACAGTGCTGCCAAACAAAAACCATACAGTGAATGTAAAATATCCTAATTTAAATAAAGTACACAACTTTTACAGAAAAACACTCTTATTTTACAAACATTTCCTGAATTATTGCTAATAAACACATTCACTTTAAAATGCAAATCTCTTACAGTTAAACAGAAATATCACACATGCATGACTTAATGTAACTTTCTGTCACGGCATCAGCAACTACACAGTTACTAACTCTTAAATCAGTGGTTTTCAAACCGGTCCTGGAGCATCCCCAGCACTGCACATTTTGTGTGTCTCCCTAGTCCTACACATCTGATTCAACTCATCAGCTCATTAATAGAGACAGCAAGACCTGAAATGGGTGTGTCAGATAGAGAGGCATGCAAAATGTGCAGTGCTGGGGGTGCTCCAGGACTGGTTTGAAAACCACTGTCTTTAAATAAAGCAACATGCAGCATTTTCTCAATGTTTACCGGCCCATCCTGGACTACTCTTCAGCTCAATCCCAACAGAACATTAAACACTAACAGATCTCTCAAGACCTCACCATCTTCACTTATTATAGCCTTTATTGCTTTCATACTAAAGCTCTTATTGAGAACTAACAGAGGTTTAGATGTTAATGTTTTATTGAAAATAATAGTTTTGAAGTCACCATTATGGAGATCAGTGTTTGCTTTAGTTGGGCTCTTGACCCTTCACTTCATATGTTAGATGTTTTCTACAACAATATATATAATGTTGTAAAGCAGTGAAATCAGGGGATATTACTTATTTTTGACTACATAATCATGACCTGGACTGATTGCATCTAAAGTCACTAATCAATGTTGGTAGCTTTTGGGGATTTTTTTCACGCAAATCATTCGTTTGGCTTCGGAACACTTGGAATATTTGAAGACTTCCAATGCAAAAGCTTCTAAAAGCCACCTGGGTCAGAAATGAGATAACAATACTGAGTGAATGCTCTCTGCACATAGTTCATCAAATACTTTTACTTCAAACCCGCTAAATCCCAGGCTCAGCCCAATCAGAAGTACTTAGGTAGAAACCTATACATAAATGCTAATTTTAAAGAAAAACATCAGAAGGACTTTGCATCTGAAGTCTTCATTTGTACTTTTTGAATAAATTGTGCCTGCAGTCGTATCTGCCTGTTATATCCTATGTTTTATATCATATAATACACAAATGGGTAGATTTAGGGATGGGGTTGGGTTACGTGTTCAAACGTGTCTAAATAGCGTAAATAAAAAAATAAAATAAATGTAAATAAAATTATGCTGGCTGATTAAATTGAGAATCACACTCCAACATGTCATAACGGCAAAATCATAACCCAATATATAATTTAATCACGACGATAACATTCCCATGTCCAACGCATCTGTGTATGATGCCAAAGGTTTCTCATTTTAATTGTGTCGAAAATACCCTGTGCATTAAAAAGTAACGCCGAAGGGTCCTGAACAAGCGTCAATATGTGACGAGTTGGGTGTGAGAACGTGTTGCAACATGCATGAATAAATGCATGCATAATTATGACCTAAATGCATTATTTTTGTGCATTAATATATATTTGTATTCATTTATTGTTATTATTTATCATAATTTTCACTTTATTGTCTGTCAGAGTGAGAAAGGTCTCCCTGAGCAAGTCATTATTGTCACTCTCAACGCAGCTTTAAAAGTGCTCAATGAATGATCACAGGGCAAATTTCCAAATTCACTGACAGTGACTCTTACAGACATAAATCACTCTTCAGATGTAGTTCAGTGTGTTTGTTCTGTTTGTTCAACAGGTTTAATGTGTGCGGAAGGGTGGAGCACAGAAACAAACTGAAGAAGAGTTTAGTGACGCCTGAGCTAAGCTTAGCTTTATGTTTTATTTCACTCTGTGACTGAAATTACTCAGGAACTCAGGGATGTGAACTTTTACTAAAGAGGTGAACTCAAGGCCTAATGTGTAAACTGTTGTCCTGTGATCACTAAAAATTCAAACTAACTTTCATACACTGCTGTTGAAATTGATCTAATTAATTTTAATAGGTTAAACAAACCTGTATCCCACATCCAGGTAAGACAACACCATATTACACATCCATCAAATATTAGTTTTTCCCCATTTTAATTAACCAAATTAAAGAATGCCTTTCAATCACATGTCATAGCGTTAGTCACTTACTGTCATCAGTTCCTGACAATAGAGGGAGTTTCACAGTCCACGAGAGCTTGAGCTCAAATACCTTCATTCTGTCACTGGATTCACACTGAGACCGAACAGCTGAGAAACTACAGGAATCAACCAAACACAGAAATGAATCCAGCACGTACAGGTATGTCTGAACTAATGTGGTATAATCATAACAAACTGATATTATAGTCATTGTAGAGAATGTTAGAGGCAAAACGTTCACAGCAAAACCTGTTTAACTAGACTGTAGTTGATCTCAATCATGTGTTTTACACGCTGTTAAAATGGGTGATATAGTTCTGAGTATATAGATCTTCACATAAACAATAAAATGTGATCTAGATGTGTCTATATTTGCGCCAATGGTGTAGATAGTAAATAAAATAGTAGGTCATTAATACATAACATGAATATCTGTGTGCGGTCAGGTTATCAAGTTTATTATCTGTTATTGAAGTTATGTTTCAGATACTATCAATACATTTTTAGACGTGTCAGATTAGGCTGACATGAGTGTGATTGACTCAACTTTTTAAAGTCATAGAGCAAAATTCTTTGACAACTATTTTTTACTTTTAAAGTCTCTTTTTACTTAATAAAACATTTCATCATACATGTTCAAAAGAATTAAAATATAATTACTTTCTGAGTTTACATTTTGAGTTTAATAATATATTTTCCTGTGTTTATTTGATACTTTAGTTCCTCATGTAATGCTTGTGTTTGACATTTAAGACACTGTCTCTTTAAGAGAACACGCCCGCTATTGGAAGCTTAGTCACATTGATGTTCATTTTGTGATCAGCTGTGAAAGTACAGTCTCATTTGTTTCCTTTTGTTATATATTTTTGAAATAGGAAAACAAGCCTTTTTGTTTAACATTAAAGGGATAGTTCACCCAAAAATTAAAATTTGCTGTTAATTTACTCACTTTCCTCTGTGATTCATATAATGGGAGTCAATGGGCGGCGTCACTTTGAGAAAAAAACATACGCGGACAAAACAAAATGAATACCCGCGGCTCCTGACGATACATTGAGGTCTTAAAGGCGCTGTATGTAAGAATGACAGCTAGTGGTTGAAATGGGTACTGCAGTCAAAATTCAAAATATTGTTTGCCCCGGCCCCTCCTCCTAAGACTCGACGCTCACATGGGTTGCCAGTTTGAGGTCACACAACAGGAACGAGTGCAATTGACAATGGAAGGTGCGGAGACTTACACACTGTAAGTTGATGAGTTGATTTATCCGCGTTTTAATGTGCTTCCTTCCTTGGGTCTCGAGTCTGTACAGTAGTAAGCCGAAGTGGAGCCGTAATATCAAGGCCCCGCCCACACTCCCGCCTAATCAATCACACCCCCCTGAACTTTTTGTGAAATAAACAGTTATGGAAATGTAGAAATGAAAGTTGAAGCTCCAATCTCCTCCCGAAGTTCCCGAAAATGTCCGTTGTTGCCTGAGTGACTACTGTGCTCAGAGAAGCTGTCAATCTCAGCTGTCAATCATAACGTCACACCCCCGTTTTTATAGCATCAATGTTTGATGTTTATTTCTGATTATTTCCCAGAGTCTGATGAAGCACTTGCTGTTCAGGATCTGAGGATGGTGCTGATTGGAAAAAGTGAAGCTGGAAAGAGTTCAATAGGCAACGTAATACTGGGCCGAGAGGCGTTTAAAGAGAGCAGAACCAGAGAGAGTGAGATACAGAGAGGAAGAGTAGACAACAGAAACATCTCCATCATCGACACTCCAGGTTTCTTCAACACTCAACTGACTGATAAAGAGATGAAGAAGCAGATGATGAAGAGTCTGGATCTCGCTCATCCTGGTCCTCACGTCTTCCTGCTCATCATTAGAATCGACAAATTCACAGAAAACGTGGAGAAGATCGTAAAAAAGATTCACGAGCACTTCGGAAAAGAAGCCTTCAGGTTCACCATGGTGTTGTTCACGGGAAGAGAGGTGATGTCCAAACGAAAATGGATCGAGTTCAGGCTGGACAAAAAAACTAGAGAACTCCTGAGCTTCTGTGAAGAGAAATGCGACGTGATCATTCATAAAAACAAGAGAGATAAGAAACAGATCGCCAGTCTGTTGGAGAATATTAATGAAGTGGTGAGGAAGAACCGACGAGAACATTACGTTAAAGAGATCCCCCCAAAGAACGGTGAAGATGAGACGAGGACGAAACAAGACAGAAAAGAGAAGATCAGTCTAGAAGAGCAAATACCAAGCCAAGAGAAATACAACAACAGACCAGAGCCTCAGATCAGAGAAGAAGAGATAGAAAACAGTGTTCAGAAAGACCAAAGAGCAACAAATGAGAGAGCAAAAGGGTCTTCAGATGGAAATCAAAGCGACAGAAAACATGAAACGTGTTTGATCAGCGAGGAGAAGAAAGACACACCAGAAAATCATTCAACAGGTAGATATTTAGCAGATACACTAACAACACTAATTGTTTACAGTAGACAGTTAATTTATTCATTTAATTAATAAATTAAAAGACATTGTTGCAGTGTTTTGAGCCTCAAAACAATCAGATCAAAATATAAAATCTTGAACTCTTGGCATAATCGCTTACTGCATTGGAAATCACACAAAAAAGTTGTAATATGAAAATGTACACCTCTTTTTATTGAGATATGTGGTTAACTAATGCAAAATGTTTTTCTTTGCTGCATCTGATCTAAAGAAAAAAATATTGTAAAAAGAACTATATAAATAAAAATGACGTCTTGATTTGACTTGTTAACGAATGTTGTTAAGTTACTGAACTAATATGCACATTGTTTTTCTTCACAGCGTCCAATCTGAGGATAGTTCTTCTGGGTAAATGTGGATCAGGAAAGAGTTCGACAGGAAACACCATCCTGGGCAGAGACGCCTTCAAAATGAATAAGAGTTTCCCATCAAGCCCTCAAACCTGTGAGAAACATGAAGCCAGTGTGTGTGGAAGAAACATCTCAGTGGTCGACACTCCAGGACTGTTTGATCCGTCGATGACGAGGGACCAGCTGAAGGCTGAGATTGAGACGTGTGTGGAGATGACGGCTCCTGGTCCTCATGTGTTTCTGCTGGTCGTCAGACTGGACGACAGATTCACAGAGGGGGAGAAAAACACAGTCAAATGGATTCAGGAAAATATTGGAGGAGAGGCTGTTCGTCACACCATCATTCTGTTCACTCATGCTGATCATCTGAAGGGTAGACCATTAGATGAGTATATCAGAGACACTCCAGATCTACAGGCATTCACTGAGAGTTTGAGAGTTCGCTCATTTAACAATAAGGAAATGAAGAACCGCTCTCAGGTCTCTGAACTGATGGAGACAATTGACATGATGGTGGAGAGAAATGGAGGGAAGCACTACACCAGTGAGATGTTTGGAAAGACTGACAAAGAGAAAGAGGAGAAAGCCAACGAAGACCCGTCCAAATGGTTGAAAGGAGCGTTTATTTTCTTCATAGGTGCTCTAGCGGCTGCAGCGGTTGCTCAGAGTGGCCTTGAAGGATGATCAACATCTGGAACAACAGCAAAGCCATATGAACAAACAGCTGGAAAATCCCTTTTTGGATATTACAGGTTCTAAAAAATAATATGAATTTGTACTGTTCATAAGTATTCATTAGGCTGGACCTAAAGTTTGTATTACCCATCAAACACAACAGAATGTAATGTTATGTTAATGTTAAAAAGGTTATATGATCTCTGACTAAAATGTATGCTGAATGGATTTAATATGTTCCAATTATGGAAAATATAAATATTTGTATTGTGTGTTTAAGCATTGCTTCATTTTTATAGGAAAACGTGTTTTAATTTAAACTGTATTTTGGCAGTGGTTAATATTAGTAATAAGTTTAAAAAAAAAATAGCTTTCTACCTGTCAATCATTTTGCGTGTTTGCTGAGACTTAGGCCTATGTTTGTGCAATGTTAAACATTTAACTGTGAAATTACAGTATATTCCAGGTTAATAATTGCGTTACTTTCACAATAGGACTTTTCTTGTATCTAACTGCACTAAAAAGTGGTTTTACTGTGAGTTTACAGTATTGGAAAACACAATTTACTGTAATCAAACAACATCATACTGTATTTCTATGAAGGTACCCAGCATGCAGTGCGGCATGAATAGATTATGCTGTTGATTTTCTTGATTCTTGTTGGTTTTATCTGTGCTGCTGAACTTATTTTTGCTTCACTTTTAGCAGGTCGTGTTGATGGTTTATGTTGTATAAGTGTTTTTATTATTAGTTGAGTTTCTCCATTGCTGTGTTTTATACTTTGTTGAGTATTTATGTATTAGGTGATGAATTTCAGCAGTTGCTTTGCTATTGTGAAATATCCATCAAACAAAGTTATGAGTTTGAAATACATCATTGGTAAATCTTCATCCTTGAATAAAACTAAAACAAAATCTTCATATTCATGCTAAGAATAGTTTGACAAAACAATTTCTTATATTTTAATCATTTTAACAAATGTTTTAATTCGTCACACTTTGGACTTGGCAAGATTAGAAATTTAAATATGAATATATAAGGTTTAAGAGCCCAAGCTAATGGAACACTGATCACCATAATGGTGACTTCACAACAAATACTGTGGTAAAGAATACATTTATTACGGTAACATGATTAAAGACAACTTTATAATGTGAAATCACAGTAAAACAAGAGCAGTAAGTTACACATCAGCATCATTCTGCTGTTGATTAACAATAATTTGTAAGAAAATGACCCAGCATGCATTAATTTCACAGTAAAGTTCTGACTACAGGAATTTATTGTAAAATAATACTCATTAATCTTGTAAATTCCTGGCAATTTTTTACAGTGTGTAGTTTATTTCTTTGTTTTCATTTTTAATGTGCAGTCATAACTACTAGCCATTTGTGGGTTCATCTCCTTCAAAAGTGTAATTGCTGTGGCTCTGCAACGGACGTTTTATGTTTGATTTAATGTTTTAACAACCGCTCGGCTCAAGGCGTCACTGTCAAGCTCAACAAATGGTCAGAGTTTGGGGCGTGGCTACCAGAGTAATTCTAACAATGGCATCTATATTTTTAGTATCAAGGTCAAGCAGTGATAATATTGCCTGTAGCTGGTAAAACATGTCTCTTCGTCATGGTCTGGTTTTAAGTCCATTGAGTCTTTACCTTGAATGAATGTAATATTTATTTTGGGTGCAGTGTTTTGTTTGTCTCTGACAGATCTGGTTCTCATGAGTGTCATTTAGGGTGACTCACCTTTTCATTTTATGTCACTCATTCTTAAAATAGTCTCATGGAAACAATTATGACTTGAATTTCATTACTTGCAAACCTGAAATACGTTGTTGCAGGTGCTCCAGTTTCAAGCTGGAATGTATTTGTGTTTGTGCACTCATTCTTGACTCATTACTCATGACACTTTCTGCTCCTCCCAAACGGCTATTACCACCTCACCAAAGAGATGGTAAAAGTTTCAAAAATGGAAAAGATTATTTAATATATCAGGCCTGGTTTAAACAGTAAATTTACTATTTGAATGAAACCTATTGTCTCAGGTGTTTTGGCAAAAAATCTGCATATGGACCTGTGCTTCCTAGCTCAAGCTTTCTCAGAATGCTTCATCTGTCCTTAGGTCAAAGAAACTAAGCAAGCAGATTATAGATGTAAATTTATTATTCTAGCCTTGACAAGACACCCATAAGACAACAAATAATTATTTTTAAAAACAAAGACAAAAGGATAACTTGACATAAAAATTGGTATACTCTTAGTAGGTGTGCTCATTACAGTGTGCGACAAGACATTAAGAAATATATATATTATGAAATATTATGTGAAAGTGAACTGCAGGCATTCCATCCAATATATATATATACATATGTACATAATGTCATCATAATCATATCACATTATAGCATCCGCATCCAGATGACTGACATAGTTGACCAATTATTTAGTGCACTGTTAGACCTTACTAGGCTTTTTTACAGTAAAATACTGGCAACACTGTTGCCAATAATTTACTGTTAATTGTACAGTTATAATTGTGTTGTTAATTCACAGTATATTCCTGTAGGCTATTTTCTAGAAAACAATGAATATTACCCAGAATGAATTGTTTTCTATGGTATATTTGGCCATTTTTTACAGCAAGGTTTAGCAGTGTAGCATATGTGACCCATGCTGGACAAATGAGTCGCAATGAGCAAATTTTCAAAAATGAGTTTTTGTTATTTACACATTCTCTATTAAATTCAAGTGATGTATGGTTTGTTTGAAAAATGACAAAAAAAACAAAAAATGACTGAGCTACACCTGTTTGAAGTCGATAGAGTCAGCAAAGTCAGTTTTAAGAAAAATCGAGTTAAAGTTTTAAGGTTCCAAAACAAAATCACCAGCAACCATACCTTAAAACCCCTGGTAATAACACCAGATTTGTCACACACTAAGTCAAAACCCATATCTATAGGAAAAATATATATTCAACTTTTTTGAAACAGACAGCCTATATATTAAGACCTGCAGATACATGTACCACATGTATCTAATAATGTTACACATCAGATGTTTTTCCCCAGCATTTAACCAAACGTTCACTTAAAACATACTCACCAAGACAGATATTTTGAAATATTGTAATTCTGTGTATATCGGGATTGCGCGCTGTGTCTCTGAACGAGATCAGTGAACGAAAGAATTACATGATGACTAGACCTTTATCATCAATAAATAACCAACATTAGCTTATAATGGCTTTTCTTGTCATAACAAACACAGTTACATCAGCCAAAATTAAGTCAAAGTGCCCAACTAAATCAAACACTGATCACCATAATGGTGACCAAACATTTTCAATAAATCATCAACATCTAAACCTCTGTTAATTCTCAATAAGAGCTTCTGTAGACGTCTGACAGAAATAAAGTCAGTCTGGTTAGTAATGTGTGAAGCTGGTAATGCTGTTTGTGGAGTTGTTTAATCCTCCTCTGCTGAGATCTTCAGAGATTTAATGTCTTCTTTTATCTTCAGTTGATTTCATCTAAAGCTGTGGCTGAAGTCAGTTGTAGTGCCTGTGTTTCTCTTTCCTTCAGTGATTCTGATTGTTAACATCAGGTGTATGAATATTTCAGGAACATCATATTAACTTTTAAATTATGTTCTAATAACATTAAGGAAACTGAAATTTTTATGTTATTGGAATGTTCTTCAGATAATGTTGCGTTGTTAATAAAAATTAAGTTTAAAGATTTTTTTCGGGAACATATAACTTTTTTAAAAAACGGGCATTTTAAAGTTCCAATAACCAAAAAAGAATGTTTGGAAAACACAACAAAAATGTGTTAGCTGGGTAATAATGGGTTTTATTGTATTTCACAACTATCTTGTCTTTTAAAGATGTTTTGTCTGGTGTAGTGCCTCCCTCCATTTCTCTGCAGCATTTCATCAATCTTCTCCAGCAGTTCAGTAACCTGATCTTGATTGTTTCTGTCCTTGTTGTTTAATGTGTGAAATCTGCCGCCACAGCTGTCAATCAGTAATTTTAGGTCCTTGTTTTTTTGTATATACTCATTCAGAGGTTCATCTATCAGCACATTCAGAAAATCAGCATGAGTGACAAGAACAATTGTGTGATTTAAAGCATCTTTTTCAAGGTTCTCCTGAAACCATTTAACTGGGTTCTTTCCCACCTGTGATAATCCTTCCACTCCGATCACCAGCAGAAACACGTGAGGACCAGGAGCAGACATTTCTAAGCTTTTCTCAACATCAGACTCATTATGATCTTGAATGTGCATAAAAAGTAACGGATCTAACAGTCCTGGTGTGTCAGTGATTGAAACCATTCTTCCAGACACCACAGCTGCTTGTTTGTCACAGCTCCTAGTCATTGTCATTAAATCCGCTCTGAATGCATCTCTGCCCAGGATGGTGTTTCCTGTTGAGCTCTTACCTGCCGCAATAAATCCCAGCAGAACAATCCTCAGATCTGTTAAAGTGAGAGGGATATATGAGGTTATTATAAGAATTTGAAAATGCTGTGTCCTCGACCAGTAGAAATGTAGCTGTGACACCTATATGTTGCTGAAACCTACAATGCACAGTCAGAAAAAACGTCCCTTTAAGTTTAATTGAGGCTCACATGTGATTTACTAATGTATGACTTCAGCTAATACATGTAACACATGCAGAACCACAAGAAAATCTATGCCAAACACAAATGTTTTGATATTTACCTCGTCTTGACAGATTGCTGTGTGCCATTGCTCTTGCTAGTGACAGTCTCAGAGCCATTTCACTTAACTCAAGGCCCATCATGAGGTTCATGAGTTCATCTGTTTCTTTACGCAGTTCATGTAAGCCTCTCTCTGTGTCCTCTTGACTATTGTCTTGTCTCAACTCCTCTTGTTTCTTCTTTCTCTTCTTACTGGCATAAATTTCTCCTCTGTTGTCCTTCACCAGTTGTTCAATCTTCTCCAGCAGTTCAGTGACCTGATTTTGATTGCTTCTGTCTTGATTGTTGAATGAGTGAAATCTGCCACCACAGCTGTCAATCAGTGACTGTAGATCTGGGCTTTTCCTGATATACTGATCTAGTGATTCATTCATCAGCAAATCCACATGAGTGAACAGAACAAACGTGTGACATACAGCTTCTTCTCCAAAGTTGTCCTTAATCCATTTCATTGTGTCCTTCTCCTCCTCTGTGTATCTTCCATTCAATCTGATGACCAGCAGAAACACATGAGGACCAGGAGCAGACATTTCTAAACATTCCTCAATGTTTCGCTTGAGTTCATCCTGAAAGATATTGTACCACGGCACATCTAACAGTCTTGGAGTGTCAGTGATTGAGATTGTTTTTCCAGAAACTACTGCTTCTTGTTTCTCACAGGTTAAAATACCAGACTGAGCCCCTGCTCTAAATGCATCTCTGCCCAGGATGGTGTTTGCTGTTGCAGTCTTTCCCACATCAGATTTACCCAGAATCACAATCCTTAGATCTGCTAAAATGAGACGAACATATGCTGTTGTTTACACACTGAAAGTTCAACAGCATTCAAAAAAAAAAAAAAAAAAAAAATCAGACTTGATAAATAACTGCCCAAATAAAGCAAACACTGATCACCATAATGGTGACCAAACATTTTCAATAAATCATCAACATCTAAACCTCTGTTGATTCTCAAAAAGAGCAATATATGTCTGACAGAAATAAAGTCAATCTGGTTAGTAATGTGTGAAGCTGGTAATGCTGTTTGTGGAGTTGTTTAATCCTCCTCTGCTGAGATCTTCAGAGATTTAATGTCTTCTTTTATCTTCAGTTGATTTCATCTAAGGCTGTGGCTGAAGTCAGTTGTAGTGCCTGTGTTTCTCTTTCCTTCAGTGATTCTGATCATTATCATCAGGTGTCTTCAATAATCAAAATTCACTCAATTAATCACTTAAGTATCTAATTAACTCTAACACTGCTTCAGTGTTACTTTAACACCCTGCTGGTGGTTCCCATATGAACACCGAGCGGTGTTAATTCAACAGTGGGGAATTTACTGTGCACAGCCTGAAATCAACTGAAAATAAAAGAAGTATACAATACATCTCTCAAGATCTCAGCAGAAGCTCTTTTTGAGACTTAACAGAAGTTTAGATGTTGATGTTTTATTGAAAATGTTTGGTCACCATTATGGTGATCAGTGTTTCCTTTAGTTGGGCAGTTTGACTGCTTTTTATGTGAGTTTGTGGCCTTTGTAAGGGTTAACTGTTAACATATTTTTTTGCAAAGAAAGCCAGAAAAAAAGATGATCAGGTAATATAATTTTCAGGATCCTAAAGCAGATTAATTCACAATTCTTTTCACTGATGGTTCAATAATTACCTAGTCTTGAATGTTCTGGTGTCATTCCTTTTTTGAGTGCCCATCTTTGTCTTTCTTTCTCTCTGTGACTTTCCATCTGTTTCCTGAGATCTTCCTTCACTCTCAGATATTGTGTTCTCTCCTTTATATCCTCTTTCCCCTTCTCATTATGGTATTTTATTCTTACTTCTGTTTGTTTGGTTTTTATTTCCTCCTCTTGATTTCCTCCTTCACTCTGCTTCCATGCATCTCTCTCCTCTTGTCTTTTCTTCATCTCCATTTGCCTTTTCCACACCTGTTCTTGTTTCATTTTCTCTTCTTCCAGTTTTTGTCTCTTTTCTTCATATTTCACTCTGTACTTTTGCTCTCTGTGTTTTCTCTGATTCTTCAGGTAGATCTCATTGCTGTAGTTTTGTCCTCTGTTTTTCTTCACCATTTCATCAATACTCTTTATGAGCTTTGTGATCTGGTAGGGATCACATTCATTTTTGCTGTTTATCACATGAAATCTTCCCTTAAAATAGTTCAGTATTTTCTGTGTTTCTTCACTCTCCGTGATTTCAATCCATTCTCTTCTGGAGACCCTTTCTCTTCCAATAAACAGTACCATGGTGAACAGGAAAGCTTCTTCTCCAAAGTTCTTCTGAATTTGCTCCACAATGTTCCTCTTCTCCTCTCTGAAGTTCTCCAGGTTGATGATGAGCAGGAACACATGAGGACCAGGATCAGAGAGAAACAGACTCTTCATCATTTGCTGCTTCATCTCTTCATCAGTCAGTTGAGTGTTGAAGAATCCTGGAGTGTCGATGATGGAGATGTTTCTGTCTTCTACTCTTCCTCTCTGTTTCTCACTCTCTCTGGTTCTGCTCTCTTTAAATACCTCTCGACCCAGTATTGCATTTCCTATTGAACTCTTTCCAGCTCCAGAGACTCCCATCAGCACAATCCTCAGATCATTGAAAACAGATACTTCATCAGGCTCTGTGAAACAGGCATTAGCACCTTTATTAGTAATTAATTTATTAATTATTGCTTTTTAATTATTGAATTTTTTACTGCCATAAAGTAGTCCGCCCTTTTCACAGTATTTCGCACCCACTCACCAAACTTACATTCTCTCAGAACAGTCATTTAGGGGCAGCGAAAGAAGCCATTCGCTTTATTAGAAGCCAGTGTGCCATCAGAATAACTGAAACTGATATTTCAAGGTAAAACACACATGTACAGCACTAAAGACCATTAAGGAATATTTTGGGTGCAATACAAGTTAACTTTTTCCCTGTTATTGACGTAAATGCCTGTCATTTATGAGACACACTTCCCAGCCATTGATGGGAATTTCCAGCTTTCTGTGTTTTCACTGTTATACGGTAGGGAGCGCTAAACATCTTCTGAAAGAGTACAGAGTCTCCTGATCAAAAGGAAGGATGCAGATGCAGAAACGTACTTAGTTACTAACATAACCTCGGTTCCCTTAGATACGGAACGAGTACTGCGTCGTTTATCTTATTAATATAAATAAGACAAGACGCTATGGGGAAAACTCCTTTTTCTCCAATTCTGAAGCCTTTATACAATCACGCAGTGAATACTGCACGTCGATTGGTTCAAAAAGTTAAAGAAATTGAACCAATGACGGTGTGGCATGCGTGAGCCAATGGTGAGCGAGCCCGCCGAAATGGGCGGAGACTCTGGCTATAAAAGCGGCCGTTTCACCATGGCAAATCGATTGGTTTCGACTGAAGCCATGCAATAGATGTCTTTGTGCATAGCACGGCAAAATATGCAGTACTCGTTCCGTATCTAAGAGAACCGAGGTTACATTAGTAACCGAGTACGTTCCCTAGCGATACTACACGAGTACTGCGTTGTTTGTCTTATTAATATAAATAAGACAAGACGCTATGGGGAAAACTCCTTTTTCTCCAATTCTGAAGCCTTTATACAATCACGCAGTGAATACTGCACGTCGATTGGTTCAAAAAGTTAAAGAAATTGAACCAATGACGGTGTGGCACGCGTGAGCCAATGGTGAGCGAGCCCGCCGAAATGGGCGGAGACTCTGGCTATAAAAGCGGCCGTTTCACCATGGCAAATCGATTGGTTTCGACTGAAGCCATGCAATAGGTGTCTTTGTGCATAGCACGGCAAAATATGCAGTACTCGTTCCGTATCTAAGAGAACCGAGGTTACATTAGTAACCGAGTACGTTCCCTAGCGATACTACACGAGTACTGCGTTGTTTGTCTTATTAATATAAATAAGACAAGATGCTACGGGGATAATACAATCACGCTGTGCTATGCTAGATGACGATTAAATACAGTGAGAAGCACTTAACCAAGGGCTCCAAGACACAAAATATAAGTCATTCACTAGAACCCCATTACTAGGACCTCTAGGGCCTAGTTTATGAATATATGGGACAGACAGTGGTTACTCCCAGACTAAGTCGGGGATATAACAAAAAAACATGCACCAGTTCATGCAGAAAGGACCTGCGATTGAAGCGCAGGGACCTCTAGATTATAAAATCTAACAAATGTGGACGGTGAGGCCCAGCCGGCCGCCGCACAGATGTCATCAATGGAAACGCCAGATGACCACGCCCATGAGGAGGCCATGCCTCTCGTGGAGTGTGCTCTGACTCCCAAGGGACATTGAAGGCCCAAAGAGGAGTACGTAAGAGCTATGGCGTCTACTATCCATCTAGATAGTCTAGGCTTTGTGACCGGAAGACCTTTCGTGCAGCCACCAAAGCAAACAAAGAGACATAGAGTTTAAGAGTAGAGGGGGAACGGCCTCTATCCATTAAGTCTTGAAGGAATGACAATATCTGAGATATGTAGCAGTTTAGAGGGTCGTCGCTTCGGGTTTTGCACCAGGAGGCGAAGACGGCCCACTTTGAGGCATAGAGGCGTCTCGTAGACGGAGCTCTGGCCTGAGAGATAGTGTTTAAGATGTTCTCAGGGAGTTTTAGGGGCTCCCGTTGAGAAACCACACATGGAGGTCCCACAGCTCGGGTCTGGAGTGCCAAATTGTCCCTCTCGCTTGGGAGAGGAGGTCCCGTCTCAGAGGGATCGGCCATGGCCTCAGGGGCGATAACCGAGACAGCTCTGAGAACCATGGTTGGGTCCTCCAAAGAGAAGCCACCAGGAGAACCTTGTGTCTGTCTTCCCTGGTTCGCTTGATTACCTGGGGAATCAGAGCGATCGGGGGAAGAGCATAAAGGAGGAGGCTGGGCCAATCGTGGGCCAGCGCATCCCTGGCTTTTGAGAAATATGTTGGGCAGTGATGATTGTCTTCTGAGGCAAAGAGGTCGACCTCTGCCTTCCAGAAAACATCCCAAATCTTGTGAACTGAGCAGGGGTGAAGCGACCATTCCTCTGAAGGAAGGTTGCTCCGAGACAGCATGTCCGCCCCTACGTTCAGTACACCCTGTATGTGCACTGCTCTCAGAGAGAGTAGATTGCACTGAGCCCACTCTAGGATGGTTTTCACCAGAGTGAAGAGGGGTTTTGAAGAGAGGCCGCCCTGGTGATTTATGAAGGACACCACCGTCATGTTGTCTGATCTGACTAAGACGTGGTGTCCCACCAGAAGAGGAAGAAAGACCTGGAGAGCTTGATATACCGCCATTATTTCTAGGCAATTGATACGTAGCTCGCTTTCCAGGCTGCTCCAAGCCCCGAAGGCTGGGCGGTTGTCTTAGAGGCATATGTGAAAACAACTTTCCTCTTGTCCATAGCACCTATCACCACGCCTTGCTTGAACCAGCAAGGGAACCACTTCTATGGCTCCTTTCGCCAGCATGATGTTTACCTCGGAACGCAGGACATGTGCATCCTTGCTTTCCACAGAGGTTTCGACCACGCCGTTGAATAACGGGGGTCTTTGAGCGAATTGGAGTACATAACCTCATTTTATTATGTTCAGAACCCAGGCTGACACTCCGGGGAAGGCCTGCCAGGCGTCGCGAGGGGCTGAATTGATACAAGCACCAAGTTGCTGTGAGGGACTGGGGTGCATGTGTGTGGTGGAAGAGGAATTTTGCATATGAACAGGCTCTGTGTGGGCAACAAACACTCTTTCTCTGGCACCCGGAACTGAACGGGGTGGCAGGAAAACTGGACGAGGCATTTTGGAGGGTGGTCCGGCCGACTTAGCCTCCTCCTCTTCCTTTCTCATCCATCAGGCCGGCTTCTGGGCTGCAGGGTCCAACACTATCTTGGGTCGGGGGCCCTGTCGCACTGGAGGGGGGTGGCGCCTAGCAGAGCGCGAGCGCCGTCTGTGTTCAGAGCTCGGCGCTGGCTTGGTGGCTGGCGACTTATCCCTTGGCATCTGCTGCTGAGCTGGCGCTGATTTAGGGCGGCTTGTGGCAGAGGGTGTGGCGCGTTTGGGCAAAAAGTGTCGCATAGCTTGGGACGACTTTTGTGCTGCCGTAAAGTGCTCAGTGAAGCCATCAACAGCGGGTCCGAAGAGACCGGTGGAGGAGACTGATGAGTCAAGGAAAACGGCTTTATCTGCATCCTTGAGCTCAGTCAAGTTAAGCCACAAATGGCGCTCCAACACCACCAAACTGGCCATCGAGCGTCCAATGGCCTGAGCTGTGGTCTTCGTGGAGTGCAGGGCCAGATCCGTGATGCTGCGCAGCTCTCTGAAGGTGGCAGAGTCGTGTCTGGCCTCATCCAAATCTTAAAGGAGCTTCGCTTGATACACCTGGAGAACCGCCATGGAGTGTAAAGCGGAAGCTGCCTGACCTGCCGATGTGTACGCACGTCCAGCGATGGTCGAAGTGGTTCTACAGGGCTTAGATGGATGAGCGGCCTTGGTTTTCCAACCAGTGGTGGCGGGCGGACACAAATGTGCGGCCACCGCCTCGTCCAGAGGAGGTAACTTCTCATAACCCTTCTGCCCTGCGCCGTCAATGGAGGTGAGAGCGTGAGAGGCAGAAGAATAAAGGCGGGCTGAGTAGGGAGCGCGGCATGATTTTGTCAGCTCGTCGTGCACTTCTGGAAAGAAGGGCGCTGACCGCTGAGAGGGAGTTTGACGACGTCCAGGCAGGAACCACTCGTCCAAGTCACAGAGGGACGTTGGTCTGAATGGGAGAAAAGGACAGGGGGGAACCTCTTCCTGTGGGGAGAGCGAGTCACGTGGGGGCTGAGCCGACGTGAGATTGCACTCGTCCGAGCGCTGAGATCCTCTGCCCCGCTGTTTTTTCCTTGCGGGTTCCCGGGGACAAGCGGGATTGAGAGCGGCGAACAGGGAGGCGGGCCAATCAACTGCACGAAGGCGAGAAGATCAGCGGCGAATCCAGCTGCTTGCAGGTGAAGGCGGCTTCAAACCGAGTTCCAACGAAGAAATGTTATCTGCGTCGCTGAAGAAGAATTAATCGATTTGCCATGCTGAAACGGCCGCTTTTATAGGCCGAGTCTCCGCCCATTACGGCGGGCTCGCTCACCATTGGCTCGCGCATGCCGCGCCGTCATTGGTTCAATTTATTTAACTTTTTGAACCAATCGACGTGCAGTATTCACTGTGTGATTGTATAAAGGCTTCAGAATCAGAGAAAAAGGAGTTTTCCCCGTAGCGTCTTGTCTTATTTATATTAATAAGACGAATGACGCAGTACTCGTAGTATCGCTAGGGAACAAGGGATATCTTATGTAATCATATGCATACGTAAAATAACGCGGTCATCGGCATTAAACAGCAAATAAATCAAACCGGCCTAATGTTCCTGAATGAAATGTTGACCCAGGAGCTACAGGACTGTGAAGCTTTGGGGTGTTGATGAACTCAGTCTGTGTTTAATCATCATTCTGAACCCGATCTGGATATAGTATTTGACAAAAATGCTATTTTCTCAGCTTTTGGCTCAAAATGATGCTTTTTTTATGAAACTTACCCATATCAAGTGTTGATAAAAAAAGAATGCATGAAGCTAGAATACAAAGTTTTTGTTTTTTGTTTTGTTTAAAACCAGAGGGTCTGATCTTTCTTTTGATATATGTTATTTTGATGCATGTTCAGATATTCATACATCAACATATTCTGGCGGCCATGAAAATTTTGTAAAAAAAAAATATCAAAAAGGCTGGTGGGGAAAGAGTTAAGTCAGTCAACAGCATTTGTGCCATTATGTTATTTTGTTATTCATAAGTTCTTCTGTGTCCTGCCTGTGTTGTTCAGCTCTTCAGATCAGCATAATTCAGTAAGAAATGAATAGAAATGTTATTCTGTATGACGAAATATTTTGCAAACATGTGATAATAAATCTATATTTGTCCAAATATGCGCACGTTTGGACCAAGAGCCCGAACGGATGTGGTTTAGTGCATGTATGTGACACAAATAAAACGGAGAAGACGTGACTGGCTTTTTATTCTTGTTGATATTCCATTCAAAATATCATTCATTACAGATTGATTATTTTGCACTCCTGACATAAATTAAGAAATTAATGTCACTGCAACCCAGTTTTATCACAAACAGTGGTCAAATATCGAAACTAGAGTCCATAATCTTTCTACAGATACTCAGTTTGTCCAGATGAAGAAAGTGTGTGATGTTTTAACATGCAGTGAATGTTGAACAACAGTAATCTGGGGCCGTCGGCGATCTTTGACTATTAAGGGGTTAATGACGGACCATTATTCTAAAGTGTTACCGACACAACTCTCATTTCATGGTAAATGCAACAAATGTGCATTACTTTTTTACTTTCATTTCACCTCTTCAAGGAAAACCAATCAAGGAAAACATGCCTAGAACACCTCCTAGAGGTCATTATATAAAACACAAAGGAACCTACATGACATATTATTTAATAACTTAGGCAACTCTGTGAAAATTGATGTGTATATGACAGTAAACTAATAAAGCCTATATCCAGTCTTAGCTCGGGTTGAACATATTTAGTGTTGTGTGTTTGAGTGTTCGGGAAGCTGCAGTGATGGAAACTGTGGCAATTTAAGATTGTTTTTAGACTATTAAGGAAATGCAATTTTGCCAAAGAACTTTTAATTTACGTTTAATTTTTTGTTGCTGAATGAAAGAGATTGCATGCGCAGTGGATAAAATTGTGCAAATCGGTGATACTTGTGTGTGTGAGAAAATGTTAAGAGGAAATTTCAGTTCAGTTAGAACCAAATACATATGTGTTTTTGCTTGTGTTTTTGTTTTTTATATTTCGACTCCAATTTTCGAGTCCAATTTTCTACATTAAAAAATTGTCTTTTTTTAGTCTGGCTAGTTAACTTTTCGGGCTATCAAAATCTCAAGAGTGACTTTGGGAAATGAGTGAATGCAAACACAGAGATATCTTAACTTGGGTTTTCTGAGTAAACAAGGCATAGTATGTGAATAGTACAGATTACTAGACATTGAGTAAAGTTAAGTAATACGTGTTAGTTAGAACAACTGTTGGATTTTACAGTGTCCATGAACGCGGTTGGGAAAACCCTGTTCTACATTTTCTATTTTACATGCATTTACTGACCGTGCTGTGCTGATGCCATTGTTTTGGTCAATTAATCACTCCTCTTCTTATTTCACAGTGTCAATGATCTGTGGTCTATTTCTGCATAAATAAAAATAACAGATAAAAATTAACAACATATAATGTATCATGGAAAATATGTTACAATGTAACATCTTTGCACTGTCACACTCCTGCCATTTTTTTCCTGCACCATATTTCCATTGACCAGCAGGTGTCCCTGCATGCATTCGAAGCCTCAAAAAGAATCCAGCTGCATGAGTTATTCATGCCGCAATGCATGCTGGGAGCCTGAATGAGTTTTGTAAGCTGGGATGAAGCAAGAGCACTGTTTTTATTAACCTCCTGTTTGAAACAGAAAACTGATATTTAGAATAGTACCACAAGGTCAGTAATAGAAAATTTAAACCAACTTACAATGACAATACAATAAACCCTTTTGATCAGTGAATTAGACCACATCTCACCATTAGTTAGCAGGCAACTTCATCTGACGTTATTCAGTCTCCAATTCTTCTGACACAGTAAATGTGCTTTCTGAACACCCTAATACTGTAGCCAATGAAAAGCTAAAAAAAACAAAAAAACAATCAAGGGTCAAGAGCCCAACTACAGGAAACACTGATCAGCACAATGACTTCAAGTGTGTGTTCCTTTTACAATCTGAAATCTTAATATTTAAAGGACGATTGAAGAATGTTGTTCGAAGAATGATTTCTGTCAACATTATGAGAACATTCATCAAATACTAATTACAATAAGATTTCATGAACATTGTTTTGAAAGTGTTTAATTGTAACACTTGCTTAAACTTTATATACATTTAAGAAAAAAGTTAGGAACAATAACTATGGGACAGGCTACAAAACTTTCCCACATTCCAATTATAAGAGCAAACACAACCTTATTCATTTGAAGTTTGTTGTCATTCTAATGTTTAAAGGATGTTCCGAGAATGTTTGAGAGAACTTTGCCAGAATGTTAGTTGAGAATATAACGAAAAAGAGTCAATAATCAAGGCAGGGCCTTAACCACCACAGGCATTGAGGGGGACAAGTCCCCACCAATAATTGGAAATGGCTTGTCAGTGGTGACCAATCAGATTTAAAGAAGGCGGGGCTTAATGTGAATTCCACCGCAACTCTTTTAGTTTTTACAGTGAAAGAGTGCGTGCGTGATAAGATATAAGTAGCTAAACATTTAATATTTGACAACTGTTTTACAATGGATATGTTTAACAACCCACAGTAACATACAGTGATGCAAATTACTCAACGTTTTTAATGTAATTTCGCCATTTTGAATTGAAAATATGCTATCATTTAAATGATGATGTCATTCATAACTGAATGTAACGAGCAAAATCTTTTTTTTTTCTTTTTTTTTTTTTTACATATTAGACATACAAACAAGAGTGAATGTGTGCATATTTTTAAATAAAAAATTATTTGTAAAAAGTTGGATTACTTTACAAATACTTATTTTACTATTCTTATTTCTGTATTACCTTAAATCCCTTTTAATCCTCTAATTACTTAATTTCTTTTGAATAAAAAGACCACCCCTCCAACTCTTAATAAAATGTTCAATACATTGTTACAACCTTGAATCAAGGAACTGTAAAGTTAGCTTAGAGAGGCTTAAGTTGTAGATCAAATTACAGTTTTAAATAAAAACTAAGAATTGACAACAACACAATTTACAAAACTCTAAGTGTAATGTAGGAAAATCAAGATAACATTCCATGTCGTGTCAGGTAACAGTGATGTAATGTCAAATTAGTTGAAAATCATTATTTTGTTTCTTTTTACCTTGCTCGTCTGCTCTCTTCAATAGGTAGGCTACAGGTAAACATGGGCGTCGCTCTTAGCTCAGCTGAATAGAAAGATTTACATGACAATTCCTGTGACGATTATTATTGTAATCTCTTTTGCTGATCCCTACAGATGATCAAACGAGGAGAAATGTTTTATTTAATAGCTTCGTTCTTACGTCTGCTGCGGTTGCGTTATTTATAAAACGATTTCCTCCTGCCACTAATAACAGCCAGCCAGCACTCAGAATGAGCACTGAAACAACTAGTTCTAGCACGTCACATTAAATAATTAATCTCCTGCTCAAGAATTAAATATGCCCATCATTAGACATACAGCGCGAGCTAGCAAAACAGCGGGAAGGCAGTAGGTCTATACCTTGCCCCACCCTTGTTTACCAGGAATTGTTTTAGAGCTCATTGTTCAAATGAGAAAGAGAAACTGAAAGTGTTACCTTGATGTTATATCAGTGATATAATCGTAGTTTGTCTAAATAATTCTGTGATAATTGGTGAATATTATAATGATGAAATGCTGTAATATTAAAATGATGTATAACATTACGATACTTACATTTAATACAGTACACGTGTGCAGGCTATAGGCCTAGCTAATACAATCAAGTGCAACATTATATATAAATATCGTCTCTCTCTGGTGTATATTCGTGTGTCCACTGGAATTCCAAAGCTGACATCTAATTAATAAATAAATACATAAATATACAAAGTACATATGAGTATTTATACTTTTATTTCCATATTTCCATTTGTTTTTTTGTGTGTCACGGTTCATGGATTTATTGACTCATTCGTGTGTGTGTGTGTGTGTGTGTGTGTGTGTGTGTGTGTGTGTGTGCTGATCGTAGATGATCAGCTTATCAGCGCCAGCTGCGGCTCATCGGCGGGTCTCTTAATGTCTGTGTTTCCGTCCTGTGATCGTTTGGTTGTCTCCCGTGGCCTATTCCCACTGCCCGTTCGTGTTCGATGGCATTTCTCCGTTCCTGCTGGATTCTGTCTCCGTTTTCCCGGTTCACCTGTCCTACTTCATTCCGTGAACCTGGTTTTGCCCATTGCGTCCCTGCGCTGCTGTGAACCGCCGGCCATCGACTCTGAGCATCTGTGTCATCACTGCAGTTTGTGTTTGAATAAACATCTTTACTTTCACTCGCTATTGAATCCTTCTCTGCATCCTGACAATTTATTTCTACATTTATTTATTTCCACATTTATTTAGAGGACCAAACCTGCAGAAATTAAAAATAAATTAATTCATCAATGAATAAGTAAATAAATGAATAAATATACAAATATGTAAATGAATAAATAGATAATAAATAGTGATAATAGGAATAAATAACAGAATAAACCACTTGATAAATTAAATATGATACATTTTTAATCAAATTAAATATTGTATTATCTTTACCTTAATTATTTTCTGCTTTTATACATTTTAAAAAATATATTTTTAACTTTTATTTGTTAATTAATTTTAATATGTATATATTTATTTATTTATTCCCACATGGATTGATTGATTGATTTATTCATTAATTCATTTATTTATACTTTTCTGTGTGCAACATGGAAATGAGGAGGCGGTCCTTGTGTAGCTTCATTGTGTCATTGATTGAGAGCTCAGGCATAGAATTGAAAAAAAAAAAATTTATAGATTAAGATTTTATTTATTCATTTTAAAAACGCCTCTCGCAGTTCAAAATGCTTACGCTACGTCTGACGACATTAGTATTTTTCCCTAAGTTGAATACGGAAGGCTTTCGTCCGGACGCTAGATATTTTACTTTATAAAGTTTTAAATATGGATATTTTTCTTACACAAAGATGTCCTCCAGATCCAGTTTTTCGAACGACTTCATGATGACAGACGTTAGCGCCACATGTCTATAGTCGTTAAGTCCTGTTATCTTGGATTTCTTTGGAACGGGGATGATGGTGGAGTGTTTGAAACAGGAGGGAACCTCACACAACTCCAGAGATCTATTGAAGATCTGTGAAAAGATGGGGGCCAGCTGATCAGCACAGGTTTTCAGACAGGCTGGTGTTACACCATCTGGGCCTGGTGCTATTAAGTTCCATATTCGTTTTTGGAACCAGCATACCTCAAGTAAGCAAGGTTTGGGTTAATTAACCGAGAGTTCAAGATATATGTGATGGTAAGTTAACCTTGCTTTCAGGAATACCCTGACCTGAACCAAACACATGGCTTACATACACAGGGCAAACAAAAAAGCTAATTAACAGGAACACAGGTAAATGGAATGAATAACGAGACAAATCAAATGTAACCATGACAACTAATATGGAGCAGGAGCATGGGAAATAGGGTCAAACTAAACAGGCCAACAGAAACTGAACACAATGAAAACTAAATCAAAACAGAACCTAACCGTGACACATACACCATCTCTGCCGGCAGCCTCCAGTTGACAAATGTATCTGCTAAATGCTTTCATTTTGTGAAAGCCTCTTGTAAAGCTTTCAGATTTTTTAAACAATACTTTGATTATAATTTCACAAGGCGGACAGGATTATCTAACAACATCCTCTGTGTACGTTGGTCATAAAGGGGGGGGGCTGTTTACCTTAAAGCTTGAGTTACTGATCATTATAAATCTTAGCTGGACTTTGAAATTCTGGTCTACTTTATGTAACAGGACTATTTATTATGACTGAAGTCAATCAAACAGCGCCAATGTCTATTTGATCTAAATCAAATCATTTAAGAAAAAAGTCCAGAAGCACAGAATACAGATTCCTTCGTTTACTTGACTAGATTCTGTTGACTAGTTGGTCAGTGGCTCTTATATATGTGAATGAATAGAAATGTACAGTACTTGGGCCGTGTATTTAAAACACAGAGGTTAAACATTAACTCAGACAGAGAAACTGAAACCTGTAAGTGGACCTTCAGTCATTCATAGCTGCAGTGGACATGACTGCGACATTTTGTAAGTGGTGGTCAGCCTTGAATACAAGATTATAGATAAACCTTTTTTTTTTTTGGAGGAGAGCAAAATCTGCCAAAAATGGCTCTACATCTGCAAAAGCCATTTATCAACCCAGTAAGTGACCAGTTATTTTGAAATTGATGATTCACTTCATGTGGATTGAAAATATGCAGCAATGCTACATATCTTGAACAGTTTTATCATAGAGTGGGAAATTGTTTTTGTAATTGATTGCAATATTAATTTCTTCCTGTTGTACTGCATAAACTATTATATTCCTCAGATCAGGAATAAGTGTTCAAAATATAACTACATTTGTGCTTGACATTACGGATATTCATTTGCCGACAGACTTGAACATTTTTGGGACGGTAGAACTATTGCTTGCTACCCAGGCATGAGAATTTGCCCTATTAGTCCAGTCTGATTATTACCATATGAAACACCTTTAATACTCTTTCAGTAATGCAGAACTGAAGCCCTAAATTAGTCAAACTAAATGTGCACTCTCAAGCTTGCTCTGAATTTATATCTGAACAAGATTTTTTACCAATCGAGAAATTCCATGACATTCATTTTCTTATCTTCCATATTTTCAGCAGTCTGATATGAACTCAGGTAATTGTTATATGATTGGTTGTACAGCATCTTTTTGATGACAACACGGCTGCAACTGGAAGATATGACATAAATATCATATGACAGTAATTATTAAGGAGAATAAAAAAATGGCACTTCATGCCAAAAAGCAGACCTTGCCAGAGATGTATAACTGTTTGTCATCAGCATAAAAATGTGATTATGGTTAATTTTGCTTAACAGCAAAACCCCCAGTGTTAGATTAACACTTTCAGGGGCTGTTTCATGGTTTTAAAGTGTAGTCCAGAGTTTAAGAAGGCAGGTTTAACGTTGTGTTTCAAAGAAGATACATTAAATACAGTTGTGGTCAGAATTATTGGCACCCTTGGCAAATATGAACAAAAACCTATCCTTTCATTGATGATTTGATTGATGATTTTGATGTTTGTTTTGGATCATTATCTTGATGGAAGATCCAAACAAGTCCCATTATAAGATTTGTAGCAGATGCAGTCAGGTTTTGATTTTTTATATGTTGCTATTTGATTCCATGATGCCATATATCTAAACAAGATGTCCAGGACCTCCAGCAGAAAAATAGGCCCACAACATTAAAGATCCAGCAATATATTTAAAGGTGCAGTGTGTAGTATTTATGAGGATCTATTGACATAAATGCAATATAATATACATAACTATGTTTTCAGTGGTGTATAAAGACCTTACATAATGAACCGTTACCTTAGAATGAGCCATTTCTATCTTCATACACCGCGGGTCCCCTTACAGTGAAATCGCCATTTTGCGTTGTCATATTTCTACAGTAGCCCTGAATGGACAAACTTCTCTACAGAGCGCTAGTCACTCTCTGCTGTCTCAGACGGCGACATCTTTGTCCTGTGTCAGCCACCGTAGCTTCTCTATGTGCTCTGAAAGGGAGGGGTGAGCGGTGGACAATTGCAATTCACCACTAGATGCCACTAAAATTCACACACTGCACCTTTAATTGTACACATGGGATACTTTTTTATCCTTGTGTTCACCAAACCCATCTTGAGTGTTTGCTGCCAAAAAGCTATGTTTTTAGTTTTGAGCATTGAACCCAAGATGTAGTAGTGTAGTAGTGTCTGGCAACTGAATATGCTAGAGTTTGTTTTTGGATGAGAGCAGAGGATTTTTTTCACACTCCCAAACGACATGTGATGCGCTATTAGACTGCTATATATATATATAACGCAAACATTTCTTGTCACATTCATTTATTAATTGCATATTTTCAATCCAAAACAGCGAAATCTCATAAAACGTTGAGTAGTTTGCATTAATATACACAGCAAAATCCCCAGTGTTAAATGAACACCCCTCAGTGTACATGTCCACACTACAAGGTGTTAATAGTAACTCTGAATCAGTGTTAAAGTTAATGAGATAATTAAGAGATTAATTAAGTGATGATTGACCATTAGTGATGAACACCTGCTGTTAACAAGCAAAATCACTAAAGAAAAGAGGAACAAGAACAGAAAAAAGAGACTTCCAGCCATTACACATTATTGCACTTATTATTAACCAGTTTGACTTTATTTCTGTCATACATCTACAAAAGTTCTTACTGTTGGTCGCTGAACATTTCTATCATAAAACAGTTGTCTAATGCTGCCTTCACGTGCTATAGGAATTATCGTAAATACAAGTTTTCTAGTTAAAAATTGGACACGAACGCCCTCTCAAGTCAAAATTTGAGCTCGTAATCACGACTTCCGTAGTGGGAAGTAGGAAAATTCTGATAGCACGTGAAGGCAGCATAATAGCCTATTTACATGTACTTGCATCTTCCCACGAACTCTCGTTGCATTGTGACAGTGACAGTAAGACCCGTCTTCTTTGATTTGATTAGCCATCTCGATTAAAAAAAAAAAATTTTAAATTGACGAGCACTATTAGATCGCTGAGGCAGAGCAGCCTAAAAATGTAATCAGCCTAAAAAATGTACTTTTAAAACTTTTTGTCATCCTAACAACAAACAGCTTTGCTCATTCTACACTATAATGATAAAACAAGAAAATGTGGATTTTATCATTTTTTGTTTTTTAATTTTTATTCATGGCTCAGTCAAAATCATTGGCTCTACCCCCCAACCCACCAAACTCAACCTATGGTGATTACATATATATGTATATATATTAGGATTGTCGATTTAACGCGTTAATTAGATTTAGTTACTGTAAAAAATAACGCATTAAAATTATTAACGCATTTAACACACTTGCCCCGCCCCAGACCTACTTTGTACTTGGTCATCTTACATTTCATACAGTTGATTGATGAAGAATATGATGCAGGGCAACAACTCACTGTGTGATGAAGCCTATAGAATGCAGTTAAAATGTCCCTAAAATTAAAGATATGAGGCAAAAATGCCCGTTTGAGTTTTAGTCTCAGGGCGTTTTTACACTGGGCACGTTTGTTGTGGTCCGTGTCACAGCGTGATTGTTCCCGCCGGTGCTACGCGCAAATACACTTGCAGGCTTCCTCTCGCTCGAGTCGTATCCAAGGTAAATCATCAACACTACACTGTTATCCCTTACATGTTTTTTGTTGAACTAAATCGTCATCTGATAAAACGCATGCGCAGGTTACTTTTCTTGCGCACCCGAGTCCGTGTTGCTTTCACATTCACGTGAATCGCGGCACAGTTCGAGCGCAACTTAAGTTGCGCAACTGAACTCAGACCACCTCCTTCAGGCAGTCTCGGGTTCGGTACCCCTGAGCTCAGCTCACCCGGGTCCGCATGACAGCTTTCACATTACCAACTTTTCATGTGAACCGTTCCCGTTTCGAACTTAACTGCCAGTGTGAAAACGCCCTCATTTCATGATATTTTATAAGCAATATCTCACGAGTTGTGTTTTTCTGTCCAGAATAGCACGAGGCGAGTGCAAATGCTATATTGATCTTACACAACAGTTAAAATACATAAGTAAAAAATAAGTAGTAAAATAAATAAGTTAATATTGTGTCGTTTTAGACAACATTGTTTTGCTCAGTTTTGCCAATGAAAATATAAAGACAAAGCAGAATTGTTCATCTCCGACTCATTAATACACAGTGGCGTTTCATTTCTGAATCTGCGTTTTGAACAAATCGGGTGAACCAATGATACAATGGACCATAAAGAGAGCCATGTACATTTACCATTTTCATAAAGAGAACCATTTACTTCACTCCTGAATGAACAAATCAAATGAATGGACTCAATTAGACATTTACCGCCACCTACTGGCAGTTTCTTATTTAGAGTATAATTTCATATTTCCATATTAATAAAAACAAACATTACAGGTATACACTCACCTAAAGGATTATTAGGAACACCTGTTCAATTTCTCATTAATGCAATTATCTAATCAACCAATCACATGGCAGTTGCTTCAATGCATTTAGGGGTGTGGTCCTGGTCAAGACAATCTCCTGAACTCCAAACTGAATGTCAGAATGGGAAAGAAAGGTGATTTAAGCAATTTTGAGCGTGGCATGGTTGTTGGTGTCAGACGGGCCGGTCTGAGTATTTCACAATCTGCTCAGTTACTGGGATTTTCACGCACAACCATTTCTAGAGTTTACAAAGAATGGTGTGAAAAGGGAAAAACATCCAGTATGCGGCAGTCCTGTGGGCGAAAATGCCTTGTTGATGCTAGAGGTCAGAGGAGAATGGGCCGACTGATTCAAGCTGATAGAAGAGCAACTTTGACTGAAATAACCACTCGTTACAACCGAGGTATGCAGCAAAGCATTTGTGAAGCCACAACACGCACAACCTTGAGGCGGATGGGCTACAACAGCAGAAGACCCCACCGGGTACCACTCATCTCCACTACAAATAGGAAAAAGAGGCTACAATTTGCACGAGCTCACCAAAATTGGACAGTTGAAGACTGGAAAAATGTTGCCTGGTCTGATGAGTCTCGATTTCTGTTGAGACATTCAGATGGTAGAGTCAGAATTTGGCGTAAACAGAATGAGAACATGGATCCATCATGCCTTGTTACCACTGTGCAGGCTGGTGGTGGTGGTGTAATGGTGTGGGGGATGTTTTCTTGGCACACTTTAGGCCCCTTAGTGCCAATTGGGCATCGTTTAAATGCCACGGCCTACCTGAGCATTGTTTCTGACCATGTCCATCCCTTTATGACCACCATGTACCCATCCTCTGATGGCTACTTCCAGCAGGACAATGCACCATGTCACAAAGCTCGAATCATTTCAAATTGGTTTCTTGAACATGACAATGAGTTCACTGTACTAAAATGGCCCCCATAGTCACCAGATCTCAACCCAATAGAGCATCTTTGGGATGTGGTGGAACGGGAGCTTCGTGCCCTGGATGTGCATCCCACAAATCTCCATCAACTGCAAGATGCTATCCTATCAATATGGGCCAACATTTCTAAAGAATGCTTTCAGCACCTTGTTGAATCAATGCCACGTAGAATTAAGGCAGTTCTGAAGGCGAAAGGGGGTCAAACACAGTATTAGTATGGTGTTCCTAATAATCCTTTAGGTGAGTGTACTTCACCCAAAAATATTTCTTTCTGAAGTTTTTACATAAAAATGACTTCAAATTATCTTTTGGGAGTAATTTCTCAGCCAAATTTGATGTGCGATTAATTAGATTAATTAATCTCTTCATTGTGTAATTAATTAGATTAAAAATGTTAATCGCTTGACAACCATAACATACATATATATATATATATATATATTCAATAATTTGTTCATGATGGAACAGAGCAGCATCAGTGTATTTGAATGTTTGAATTTGGGTGTTTAAAAAGCAGCTGAAAGAGAAAGGCCAACACTTCTCGTTCATTGTGCGAACCGCTTTAATTATACCCCTCCTCTGAGCCCCCTTCTTGATATGTTCTGACCCATGGAATAAACACTCTGAGATTGTTACCATTTTTATTAACGATGGCAGAACAAAATGATTATAAACAAAAAGATGTACAAGCACTTGTTTTATGGGATGTCTGATATGAAAACCTTTCACACAGACTATCCCGTTCAGTACTCCGATCCCTGGAGGACTGAAGGATGGAATGGTTATTACTGTATGTGGACGAGTTTTGCCAGATGCAGACAGGTGAGTCTCTCTGTAAAAGGTTGTGAATGTGCTTCATCTTGTCCACATAGCAATGGTGAATTATCTCTTTATATCTTATAATATTACATGCTACAGCTGTTATTCTCCTCCTCTCTTTCTTCTCCAGATTCAATGTGAACTTTGAGCATGGGTCTGATGTGGTTCTACAAGTTAATCCACGCTATTCATGGCTCTTGCCCATAAATGGGTACGTAGTTCACAACACCCGCCAGAAGGGGAAGTGGGGCTGGGAGGAACACAAGGTCGACACTCCCTTCCTGAGGGGCCAGATGTTTGCCCTGCAGATCCTCGTCACCAATGAGTCTTACAAGGTTATTTACTCTTTCCATCAACCACCACTACTGGCCTTTTTTATTGTACCAGAATAATAACAGTATTTCTGGCTTTTCCTAGATAAGTACTAACGGTAAACTCTTCTCGGAGTACAAGCACCGCATGCCATTCTCAAATGTGGAGCGCATCTGTGTGGTTGGAATGGTGGAACTGAATTTAGTTGCTATCCACTATCTTGTGGTGAGAAATAAAACAAAATGCACTTTAACCATTTCAGCACATAATTACACTAATATATGCATCCATTTTCCTATTTCGCTATAGGTACACTCTCAGAAAAAAAGGTAAAGTGGAGGTACAGTTTTGTTCCTTGGGGAACAAAACGTATAACTGTACCTTTAAAGGTACACAGTTGGTCCTTAGAGTACAATTATACCATTGTTTTCCTCTACTTAGAGCAGGGCTAGACAAGTTCAGTCCTAGAGAGTCACTGTCCTGCAGAGTTTGGCTCTAACCCTGAAAGACATCTATAGAAGCTCTTATTGAGAATTTAGATTTTGATGATTTATTGAAAATGTTTGATCACCATTATGGTGATCAGTGTTTCCTTTAGTTGGGCAGTTTGACTCTTGGCTTTTTATGCAAGTTTGTGGTTTTAGTAACAATGTTAACAAAACACATACTTTGTTGCAAAGAAAACCAAAAACAAAAATTATCAGGTTATATAGTTTTTCTCATCATAAAGAAAAATGTTTGACTAAACCCATCACTGACTAAAACTGGTTATTTGTTGTTAATAGATAATATTCACCAACAATACTTTCTTGCCACAGATCAGGCATTCTGAATTCTGTTTAAAAAAAAAAAATGTTTATAAACACACAGATATCAAGAATCAGCATATGAATCTCAACAATACTTAATGCTGCAATGCATGCTGGGAGCCATGAGTTTTATACTGTGGTGGCTTAGTAGGGTTGGAGCTAAACTCTGCAGGACATCAGCTCTCTAGGACCGAACTTGCCTACCCCTGACTTAGAGGTACAAAAATGTACCCTTAAGGGTACCACCCCAGTGACGGCCACTTGTACCTTAAAAGGTACTTTTTTTTTTTTTTTTTTTGAGAGTGTACTGTAGGTCTTTATCAATTTTCGGATTTCTCAGCAATCATATGGGTACAGTATAAAAAAAATAATATCTCACCATATCTCCATGGGATTTTTAATTAAGTAAATAATTTTTATTGCTTTTTTTCCTTTTACAAATAATAATCTCAGGGTTGTCTTCTCCCTATAGTGATATGCCCCTAACCAATAGCACCTCTGTTTTCTTGCGTATTCTGGAACATATAGTGTTGTGTGTGTGTGTGTGTGTGTGTGTGTGTGTGTTTAATCACTATGATTTAACAACTAAATTCTGCTAATTGTGTTCCCGTCCTAAATATCTACATTTCATTTACAGCCCGACCTTCCTGCACTTCCGGGATCTTTGGTAAGTTATTTCAAAGGAAAAGTTTGCTTTGTACTGCCTTGTTATAATGCTGTTAGCATACACCGATCAGGCATAACATTATGACTACCTTCCTAATATTGTGTTGGTCCCCCTTTTGCTGCCAAAACAGCCCTGACCCATCAAGGCATGGACTCCACTAGACCCCTGAAGGTGTGCTGTGGTATTAAGATGTTAGCAGCAGATCCTTTAAGTCCTGTAAGTTGCGAGGTGGGGCCTCCATGGATCGGACTTGTTTGTTCAGCACATCCCACAGATGCTCGATTGGATTGAGATCTGGGGAATTTGGAGGCCAAGTCAACACCTCAAACTCGTTGTTGTGTTCCTTAAACCATTCCTGAACCATTTTTGCTTTGTGGCAGGGCGCATTATCCTGCTGAAAGAGCCACAGCCACCAGGGAATACCGTTTCCATGAAAGGGTGTACATGGTCTGCAACAATGCTTAGGCTGGTGGTACGTGTCAAAGTAACATCCACATGGATGGCAGGACCCAAGGTTTCCCAGCAGAACATTGCCCAAAGCATCACACTGCCTCGGCCGGCTTGCCTTCTTACCATAGTGCATCCTGGTGCCATGTGTTCATCCACATTATGTAAAAGAAAACATGATTCATCATACCAGGCCACATTCTTCCATTGCTTCGTGGTCCAGTTCTGATGCTCACGTGCCCACTGTTGGTGCTTTCGGCGGTGGACAGGGGTCAGCATGGGCACCCTGACTGGTCTGTGGCTATGCAGCCCCATACGCAACAAACTGTGATGCACTGTGTATTCTGACACCTTGCTATCAGAACCAGCATTAACTTCTTGAGCAATCTGAGCTACAGTAGCTCGTCTGTTTGATCGGACCACACGGGCCAGCCTTCGCTCCCCACGTGCATCAATGAGCCTTGGCCGCCCATGACCCTGTCTCCGGTTCACCACTGTTCCTTTCTTGGAGCACTTTTGATAGATACTGACCACTGCAGACCGGGAACACCCTACAAGAGCTGCAGTTTTGGAGATGCTCTGACCCAGTCGTCTAGCCATCTCAATTTGGCCCTTGTCAAACTCACTCAAATCCTTACGCTTGCCCATTTTTCCTGTTTCTAACACATCAACTTTGAGGACAAAATGTTCACTTGTTGCCTAATATATCCCACCCACTAACAGGTGCCGTGATGAAGAGATAACCAGTGTTATTCTCTACACCTGTCAGTGGTCATAATGTTATGCCTGGTCGGTGTATATAAATGAAAAAAATGTGTACTGTTTCTCCATGTTACCTGCACCCAGATCTCCCTGTTTATTTGTCAGTAAAAGTCTTTTGACAGTCTTTTGTTAAATTACAGATTGTACTTCTGCTTTTTGACAGAAGGGCGGCAGGAAAATCAAAACTAATATCAATACTAATAATTTATGTGATATTATAATATTTATATACAAAATACCCAATTACATTATGACCATCTCAATAATCACAATAATGCAATGTAATAATCCTCATTATCATAAACATTCAAATATGTCCCGGTATTTATAATAATCACATAATATATAAAATATAACCATATCCTATTATATTATTAAATCACAGTTTTATAATAACAATAGTAATATCAATAATAACAATGACAATGATAGTAATAACAATTTCACTATATCACAATAACAATACATCATTACCAGTGCTAAAACTAAATTAATAGTGCAGTTTTGTTGTAAATTACAACATAGTGGTCATGTATTTATCTGCTCATGTCATTATCATTATTATTATTTACTCAGATATGTAATCATATCCCGCCCTGCTGTAATTATATCACCGTTTATAATAGCAATATAAATAATAACAATTATGATCATCACTACTTCTGTTTTTATATAATAACAATCACCCCATAATCACAATCCCGAGAGCACCAAGATCCCTCCCTCAGCCTTATATTTTGTCAACACCATTTCTTTGTATCTTGATTTAAATCGGTGAATATTTATTTGGGCATTGCTTGAGCTTTATCCCTAAACCATTCCAAAGTTTGACACCACACACAGACACACACAAACTTTTCCTGGTGGTTCTCACCGCCTGGATTTTAAAGTTACCACATCCCCTCAGGTTATAGCCCCGCTCTCTTCCTGTAAAGAACTTTTGAATATTGCCCGGTGGATCATTTTTGTTGGCTTTATACCAGTACATAAATGATAAGGTGTGAAGATAAATGAGAGGTGTGAAGAAGATCGCTTTTATGATCTATCCGGCGCTCTTAAAATTTGATATCCAGTAACGATACAACAACAGTGTGTTTTGCACAACAAAATATTGTTACTTTTCTCAGCTGGGTTTCTCTCACACTTTCTGGAGATTCTGGCGCTTTGAGAGAGCTTTTTGACAAAGATTTTCTACAGAGCTCTACATATTGTTAAATATTATTATTGTAAAACAATGATATCAAAGAGTATTTTTCAATGGAAGCTATTCAGAGAGAATATCAGTGGAATGTGGAGTTCCTCAAGGGAGCTGTCTAGGACCACTCATGTATTCCATTTTTACTAATGATTTGCCTCTCATTTTAAAAAGTGCTAAATTAACAATGTATGCAGATGATATTACAGAATATGCATCTGCACCGACATCTGGTGAATTGACTGCAATCCTGAAAGAGGAGTTTGATACTATAGGAAAGTGGATTTTAGAAAACAAACTGATACTTAATACATCTAAAACAAAGAGTATAGTATTTGGTTCAAATCATTCTTTAAGGTCTGAACTAGAGCTTAGACTATACACAGTAAATTCCCCGGTGTTGAATTAACACCACTCGGTGTTCATATGAGAACCACCAGCAGGGTGTTAAAGTAACACTGAAGCAGTGTTAGAGTTAATTAGATACTTAAGTGATTAATTGAGTGATGATTGTTTGATTATTGAAGACACCTGATGATAATGAGCAGAATCACTGAAGGAAAGAGAAACACAAGAACTACAACTGACTTCAGACACAGCTTTAGATGAAATCAACTGAAAAGACATTAAATCTCTCTTATTACAAACCACACTGACTTTATTTCTGTCATTCCTCTACAGTTCTTTTTGAGAATTAACAGGTTTAGATGTTGATGATTTATTGAAAATGTTTGGTCACCATTATGGTGATCAGTGTTTACCTTTAGTTGGGCAGTTTGACTCTTGGCTTCTGATGCTAGTTTTTGTAACATAATTTGTTGCAAATGTAGCCATTAACAAGAATGGTCAGGTGATATATCCATCATCATCAAGTATTTGAAGAAAAAAAAAAAAAAAAAAGAAAATAAAGTTGATTATATTTTTTGTTAATAGATTATCAACAATGCTTTCTTACCAGAGATCAAAGAGTCAATGTATGAAACAGAGCTGTTGTCAAATTGAGTGCAGTTTTGTGTATCATATTTTATTTGATTTGAAGAGTTATCAGCAGTCAAATTCAGATTTCCCGTAAATGACCTCCAAACACTGGTTGTGTAAATTCAACCTTTGGTAAATTGGTAGCCGCTCTGTTTATTTTTGAGAGGTCGAGAGATTTACTGAACAGTTTATAGTGGCTTCTCCGTGACTGTTAATGCTTAATTCAACAGCAACAAACATTTGTAGTACAACTGAGGTAATACTGATCAGCTCTAAATCTGTTGTATCTAAACTATCCGGTCATCTGGTAGATTTGGTTGGTATGTTGATAATGCCCTCTACAACAGTTCGAAATCTTGGCATTCTCATTAATTCCACTCTTTCGTTTAATGATCACATTGGTAGAGTGGTAAAGACAGCTTTTTTCCACCTACGTAATATCTCTCGCATTCGATCCTCTCTTCAGCAGGATACTGAAACTCTCTTCTTTTACTGCAAGATTACTGCAACTCACTTCTTTATGGCCTTTCAGCTAAAAACATCAAACAATTACAATATGTTCAAAACTCTGAAGCCCGCTTGATCACTCACACAAGAAAAAATGAGCACATTACTCCAATCCTCTATCAACTTCATTGGCTTCCGGGTTTCTTTGCATATAAACTGCAAGATTGCAACCTTGCACTGTAAAAAGAGATATGTTAAAAAACATACAGACTGTGTTGATGGTCCCACTCTACAGAGTGTTAAAGTAACACTGAAGCAGTGTTAGAGTTAATTAGATAATTAAGTGATTAATTGAGTGATGATTGTTTGATTATTGAAGACACCTGATGATAATGAGCAGAATCACTGAAGGAAAGAGAAACACAAGAACTACAACTGACTTCAGACACAGCTTTAGATGAAATCAACTGAAAAGACATTCAATCTCACTTATTACAAACCACACTGACTTTATTTCTGTCATTCCTCTACAGTTCTTTTTGAGAATTAACAGGTTTAGATGTTGATGATTTATTGAAAATGTTTGGTCACCATTATGGTGATCAGTGTTTACCTTTAGTTGGGCAGTTTGACTCTTGGCTTCTGATGCTAGTTTTTGTAACACATAATTTGTTGCAAATGTAGCCATTAACAAGAATGGTCAGATGATATATCCATCATCATCAAGTTTTTGAAGAAAAAAAAAATAAATAAATAAAAATAAAGTTGATTATATTTTTTGTTAATAGATTTTTATCAACAATGCTTTCTTACCAGAGATCAAATATTCTGAATTTTGATTTTTAAATGCCTTGAAAAACTAAGAAAATCTTCAGACACACAAACTTTAAGAATCAGCATATGAATCTCAATAACGGTGACATGCATTCTGACATGCAGCAATGCATGCTGGGTGCCACCATAGTATAACACTCCTGACTCCCAGCATGCATTGCAGCATTAAGCATGTCACCATTGTTGAGACTTTTGTGCATGGTTTCCTTTGTAACAAATCATGTTTTGTTAAAACTGTTACAGAAACCACAAACTGATATAAAACCAGTGTCAAACTACCCAACTAAAGGAAACACTGATCACCATAATGGTGACCAAACATTTTAAATAAATCATCAACATCTAAACCTCTGTTATTCTCAAAAACAACTGTAGACAAATGACAGAAATAAAGAGATTTAATGTCTTTTCAGTTGATTTCATCTAAAGCTGTGTCTGAAGTCAGTTGTAGTTCTTGTGTTTCTCTTTCCTTCAGTGATTCTGCTCATTATCATCAGGTGTCTTCAATAATCAAACAATCATCACTCAATTAATCACTTAAATATCTAATTAACTCTAACACTGCTTCAGTGTTACTTTAACACCTTGCTGGTGGTTCCCATATGAACACTGAGCGGTGTTAACTCAACATCGGGGAATTTACTGTGTACATAAATAAAACATTTATTCAGCAAGTGAAGTAAACTAAGTTATTGGGTATCACCCTTGATAACCATAAACAATAAATTGTCTTGGTCAAAACACATTGACAACACGGTTAAGAAAATGGGTAAGGTGTTAGCTGTAGTAAGGCGATGCAGGAAATATTTTACATCGGATATAATGAAAATGGTATTAGGTACTCTATTCTTTTCACAGCTAGATTATTGCAAGATAATTTGGGCTAATGCCACCAAAAACGATTTAAGCAAACTCCAGCTAGTACAGAACAAGGCGGCATGACTTGCTCTACAATGTCCATATGGCACAAATATTAACAGCATGCATCTCCATCTTAATTGGTTAAGGGTGGAAGACTGAGGCAGTTTTATTAGCAACATGGAAGGTTTTCAAATGAAATGCAATTTAGAGTCGTACACATATGCCACTAGACAGGCAACAGAAGGCAGATTTTCACTCCCTAAAGCAAAAACTAATTTCCTCAAACGTACAGTAGTATATAGGACAATGAAAACATGGAATTCTCTACCATTGTCATTAACTCGAATAACACAGAAATTTAATTTTAAAAGGCAGGTAAAAGCACACCTAGGATTATCATATTTATAGGAGGCTATGCATAGAAGTTAGTTGGATGTGTTAGAAGTGTTAGACTTGGTGTTTTTTTTTGTTTTGACCCCAGGAAGACTAGCTGTGCTCTTGGGCATAGCTAATGGGGATCCAAATAAATAAACAAACACATTTCCAGTATTTAACATTTTAAAATGACAATGTTTTAAGTACATCAGAATTTAAACTTTGTCAAAGGTCTAAATTGTTAATATACAATGTGTAATATTGCAGTAATGAATATCTTTAATTACTTTGACTTACAAACAGATGGTCCCATACAAAAGCATTATATATGGTGGAGTACAGCCTGGCAAATGCATTGTCATCCAGGGACTCATCAGTCCCCACGCAAATAGGTTTGACAGTCTGATTTCTCTCTGATCAGATATAATATCATATTATGTTTTCAAAATGCTTTTAAATATTCTCTAATACTGCTGGAATATTGTAATGACACACAATCATTTAAACTGTCACATATATATATATATATATATATATTTATTTTTTTCTCTTATTTTCTTTCTCCAACAGAGTAGGGTTTAGTCTACGGCACAAAACTGGAATTGCGTTTGACTACAGTGCTCGTTTTGATGACAGCGTGGTTGTGCGCAACACTTATGAGGATGGGAAGTGGGGCTGGGAGGAACGGTCTGGACCGATGCCATTTGAGAGAGGGCAAACTTTTCTGGTACATATGACTTTATATGATCCCTGTATAAAGGACAGTGTGTATGACTGTACAATAGTGACATTTTACATCACAATATTGTATAGTCACATAATCACATATGAGTGAAAATATGAAGGTCTATCTTATTTATTTGTGAAATATGGGTTTACACCTTTTATGTGCATTTCAGGTCACCATTTGCTGCAGTCCTGATAATTACGAGGTGTTTGTCAATGGTAAACAAGCTCACACTTACAGCCATCGCAGCAAAAACATGGAGGAGATTGATGTTTTAGAAGTCAGTGGAGATGTGCAGTTGGCCTTTGTGCAGCCCTGACAAGGATTTCATCCAGATCTATGAGAAATACAAAACCTGCATCAATCTATACAAGTATAAATGAAAGAAAATGTAATAATCTGTGCTCATATGCAAAGATGTTTTGCTTGCATGCATAATATTCTGATACCCATGTGATCGTCTATAGATTCAGTGAGAAAAAAGTTATTGAAAATGAATAAATCGACTGCTCTGCGTGGATGTGTGCAAACTATTTGTGCAATTATTTCTAGTAAAATATGCCTTTAAACTAAATTTGTTAGACTGAAGAAGTGACAGATGTTAAACGTAACATTTACTTAAGCATTATTCCTTTCTTAGTTGAGATATTTTGACTGCATCTGATCAGCACAAGTTCACAAAGCAAACACATTCAGAAGATTCAACAGAAATGCTCCTGGCCACTGGGAGACAGTATTGAGCTGGAAATGTAAACATCTTACACTTGAAAAGAGCAGCACTTTTACACTCTTACCAAACTGGTTATGTTTTGTCTTCATGTCACCTCGGATTTGATCAGTAAGAAAGAACCGTTGACTCTTTTGTTTTACTGATAAAGTGAAACATAAAGGACCCAGTTCTCTGTTTTACAACAATATTCCAGGTGAGGAGTTCTCACTATATAGGCTTTATAAACACAGAATTGTCATAAGCATCATTTACACATGTACATACAGTAGCTGATGTCGTCAACTTCAAAGATTTAATCGACTACAGATTTTGGTTTAAACTTTATTTTAATATATGGGCCATTCTACAGAATTGGTGCAAACTGCTGTCCCACAACTAAAAAACACATTTAAAAAGCATTTAAGTATTCAAATCTTAGATGTTAACTAAGATGCTTCTATTATCTATTGAATCCCACAATAATATTTAAAATATTAATAAGCTTAATGTATATAAAATCAATTTCAATTGGGAGGTGGCTGTCCTGAACCCTAACCCCTAAATTTCAACTTTTTGCAATTTTTTCCATTGTTGCTTTTAAAAATATCGTTTAGATTTTTTTTTTTTGTAAAAAAAAAAAAAAAAAAAAAAAATTATATTTATTTTATATTTTCTTTGTAAATCATGAAACTTTATGTAAAAAAAAAAAAAAAAAAAAAAAGTGTCCTGCATTTTCCATACCGAGTGTATGTTTTAGTTCATTGGCTGATGATTTTAACCACACCACTACATTTTTGATCAGGAAATATTCCTGTGTCCCTCTCTCTCATAGCCTCTCTTTCATAGTAGATCGGTCCCATCATTTTGAAGTAAATGTGTTCAAAAGTCTGAAAATCTGTGTGTAACTTTAAACGTCACTACCAAACATTTTTTCTGCAATTAAAGGTGGGGTAAGTGTTATTTCAAAAATGCTTTAGTAAAAGTTTCTCGCTGAGTACCAAAACAGACTTGTAGCCAATCAGCAGTAAGGGGCGTGTCTACTAATGATGGGGAGAAGAGAGCGCTCAGCCCACGTCAAAAGACACGACACAGGACGGATGGCAGATAAAAAACAAAAGTGGAAAATGTCCATTGGTTTTGTTTTGTTTTGTTTCACGGAACTAATATATGCTGGCTTTTGCTTGAATATGCTTGTGTGTCATGTTCGCTTGTTTGTTCATTTGCAGTCGTACACAGCAAAATCCTCAGTGTTAAATTAACACTGCATAGTCCACTATGAGTCCACACTACCGGCTGTTAAATGTAACACTGAATCAGTGTTGAAGTTAATGAGATAATTAAGTGATGACTGAGCATTAGTGATGAACACCTGCTGTTAACAATGGTCGTTCACTTCAGCGATGATAAAGACCCATTCATTTCCACATCCGATAAGCCTGGAGCGTCTAAACCTCCTCCACTGTCTGTTTCAAGCGTCAGCTCCCAAAGAGTGTCCGAAAAGTAAGATAATATACTCCTAATTTATGTTTGTTTCCTTTGGTTCCTCTTTTAGTGATCGATATAAGCCTCTAATCTTGTCATAATTGTAATATGTTCGTGCTCATGCTATCGAGTTGTTCATGAGAACTGTGTTTGTGTTTTTGGGATGGAAGGGATGACTTTTTCATTGAACATTCGACCTGGATTACCATAGTAACACACATTGCTTTCACTTATTGATGACGTCATACCCTCGGCCGGCTGGCACAGCAGATTCTGCCATAGTCGTTGCCTGCGTTGCGTACGTATGTGTGGGGCGGAGCTATCAAAATAGGGGCGTGTTTGTTTAGGTGATATGAAATATCAACATCGGTTACCAGAAAGCACTTACCCCACCTTTAAGCACACATTTTGTTTTGCTAGCTAACCATGTGCCGATTAGCATCTTTGAGCTAGGCTCAAAAGTATCTAATATTGTCACAACCCAAACTTCACCACGTTTCGGTCGTGACTGTTTTGGCAGTGACCGTTTATTTGGTGGAAATAAACAAAATTTTAGTATAGTTATGCAAATTTAGTGTGTTTTATTACACAAATCATTAGTATTTTAGTAGTGTTTTAGTATGCAAGTTAAAATTCTGTAATGTTATGTGGTCGCTACCAAAACATTACTGTCACAACCAACACATGGGATGTTTTGTCAAAAATGAAGTATATTGAATGATCAACTGAGATGTTATGATAGTGTTTGGTTCAGTGTGTGTAATCAAACTAATGAATCCTTAACTTTGAAATCAGTATGAGCAACTTTATGCCTTTTACAAAGAAAGATTGGATTCAAAATACAACAAATCTCACAAATTACACTTGAAATATTGTTGAAATTGTAATTTGTTATTGATTTACCTGTGAAAACTTTAATAAAATAGCAAAAAATATATTTACAAGGTAGATTAAGATCTTAAAGGATTAGTTCACTTCAAAATGAATTTCCTGATAATTTACTCACCCCCATGTCATCCAAGATGTTCATGTCTTTCTTTCTTCAGTCGAAAAGAAATTAAGTTTTTTGAGGAAAACATTCCAGGATTTTTCTCCATATAATGGATTTCAATTGCAACCAACGGGTTGAAGGTCCAAATCAATGCAGTTTCAAAGGAAGAGCTTCAGAGGCTCTGCACGATCCCAGACGAGGAATAGGGTCTTATCTAGACAAACCATCAGCCATTTTGAAGAAAAAATAAAAATGTATATACAAACCCGATTCCAAAAAAGTTGGGACACTGTACAAATTGTGAATAAAAACAGAATGCAATGATGTGGAAGTTTCAAATTTCAATATTTTATTCAGAATACAACATAGATGACATATCAAATGTTTAAACTGAGAAAATTTATAATTTTAAGGGAAAAATAAGTTGATTTTAAATTTCATGGCATCAACACATCTCAAAAAAGTTGGGACAAGGCCATGTTTACCACTGTGTGGCATCCCCTCTTCTTTTTATAACAGTCTGCAAACGTCTGGGGACTGAGGAGACAAGTTGCTCAAGTTTAGGAATAGGAATGTTGTCCCATTCTTGTCTAATACAGGCTTCTAGTTGCTCAACTGTCTTAGGTCTTCTTTGTCGCATCTTCCTCTTTATGATGCGCCAAATGTTTTCTATGGGTGAAAGATCTGGACTGCAGGCTGGCCATTTCAGTACCCGGATCCTTCTTCTACACAGCCATGATGTTGTAATTGATGCAGTATGTGGTCTGGCATTGTCATGTTGGAAAATGCAAGGTCTTCCCTGAAAGAGACGACGTCTGGATGGGAGCATATGTTGTTCTAGAACTTGGATATACCTTTCAGCATTGATGGTGCCTTTCCAGATGTGTAAGGTGCCCATGCCACACGCACTCATGCAACCCCATACCATCAGAGATGCAGGCTTCTGAACTGAGCGCTGATAACAACTTGGGTTGTCCTTGTCCTCTTTAGTCCGGATGACATGGCTTCCCAGTTTTCCAAAAAGAACTTCAAATTTTGATTCGTCTGACCACAGAACAGTTTTCCACTTTGCCACAGTCCATTTTAAATGAGCCTTGGCCCAGAGAAAACGCCTGCGCTTCTGGATCATGTTTAGATATGGCTTCTTTTTTGACCTATAGAGTTTTAGCCGGCAACGGCGAATGGCACAGTGGATTGTGTTCACCGACAATGTTTTCTGGAAGTATTCCTGAGCCCATGTTGTGATTTCCATTACAGTAGCATTCCTGTATGTGATGCAGTGCCGTCTAAGGGCCCGAAGATCACGGGCATCCAGTATGGTTTTCCGGCCTTGACCCTTACGCACAGAGATTGTTCCAGATTCTCTGAATCTTTGGATGATATTATGCACTGTAGATGATGATAACTTCAAACTCTTTGCAATTTTTCTCTGAGAAACTCCTTTCTGATATTGCTCCACTATTTTTCGCCGCAGCATTGGGGGAATTGGTGATCCTCTGCCCATCTTGACTTCTGAGAGACACTGCCACTCTGAGAGGCTCTTTTTATACCCAATCATGTTGCCAATTGACCTAATAAGTTGCAAATTGGTCCTCCAGCTGTTCCTTGTATGTACATTGAACTTTTCCGGCCTCTTATTGCTACCTGTCCCAACTTTTTTGGAATGTGTAGCTCTCATGAAATCCAAAATGAGCCAATATTTGGCATGACATTTCAAAATGTCTCACTTTCAACATTTGATATGTTATCTATATTCTATTGTGAATAAAATATAAGTTTATGAGATTTGTAAATTATTGCATTCCTTTTTTATTCACAATTTGTACAGTGTCCCAACTTTTTTGGAATCGGGTTTGTACTTTTTAACCACAAATGTTTGACTTCGGTGTTGTACTTCTTCACGACGCATGACGTCATCACGTCGGAAAGGTCACGGCCGTGACGTAGGTAGGAGTACCATCCCAGTGTTAAAACGAACGTGCAAAGACTAAATTAAACGCCCTTTACAAAAATAAAGGTAAAACAATGATGTCAGACGATTTTGAAGTTGGAGGAGAACATGAGATCGAGTTTTTCATACTTTGCTTTTATACTTAAGTTTGAAAGTAGGAGTAAATTTCATGAATTCTCAGCACTTAAGACTAAAATGGCATTTTGAGAAGCTTCATAAATACAGGCCCTGGTTTGTAATAAGAGAGATTTAATGTCTTTTCAGTTGATTTAATCTGCGGGATGTCCCAACATTGTGCCGCCCCAGATCTGGCCCACATCTGGCACATGTGGAATGCTAATCCGGCCCACATGCTGTGTTGAATGACGGCCCTTGAGTGGCCCACTCCTGTTTGCCAGATCTGAGCCACAAGCAGGCCATAGCAATGCCACATGTCAGCCAAGAGCAAAGAAATAAACCAGAACTGGACCTTATCTGAGCCACAAAATCTGTGTATAATAAATATGGAGTCATCTCAGCCAGATCACTGAATCACTGAAGAAGAAGAGAACAGAAAAAAAGACGAGCAGAAACACAAGAACTACAACTGACTTCAGCCACAGCTTTAGATGAAATCAACTGAAGATAAAAGAAGACATTAAATCTCTGAAGATCTCAGCAGAGGAGGATTAAACAACTCCACAAACAGCATTATCAGCTTCACACATTACTAACCAGATTGACTTTATTTCTGTCAGACGTCTACAGAAGCTCTTATTGAGAATTAACAGAGGTTTAGATGTTGATGATTTATTGAAAATAATAAAGTTACCATTATGGTGATCAGTGTTTGCTTTAGTTGGGCAGTTTGACGACTTTTTAATGTTAGTGTTTTTCTGGCTGATGTAGCTGAGTTTGCTATGACAGGAAGAGCAAGACAGAGCACAATCAGATGCTGTTCAATGATAAGTTTATGATTATTGTGTAATCAGATAACAACTGTTTCTTGCTTCTCTGGAAAAGAGAGTAAAACCACTCTCATCAGATAACAACTGTTTATTGTTTCCTAGAAAAGAGAGTAAAACCACTCTCATCAGATAACAACTGTTTCTTAAGAATGGTTCAAGATTTTAGCTGTTACCACTCTAGAATGTGGTGTGACAGTTTGAGCTTTCAGGCTCCCAACAACGGAGACATACTTCATGCCCCAATGCAACAACATGTCACTGTCGTTGAGATTCATAAGCTGATTGTTGATGTCTGTGTGTGTGAAACTCACAAAAGTACTGAAATATTATATGCTCAGTTAAAAGTGCCACTATTTTCCAAAAAAATGTAGTATGAATAGAGTAAAATTTACCTGTTCAGAAATTGGTTTGAATAAGAATAAAACAAGTAGCTTGTTTAGAAGTATTTGTGAATCCCAAGTTGCGGGCAGTGTTGAGAAGGATACTTTGGAGATGAAATAGGTTATAGATTACAAGTTATCCTATTTAAAATGGAGTAAGTAGTGTAACTATTTCAATTACTCTGTTGAAGTAATGAAACTGATTACATTTGATTACTTTTCTCATTTCCAGCACTGGAACTCATTTTTATCACTTGCCATGGTGGCCACTCTCAGACAGGTTTGTAGCCGAAAGCTTTCAGTGGCAATGTGGATTGATGTAATTGGCAGACGTAACTCAGATGTAACCCCCTTTGTAATCGTTAACATTTTCATAAGTAACTGTAATTTAATTACACATTTTTTTCTCAGTAACTAACTGATTACAGTTACATTTATTTTGTAATTAAATTATGTAACTCCGTTATATGTAACTAGTTACTCCCCAACACTGGCTGCGGATTGTACCCCCCTTATAATAAACACTGTACACCGCAATTTAAACATTTAGAAAACATTGTACATACTGTAATTCACATTATCTTTTGTTATTTGTCAGAAAGAATGGAGTATCTATCACTCAAAAGCTTTAATTTTGACTGCCAACTTTTTAAAAAAAAAAAGACTGTTTCAAAGATGAAAAAGTTATTCTCAGTACACTCATCACCATTTAAATCATAATGTACAAACAAATAAATGTATTGTTGCACATAAAACATCAATGTTCAGAACTGTGCAAAGAGTACAAAAACCTTATGGAACAAAAAAATGTTGAACTTGAAAAAAGTTTTTGGGTCAAGTGCCTAACTAAAGCACACTGGTCTACCATCATGGTGACATGGAGTCCTTATAAGGCAACAGTTCATTTTATTGGTCGAGAATTAGATAAGTGTTGATATTTCTTTGTTTGGGAAGGTATATATATACACCTATATACACGTAAAGCAAAAACACACCTTTGAAGAAAGCTTGATCATAGCACTCTCTGTGTCTGTGTTCATTTCTTCTGGACATTTTGTAAGTGGCATTCAGCCTTGAATATAAGATTTAAAATAAACTTTAAAATTCGATAAAATGGCTCTGTATCAGCAACGGCCGTTTTTCAACCCGGTAAGTGACAAGTTATTTTGAAATCATGATTAATTTCATTTCAAATAAATTGACAATATGAAACAAATGTGATATTACCATTTTTCATGTATGAAATACCCTGTTCTTCTCTTCCTAGAAATATATTCCTCAGTTTAGAATCAATGTTCAAAAAATGAATGCATTACTACATTTATGATATTGATTTGCTTATAGACTTTGTGGGATGGTAGAACAATTGCTTGCTTGGGCACAAGGATTCGCCCCATTAGGCCAGTCTGATTATTTCAGATGATTCAACCTATTTGAAACTCTTTCAGTAATGCAGAAACTAATTTACTTTATTCATGCACTCATAAGATCACTAGCCCTGAGTTTTTATTTAAATCTCTGAAATTTTATAGAGATCATGTAATTCCATAATCATATAATTCCATGACGTGTAATATCCATGTGTTCAGCGGTCTGATGTGAACAGTGAATTGTTTTATGATTGGTTGTAAAGAATCTTTTTGATGAAGACTGTCATGAGGGTAAACCCAGAGATGACAAACACAGATTAACTTTAACAATAATAATGAGATCCAAAAGGATCAGATGTGCGTCTACACTGTGAAATCTAACTATCTATACTTAAAAAAAGCATGCAAACCGATTGCCTTAAAAAAACCGAGTAAAGTGAAATAGGAATAGTGTGTTGTAGGGCTGCAGCTATCTATTATTTTAGTAATCGAGTATTCTACTGATTATTCCATCGATTAATAGAGTAATCGGATAAGAAGTACCTTTTCTTTATTAAAGAGCAATACTAAATATACAAGAGAAAAAATGAACTCTTAAAATGAACTAATTTGTTTCCTTTTTAGAAAAATGATCAGCAATTTTTATTGCTGAAATTGCACATTAATATCTGTGAAAACTAAACCCATTGAAGTGCATTAAATTGCCATATTACATTCAAAATGAAAATACAAATATATAAATTCACAAATAAAAATATAAAAATCTATTTCAAATTACTTTAAAAAAAAAAGGTAAACATAGTACAACCTAAAACTAAACCTGCAACCTATAAATCAAAATAATATTAATAAAAAATAAGAATAATACCTAAACATTGCATTTATGTTGTGCAACTTAACTTTCAAATTTCCGCCTAACTACAGCTCAGGCATGACATAAGCCTTTACTGTCTTCTTGGAAGGCTTTGTGGCTTTTGTAAGAGGCAAAATTTAGTGAACAAGAAGGTAACTTGGAACAAGAACAAGAGTCCATACCAGAGACGCGCGTATCAGCTCTAACGTCACCCGAATCCGCTGTTAAAAACAAACCATCCACCCGCACCTATGATTTTCTCTGATTTAGATATCAGCACCCGATCGTCACATTACAATTATTCAAATTCGCAGTGTTAAGCGTGATGCTATCGTAAAATATTACACTGAAGTAGGTTGCTTTAAAAAAATCTTCTTTGGCGAAATTACATTTCTTAAATAACCTAAACCAGGGGTCGACAACCCATACAGCACACGGAGGAGTAATTGCTGGAACGTGAGCAAAAGCGAGAGATGTGTTTGTATTTAATTCAGATAAAGTACATCGCACATACAGATCTACATTTTGAGCTAATCATTCATCATAGTAACACAGTTTGTTTTATTAAGTTAGGAGCTATAAATATGATTAAAGTGTGAGATTAAATTACGCAAATCAATGAAAGCACGCAGCTCTGAAAGCAGGAGCGCTGCACATCACGCGTACACAACAGTTACAGCTTGTTCTGCTATTTGTTGCGCTTAGCTTTGAGAACATTTTAATGTCTTACGTCTACAGAAGCTCTTGTTGAGAATTAACAGAGGTTTAGAAGTTGATGATTTATTGTTTCGTTTAAGGTCACCATTATGGTGATCAGTGTTTGCTTTAGTTGAGCAGTTTGACTGGATTATGGATACGTTCTTTCAAAGTCATCACTTAATATTTATAGAATGTTTTTACAGAATGTTTTTCTAGCTTTTAGGAAGATGTTCTGGGAGCAAAAATAAAACTTGTTGAAAACATTCCTAGAACAACAAACAAAAAATATAGCTGGGTTGCTAGGATAAATGACAGCAATTTTTTTTTTCCTCATACTTTGTTCTGGATTGCTGATATAGATAATCAGAAGAGGTTTAAGAAGATTATGTATTTTTGGTAAAATAAAGTACAAGTATGAAGATGAACAACCACTGACTTGGATTTTTTTCACTCAGAGTCTCCCATTCAGTACTCCGATCCCTGGAGGACTGAAGGATGGAATGATTATTACTGTATGTGGACGGGTTTTGCCAGATGCAGACAGGTGAGTAACAGTTTCTCTGTAAACGGATATGAGTGTGCTTCATCTTGTCAACCACAGTTTTACCAGAACGATTTTTGTTGTGTTTTAAACTTCTTTATGTGGTTTATGTTTGTTAACGAGTCAAAGTATGTAAAGTGCAAAGTATGTAACTTAAATGTATTTTGAAAGTACATTCACCATTCACCATACATTTTGTTATTTCTGTCTTCTCTAGATTCGATGTGAACTTCTGTTATGGGTCTGATTATGTTCTGCACTTTAACCCTCGCTATGATGGTGGATCTGGGTACGTTGTGCAAAACACCTTTCAGAAAGGTGTCTGGGGTAAAGAGGAAAACAAGAATGAAACTCCCTTCCCGAGAGGCCGGACCTTTGTGCTGCAGATCGTGGTCACCCAGGAGTCTTACAAGGTCACTGACTGTCCTTCAGTTCTGCTATTCTGTCTGTGAATAGTTTTAATCATACATTTCCATCATCCACCACTACAGATCTCTACAGATGTAGCAGAATAATGACTATGCTCTTGGCTTTTTCTAGATAAGCACCAATGGGAAACCCTTCTCGGAGTACAAGCACCGCATGCCGTTCTCTTGGGTGGACAGAATGAGTGTGATTCAAAAGGTGGAACTGAGTTTAGTTGCCTTCCAGTATCTTGCGGTGAGAAAAAAAAGCTCTTTAACATTTTACCACTATTACCATTAGGCTTGCTGTGAAAGTTGGTGTTCAGCCGCACACAAATAACATCACTTGCCCACCGCGGCACCGCCCCCCCAATGTTGAAATTTCATCCAAAAATCAATGGTAATGGCATTGAATCAGTGTTACAATGTGATGTTGGTTCAACATCATGCTTGCACTCTCAGAAAATGAAACACAAAAACTCCAACTGACTTAAAGGTGCAGTGTGTAGTATTTATGAGGATCTATTGACATAAATGCAATATAATATACATAACTATGTTTTCAGTAGTGTATAAAGACCTTACATAATGAACCGTTACCTTAGAATGAGCCATTTCTATCTTCATACACCGCGGGTCACCTTACAGTGAAATCGCCATTTTCTACAGTAGCCCTAAACGGACAAACTTCTCTACAGAGCGCTACAGCTACTCTCTGCTGTCTCCGACGATGACATTTTTTTCCTGTGTCGGCCCCCGTAGCTTCTCTATGTGCTTCGAAAAGGAGGGGTGAGCGGTGGCTTAATGCAATTCACAACATCGTCGCTGGATGCCGCTAAAATTCACACACTGCACCTTTAAAAGCCACACAGCCTGAAATCAACTGAAGATAAAAGACGACAATAAATCTCTCAAGATCTCAGCAGAAGATTGGTTTATTTTACGAACTCTTTTTTGCTAAAGTGAGAAAAGTAATGAAGAACAATTATCATTAAAAAATGCCTGCAACATCTAGAAATAAACCAGTTCTTGTCAATGTCAAGACAAACCATGTGCAAATTCATAAGTCAACACCATTGCTGAGTATTTTCTCTTTAAAACTGCAGAAAATCAAAGACAGTCTCAAAAACGCAGTTAAAATCTCTGGTGTTTCGTACTACCTTGTAACCAATCACATCACCAGGGGGGTGGGCTTTAGCATATTATTAACTATGCTGCGGTTAATGAAGAAGCCAGGTTATCCTGGTATATCTTTCTGTTGATATGAAAAATCAGGTAGCAATATAGCAGGTGAATTATGTATATGTTGTATATTACGATGTTATGATGAACTATATGCCTTACTCCTCTGACGTTCTATGATGTTCAAAGCGTTTCTAAGGATACTGATTGTTAGAAGGCAGCTGTCTGACTCTGAGATGGCAAACGGGAACATTAGCAACACATTATCAGCTGTTTGATAACATAGTCAAGCCAAATGCTAATCATATTAATTACTGTTATATGTCCAACGTTGTAGAGAGCGATACATAAAATGAATTACCATTCTAGACTTGTAGACGAACCTGTATAATTCACTCTTCCTCTTCTGAATCAGTTTCTGTTTCAAATATATATGGCTGAATTAAATCAGTATTTCCACTTGCCATTGTGCAGCGTTTACGTCAGTAAAGTTATGTCTGAACACATTTTCTCTATTTTTTAAAAAAAAAATTTTGCCATAAAAAAAAGCTAATATAAAAAGTCAAGAGCCCAACTAAAGCAAACACTGATCAGCATGATTCAAACGCAGCATTTTCAATAAAACTATTAAAACTACATTCTGTGGCACAACAAAAGTTGAACATTAATATTTTGAAAATGATGTTGGTTTTCTTATCATATCTGCTGTCTGGAACGAGTAATACAAACATAAAACAGTAGCATAAACCAAGACACTATAAACTGAAACCCGAACTGAAAACCTCAGAACCTAACCTGACATGTGTTTCTGTCCTAAATATATGCATTTATCTTTTTCATTACAGCCCCAATACACTCCAGCTCCAGGATCTTTTGTAAGTTTTTATTTTTTGAAAAGTTGAATTTCTGTAGCACTTTTACTACAGTGACAATGCACTACACTGACACGAAACTTCAAAGATATGTGGTAGATGTTCATCATTATTAGTGTCTGCTATTTTCAGCATACTTTATTGTAAGAATGATATTTCCTAACGCATGGACATTGTGGTTTGGAATCACATTTTTTAAATATATAAATATATATTAAATATCTTGAATACAATACAATTTTTAATGTATTATATGAAGTGGATTTAAATTACCATTTGACAAGGGACTAAAGAGTTAATATGTTATAAATTACATTTCAGTATATTATAAATATCTTGAATTATTTTGACCCACAATATCAGATGGTCCCGTATAAAAGCATCATCCATGGTGGACTTGAGCCTGGCAAAGTCATCATCATCCAAGGATTCGTCAGTCCCGAAGCAAAAAGGTTTGAAAATATAATTTCTCTCTTATGCAGAAAGATCATGCATCGGTTTTAAAATGGTTTTAAATGTGTCTTAATGACACATCCTCCATCTGATCAATGATATCAAGTTTCCTTTTCTTTCTCCAACAGAATAAATATTAATCTGCGGCACAAAACTGGAACTGCATTTCACTTCAGTCCTCGTTTTGATGAAAATGTGGTTGTTAGCAACAGCTATGAGAACGGAAAGTGGGGCGAGGAGGAACGAACTGGACTTTCGCCATTCAAGAGAGGGAAACCGCTGCAGGTAGGTGAACATATAACTTCATGATGCCTGCACAGTAAATTTCTCAGTGTTCATATGGGAACCACCAGCAGGGTGTTAAAGTAACACTGAAGCAGTGTTAGAGTTAATTAGATACTTAAATGATTAAAAAAAACACTTTACTGCAATCATTTAGGTGCTATTAAAGCAGAAACTTTGATCAGGATTTCAACAAATCTCTTTTGATAATCAATGTAGAAATGTTTTCTGAAAACACAGCAATTTCTGAAAGAGAAATAAGCTAAGAAAAGTTAAGGGCCAAGAGCTCAACTAAAGCAAACACTGATCATCATGATGGTGGCCTCAAACTAAACATTTTCAACCAAACATAACCATCTAAAGCTCTGTTAATTCTCAATAAGAGCTTCTGTAGTTGTATGACAGAAATAAAGTCAAACTGGGGTGAATTTCCCAAAAACATTGTTAGCCAACTATGGTCACAAGTTCCATCGCTATCAGCATAGTTCAAAGAGTCTGTGTTTCCCGAAACCATCATTCCAACGAACATTCACAATTTCACGTATTGCGGTGGTCCTCCTCGGATGAAATCGCGTGAATGTCTATTTCTGTTTTGAGGTCCATAAAAGTTCTCCACACGGCTTCTGAAGCGAAGCGATGGGTTTGTGTAAGAAAAATATCCATATTTAAAACTTTAAAACTAAAATAACTAGCTTCCGGCAGACGGCTTACGCAAGTCGACTTACGACAAAAGAATAGTGGTGTCGTTCATGAACGATTCATTCATTTTGAGCAAACCTTTAATACGACTCGGGAACAACGAGTTGTCTCAGAGAGCGATTCGTTCATTTTGTGTTGACCGCGCATGCGCAACATGCCATCGGTTCTGTAGAGGATCTTTTCTGTTTCTGCATTCAGCCTATGGGGCTGTGAGTTGGTGAACGAATGATTCAAACCCGAAGACTCGAGATGTGAACTAATCAATTCTGTTTCCGGGACTGCATCCATTGCATAAGAGGCTGTCACGGCCCAGATCAGACACTGATGACGGAACTAACGACTCGAACCTGAAGACACGAGAGGTGTAATAATCTTTCCAGGGAACAGACGTTATTACATAAGAACGACTCGGATTCGGAGGTTGAGGTGAACTAACAGACTGCATAGCCTGAAGACCCAAGATATTAATTAATCATTTCTTTCTCAAAGTTTGGCCTTGGCTGCATTAGCTTATAATTTATTTTTTATTCCAAATGTGACCAACATCATAAGTGAATCATAAGTATTAGATGTGTTGGGGAATTTAACATGTGACATTTTAATTATATTCTGCTGAAATTAACGAAATGACTTGAAAAAAGATTCAAGATTCAAAGATCCGAGTCCGTAAAATGATCCGAACTTCCCACTACTGCAGAAAAAAGAATAACCCCTGAGGCAATGTATAGGAGTATCGCAAGTTTTGACGCCTCTCGCGGTTTAAACAAATAGGGCTCAAGCTCCTCTTCTCTTATATCGAAATCCTCCGGCATTTCTCTTTAAAAATTCTCGTTTTAGACTCTAATTCATGACCGGTGTTTTGTTTTGCTCTATCCTCTGCGCTTCCGCGTTCGTCAATACGTCAAAAGTTTTAAATACGGATATTTTTCTCACACAAACGCATCGCTTCGCTTCAGAAGGCCTTTATTAACCCCCTGGAGCCGTGTGGAGCAGTTATATGATGGATAGATGCACTTTTACGGACTTCAAAACAGAAATAGACATTCACTTGTTTACTCAGAAAACCCAAGTTAAGATTAATTGATTGGTTTGAGTGCCATTTTGCCAAGGAAAAAAACAACCTATGCAATACTTTTCTTCTAGTGATGTCCGGTTCGTGAACGAATCGTTCCAAATCAGACTGAATCGTTCTAAACAGTTCGCATCTTGAGTCAGCGCTGATCCACAAGTTGCTGACATGAGTGACAGTCCCTCCGACTAGAAATAAACCAATATCCTATGTTACTCTAGTAACTCCAACAGTTCACTGAACTGAGACATGCTGTGCTGAGAGAACTGATGAGAACTCACGAGCAGCTGATACTGAGGATGCGTGTGTACTACCGAACGTACAGCGGTTCTCGAGTTAACAGTTCTCAAATCCGAACTGAGAACTGTTTCTTTCAGACACGTTCGACATACTGAGAACTGATGAGCTGACGAGCTGACGAGCTGAGCATGCGTGTCATTGGTTCAGAGGGACGAAATGCAGGTTTCAAGTGTATCAAAATAAAACATGTTGGAAACATGTTCATCACATAATTGCTGTCTTATCACTGTATTATTTTAAAGTTTGGAAACACAATGAATGGATTGTAAAACAGTCAAACTAAACATTTATTTGTTTTATCAATAATGCATGATATTTTTCAGGAACAGGAACATTCTGAAAAATGTATTAATCAAAACAGTAGAATATTGAACATACTGGAAACATGCTTTGACTTTTTAGTTTTGTCGACTGTATATTCAGATTGCAGCAGTTCTCAGCTCAGCACACTTACACACACTGCTACAGCGGTTCTCCAGTCATGAACGGGTGGGTTGCAGCGGTTCTCGATTAACCAGTACAGAATCGAGAACTGTTTCTTCGGACACGTTCGATCTTTGGGACACGTTCGATACTGAGAACCGATGAGCTGAGATACTGAGCATGCGTGATAGCGTCTTCTGAACCGAACTGTTTCTCTCGGACAGCTGATGCTGTGCTGATAATATGAGCACGGGTGAACCGAGGACGTGTGTAAATTTATGTCAATGTAAGTTTATTTAATCTGTGTAAAACATCCGCGTTTGCACGACAGTGGCTGCATTAATGATTTTGCAAAACGTAAATGTAAGAAACTTATCCAAGATGATGATGACGATGATTATTATTATTATACTAAGTTATGATTACAAATTACTTTATATGAATGCGTTTGAATGTATTTTCATCCGCCGGGATGATAGAATTGACATCATTACGTGAGGACGTAATAGAACCGGTGAACCGTTTTTTTTAAACAAACTGTCCGAAAGAACCAGACTTCCCATCGCTATTTTCTTCATGTCGTAAGATGATCATTCACAATTTTATTGCTGACACTTATGTCATAATCACCTTGTGAAGCCTTTTATTTGGTTGATATAATCCCTTACATTTGTAATAATATCTTGTAGTTGATCATGCTTGAGTCACACACACACACTTCAACATTCAGCATCAAAACACAACAATGGTAACAACTATGGTTGCTATACTAAGTCAAGAGTGATTCTAAAATGAGGTAGGGTTATGGTTGGATTTAGGGTTAGTTGCGTGTAATTATGCAACTAATGTAATTATGTAACAAGGATGCTGTAAAATAAAGTGTTATCAAAATTTGTTAGCTGGGACTGTACAATAGATTTTGGGGGGAAATCTGTATTTTAATGTTTTCACATCCTTGTCTTGTTTGTGCCTTTTAGATCACCATTTTCTGCGGTCATCAAGCTTATGAAGTGTTTGTCAGTGGTGAACAAACTCACACTTACAAGCATCGTTACACTAAGCTGGAGGACATTGATGTTTTAGACATTGATGAAGATCTGCAGTTGACCTTTGTGCAGCCATAAAAAAGCATTTCATCCAGATCTGAAATGAATGTTCAACAAACGCAGCAATCTATATAAAGTTTGCAAAAAAAGAGATTATTTGCATTTAATGTATCAATCTGTATTTTCACATGCAAAGATATTTTACTTGCCTGCATATTCATCTGATACCCATGTGATTGTCCACAGCTTCAGTGAAAATAATGATAATTAAAAATGAATGAACAAAGACTGTTCTGCGTTGATGTGTCCAATCCATTTGTGCTGTTTGTGCAGATGATTCTAGTAAAATATTATGGGATCAATTTTCATCCTAAAATACTGCGGTAACGGATCGAAAAATAAGCGCGAATCAAGATTTAAAAAACATGTAAAAATATATTGCTCAAACTGAAAAAAAATAATGCAAAATGATCAGAATAGCAAACACTGTGGTCACAGATCAAAATATAAACATGAATCAAAACTTTAAACACATAAACACAACTTAATTTTATGTGTTCTTAAAAATTGTTTTCCATGGTTTTATTACTCTGAACATTTTGCTCTCTTATATTTTCTGCTCATATTTGATTTTTTTGTACGCTTGTGCTGTTTTTCTCTTTGCTCTTCTTTCCACGTCGTTTTGCGCTTGTTTTTCCAAATGTTGCAGTTTGAGTTTCATGTAAATTAGGGCGGGCTTAAGCGTTACCATTGGTCCACTAGTTGTAGATTGACAGCTTCTCCTCTAGCCAATCAATCAAAGAGGGGAGCTGACGTCACTCCACTGCGATTCGTGGCTATTCCCTACTGATGCTCACGGGAAGATGGATAAGCGTCAGCTGGCAATTTTTGAGCTGGGGTAAAACCTTACCGTTGTCGAGATTCATACACTGATTCTTGATGTCTGTGTGTGTCTATGCAATATTGTAGATTAAAACTTTTTGTAATTTTTTTTTTGTTGTTTAAATCTTGCATATTTTTTGGTTGCAACAACATTGCTGGGTCTTGTGCTGTGAAAATCACATGGCAACTGTTATAAATAAAACAAAATTAATAATACATTATCTTTATAAACAGAGCATGAGACTCGGAGTGATTCAGCCACTAAATGATCATTATGTTATAATCAATAAAAAGCCAACATCATCTGATCACAATTTCTCTTGGCTTTTCTTGCCGTAACAAACGTGCTTTACAAACACACAGTTAATCTCTTAACTGTCACCGTCCCACTAGTGGGATGTTTTCCAGCCAGCACAGCCCTGTAGGCTCCACATGGGTTAGCCCAGATGAAATGAACACTGCTCAGTGTGCACACTACAGGCTGTTAAATGTAACACTGAATCAGTGTTGGAGTTAATGAGATAATTAAGTGATTAATTAAGTGATGATTGAGCATTATTGAAGATAGCTCCTGTTAACAAACAGAATCACTGAAGGACAGAGAAACAAGAACTACAACTGACTTCAGCCACAGCTTTAGATGAAATCAACTGAAGATAAAAGAAGACATTAAATCTCTGAAGATCTCAGCAGAGGAGGATTAAACAACTCCACAAACAGCATTATCAGCTTCACACATTACTAACCAGATTGACTTTATTTCTGTCAGACATCTACAGAAGATCTTATTGAGATTGAGTTTTTTTTTGTTGATTTTGGTTCTGTGGTTGCTATAACATTCTGGGAGCCATGGATGAGTTTTGCATGATGCACCCAGAATGCATTGCAGCATGAAGCATGTCACCGTTGTTGAGATTCATAGGCTGATTCTTGATGTCATGATCTAATATTATCACAACCCAAACTTCACCACATGTTTTGGTCGTGACTGTTTATTTGGTGGAAATAAACAATATTTTAGTGTGTTTTATTATACAAATCATTCGTATTTTAGTAGAGTTTTAGTATGCGAGTTAAAATTCTGTAATGTTATGTGGTCGCTACCAAAACGTTATTGTCACAACCAACGCATGGGATGTTTTGTCAAAAATGAAGTATATTGAATGATCAACTGAGATGTTATGATAGTGTTTGGTTCAGTGTGTGTAATCAAACTAATGAATCCTTAACTTTGAAATCAGTATGAGCAACTTTATGCCTTTTACAAAGAAAGATTGGATTCAAAATACAACAAATCTCACAAATTACACTTGAAATATTGTTAAAATTGTAATTTGTTATTGATTTACCTGTGAAAACTTTTTAAATAAAATAGCAAAAAATATATTTACAAGGTAGATTAAGATCTTAAAGGATTAGTTCACTTCAAAATGAATTTCCTGATAATTTACTCACCCCCATGTCATCCAAGATGTTCATGTCTTTCTTTCATCAGTCGAAAAGAAATTAAGTTTTTTGAGGAAAACATTCCAGGATTTTTCTCCATATAATGGATTTCAATTGCAACCAACGGGTTGAAGGTCCAAATCAATGCAGTTTCAAAGGAAGAGCTTCAGAGGCTCTGCACGATCCCAGACGAGGAATAGGGTCTTATCTAGACAAACCATCAGCCATTTTGAAGAAAAAATAAAAATGTATATACAAACCCGATTCCAAAAAAGTTGGGACACTGTACAAATTGTGAATAAAAACAGAATGCAATGATGTGGAAGTTTCAAATTTCAATATTTTATTCAGAATACAACATAGATGACATATCAAATGTTTAAACTGAGAAAATTTATAATTTTAAGGGAAAAATAAGTTGATTTTAAATTTCATGGCATCAACACATCTCAAAAAAGTTGGGACAAGGCCATGTTTACCACTGTGTGGCATCCCCTCTTCTTTTTATAACAGTCTGCAAACGTCTGGGGACTGAGGAGACAAGTTGCTCAAGTTTAGGAATAGGAATGTTGTCCCATTCTTGTCTAATACAGGCTTCTAGTTGCTCAACTGTCTTAGGTCTTCTTTCTCGCATCTTCCTCTTTATGATGCGCCAAATGTTTTCTATGGGTGAAAGATCTGGACTGCAGGCTGGCCATTTCAGTACCCGGATCCTTCTTCTACGCAGCCATGATGTTGTAATTGATGCAGTATGTGGTCTGGCATCGTCATGTTGGAAAATGCAAGGTCTTCCCTGAAAGAGACGACGTCTGGATGGGAGCATATGTTGTTCTAGAACTTGGATATACCTTTCAGCATTGATGGTGCCTTTCCAGATGTGTAAGCTGCCCATGCCACACGCACTCATGCATCCCCATACCATCAGAGATGCAGGCTTCTGAACTGAGCGCTGATGACAACTTGGGTTGTCCTTGTCCTCTTTAGTTCGGATGACATGGCTTCCCAGTTTTCCAAAAAGAACTTCAAATTTTGATTCGTCTGACCACAGAACAGTTTTCCACTTTGCCACAGTCCATTTTAAATGAGCCTTGGCCCAGAGAAAACGCCTGCGCTTCTGGATCATGTTTAGATATGGCTTCTTTTTTGACCTATAGAGTTTTAGCCGGCAACAGCGAATGGCACGGTGGATTGTGTTCACCGACAATGTTTTCTGGAAGTATTCCTGAGCCCATGTTGTGATTTCCATTACAGTAGCATTCCTGTATGTGATGCAGTGCCGTCTAAGGGCCCGAAGATCACGGGCATCCAGTATGGTTTTCCGGCCTTGACCCTTACGCACAGAGATTGTTCCAGATTCTCTGAATCTTTGGATGATATTATGCACTGTAGATGATGATAACTTCAAACTCTTTGCAATTTTTCTCTGAGAAACTCCTTTCTGATATTGCTCCACTATTTTTCGCCGCAGCATTGGGGGAATTGGTGATCCTCTGCCCATCTTGACTTCTGAGAGACACTGCCACTCTGAGAGGCTCTTTTTATACCCAATCATGTTGCCAATTGACCTAATAAGTTGCAAATTGGTCCTCCAGCTGTTCCTTATATGTACATTTAACTTTTCCGGCCTCTTATTGCTACCTGTCCCAACTTTTTTGGAATGTGTAGCTCTCATGAAATCCAAAATGAGCCAATATTTGGCATGACATTTCAAAATGTCTCACTTTCAACATTTGATATGTTATCTATATTCTATTGTGAATAAAATATAAGTTTATGAGATTTGTAAATTATTGCATTCCTTTTTTATTCACAATTTTTACAGTGTCCCAACTTTTTTGGAATCGGGTTTGTAATTAATCTCTTAATTATCTCATTAACTTTAACTCTGCTTCAGTGTTACTTTGACACTCTGTAGAGTGGGACCATATGTGCTCTGAGCAGTGTTGATTTAACACTGGGGATTTTGCGGTTTACCAGTCGACTAGAAAAATTATTAGTCTGGGGCAACCCTAAATATTATTATAGTTAATTTACATTTTGGTTTCCCTTTTGTGCATAAGAATATGCTTGACATCCTTCAGTTTATCTGATTGTCACACTGCTGGATATCATGCTGTAGTACAGCAGCAGCAGGCAGTTTACATGTATTCATGACCCAGTACACTTATAACCACATCATGTGTAATTTCATTTATTTTGAGCTTTTGGCTGGAAATGTATTTGTACATATAACATTGTCTTTATGAACTGGATGATGTTCTCGCAGGAGCTGTAACCCATCCTCACCAGCCACTGCATCACCTCCAGGACTCTATTAATAATTTTCTCTTGAAAAAAAAAAAAAAAAAAAATCTGTATTTACATTAAATGTTTATTATGCCTCAATTCGCACACTCACATGTTGTGTTTCCATGTTTTGTGGGGACTTTCCACAGACATCATGATTTTTAAATTGAACAAACTTTATATTCTATCCCACTAACCCTACCACTAAACCTACCCATCACAGACACACACACACACAACATTGTTTGGAATCTGAAATGAAATAAATTCATGCTGTTGTTGTAATTATGCTTAACTGTATGTATTGTTACTGTTAAATGCCCTGTTAAAGGTGTAAGCATCACTCATGATTAGACAGATTTTGCTTTTGTTTTTAATAAACATTGATTGAAGTTTCACAATCTGGGGGGAAATTTAAGAAAATGTTCATATTGTAGGAAGCACTGATAGTGATTATAAAGCTAATGTTACTTACATTTCTGAACAGCATTCAATGCATGTTCCCAGAAGGTCTAAAAACACAGTCCAACACTCTATGCAGTTTATGCACATTCGACACGTCGAATTCGCATCCACACTGGTGCTGTCGTGACATTGGCAACGGCATCTGTTATTGCAATCTCCTTGGCAGTTCTCACATCTTTCTTTGGTGTTCCCACAACCCATGACTTGCAAGTTTAATTTGAAGCAGTGAGCTGATTTGGAAATGTTCTTAAATCCTAAAACAGTCTTTACCTTGAATGAATGATCAGAGTGTTAAGTAAGAGGTCCTTCAGAAAGACAATGAGCATGTGCCAAAGGAGTGTCTGACCAACCTTAATTTTTATTTACGCCTATTTATAGCGTAGCTGGGTGGTAACATCCCACTTTACTGACGGTGACCGTAAAGTCACAGCTTGCATTTGATAATGTACAAACATTTTCGGTTTCAGTATGAAGAAGCATCAGTACGGTAAAACATTCCTGTTGACTGTAAAATATGAACTAATCTCAGTTGACATTTCTTAACTGTAATTCCCAATGGTTTTATTGCATGTCTGATATCATGTCAGTCAGATAAAGGCACATATCTGCCCTCAGCAAGTGTATAAAGCACATCGGCATCCTGCAGGATGTACACTTATGTACACAAGCTGTCTGATAGTAGGGTCAAAGTATAGTTTTATATTTAACATTTGCGAGAATGCCCTTCACATTGTATGAATGGGATTTCTTTCCAGAAAGTTGAATTTTAAAAATAGATAACTTTTTTTCTTATCAATTTTATTAGCTGTATAAACCAATTAAACAATTAAACCATTTGTCATATGACATCACAAATATGAAATGTTGTTAAAATATCCATTTTATGGCACAAGGCTCTATTTGTGGTATTTACATTCTATATGTTTTAAAATAAATATAGTAGTGAAAATGTAATTTCCCTTTCGGTAAGGTTCACTCGCATTGCGTGAGATGGCTTTTCAGCCGGCCAAAACTAACCAACTGTCTATTTAAGTTATGCTCAAAACCATTTTGAGTCAAAGTTTTTCTCCTTTAACGTGAAAATCGTCTTGCTGACTCCGAAAACGACAACACAGAAGCCTCTCTACTCACCGTCGAAGCAAGCCTCTGCAACCGAACAACGGTGCCTCACAGCTCACACCTCACAGCTGACTCAGCACTTCTCAGTGATGGCCATTCAAAATGTTAACTTTAAAACAAATCCTCTTGCAGATCTGCCCAGGTGATCTGGGTTTTATCAAGTGGATCTGAAAGACGCATACTTTCATATCCAGATAGCTCCCCATCACAGACTGTTCTTGAGATTCATGTTTGAGGGGGTGATGTACTAACCTACAGTCCTATCATTCGGACTGTTCCTAGCCCCATGCAGATTTCACCAGAACGCTCCCTGAAAATTCAGAAATTAGCAACGGCGTTCAGAGCGGGGAACAACCTTCCCTTAAAAACGTTTCAGAAACTACTGGGCCTCATGGCAGCAGCCTCCTCAGTAGTTCCCTTGGGCCTGTTACACATGCGGTCACTACAACTCTGGTTAAAGGCCCGCATCCCTCCTCCGCATTATTCTCAGGGTGACCCACGGCTGCGCCAGAGCCCTGGTCCCATGGAAATTACCCCATCTGTATCAGATGGGAGTGGAACCGGTCTCGGTTTTCAGAAGGCCGCTGCCTCCTGTGGTGCCTCCATATATGCTGCCCCGGAACGGACCACCTCCAGGGGTGTGGAAACTCCACCCCCAGACAGTCTGCATGATTTGGAGCATTTTCAGACAGGCGGAAGTGGATCTCTTTGCATTGAAAGAGAACACCCATTGCCTAAAATTATTTTTGAATGAAAGGACACATTAGCATTGGGTGTCTCTCTCTGCGCCTTTATGCCTTCCCTCCGGTAGCACTGCTCCCTCAGGTCATCAGCTGAATCAGGGAGGACAGACTCTCTGGCAGAGCCAGCCGTGGTTCCCGGGAGAAGTTCAGCTGCGGTCAGCAGCACCATGGCCAATCTGAGGGGTCAATCTGGCATCCCCAACCCGAGTTGTGGAGCCTCCATCTGTGGCCAAGGGGAGCCTTCACGTCTTTCCCGGAAGGTCAAGAACACAATCTCTGAGGCTACCCAGTCAACATTTTGAACTCACAGTGATCTCACCATGTGGTTTATAGTCGCACACTTGGCACAGCCCTTGCGACGGTACTGGGTACACTGCTGTGTATACTTTGAGCGTGGACGGGGTGCGCCTGCCATCCAACAGCTCCTGCAGAAAGGTGCCCTTATGCACAAAAAATGGTCTATCTTTTCCTGCTGGTGCTCAGCCTGGCCTATAAACCCCTTTTTCTTGTGAGACCCTTTTTTCTTGTGCTCATTCCCGTTATCTCAGGGAACCAAGGTTACGTTAGTGTCCGGAACCTGTGCACCTCAATGACCCAGGTGCACGGATGTGAATCAATCAAGCTTCGGTATTTCAGAGAAAACAGAGTTTCCCCATATCTTCAAGATAAAAACTCTGAAGCAATGCTCATTCCCGTTATCTCAGGGACCCAAGGTTACGTTAGTACCCGGAACGATTCTGATGTCATTAAGCTCAATGACCTCTGTCAGTTGGAGCATAGAAGATGAAAATCTAAATAACCTTTAGTTTATGCACTTTCAAATGACCGCAATCACAGGAATAGTCCTGATTAACAGGAAAAAGACTATCACTATCTATCAAGGGCGTGGCTGTGTGTGTTATGATGCTGAGCTAAAGGACTTTAAATGTCTGAAGATCTCAGCAGAGGAGGATTAAACAACTCCACAAACAGCATTACCAGCTTCACGCATTACTAACCAGACTGACTTTATTTCTGTCAGACGTCTACAGAAGCTCTTATTGAGAATTAACAGAGGTTTAGAGTTTTATTGAAAATAAAAGTTTAGGTTGAAGTCACCATTATGGTGATAAGTGTTTCTTTTAGTTGGGCCCTTGACTTTTTAACTTTAGTTTGGCTGTTTGTTATGGCGAGAACAGCAAGAGAAAATGTGATCAGTTGATGTTGGCTCATTGATAATAAGAACATAATCATTATGTTGTGGCTTAATTCACTGATATTTATATTTTTTAATTAATTTTTCTTTGATTATTGTTGTGACTTTACAGCAAGAGCACAGTTTAATAAGAAATGATCAGAATGCATTGTACGCAAAACATTTTTAACTCCTGCAAGTTAAACTCACACACAGACATCAAGAATCAGTCTATGAATCTCAACAATGGTAACATGCTTCATGCCGCAATGCATGCTGGGAGCCATGCATGAGTTTTGAATGGAGTACAACACTGTGCTTTCTGAAACCACTGCACTGGACCCCTAGTCTGTCCTCCCATGTGATTGGCCGCATGGCGTGCCCATTCAAAAAAAGTCCCGCCCCTGCCTGCGGCTGAAGATTCGACAAATCAATAACGATTACATCTGTATCATCAACAAATAGTCAGAAATCATCTGATCATATTGCTGTTCTCCCCATAACAAATACAGCTACAACAACCAGAGAAAAACTGATGTTAAAAAGTTAAGGGTCAAGAGCCCAACTAAAGCAAATACTGATCACCATAATGGTGACTTCAAAACGTTATTATTTTCAATTAAATATCAACATATAAACCTCTGTTAATTCTCAATAAGAGCTTCTGTTAGAAGTCTGACAGACATAAAGTCAGTCTGGTTAGTAATGTGTGAAGCTGGTAATGCTGTTTGTGGAGTTGTTTAATCCTCCTCTGCTGAGATCTTCAGAGATTTAATGTCTTCTTTTATCTTCAGTTGATTTCATCTAAAGCTGTGGCTGAAGTCAGTTGTAGTTGTTTCTCTTTCCTTCAGTGATTCTGATTGTTAACAGCAGGTGTCTTCAATAATGCTTAGTCATCACTCAATGAATCACTTTATTATCTTGTTAACTCCATTAACATAAACTGATTTAGTGTTACATTTAACAGCCTGTAGTGTGCACACTGAGCAGTGTTCATTTCATCTGGGCTAACCCATGTGGAGCCTCCATGGAAACTGTGGACAAAACTGTCTGGGCCCCAGGGACGTATTCCAGAAAGCAGGTTATGTGGCATACCAAGGTATGTTTACGAGCGGATAAGCTCAACTTTCGGTTCCAAAAACGGAGGTAACTTTCAAGGTATGTAAGTAGCCATAGCAACTCACTCTCTGAACATAACCCGCTCCGAGCATCATTAATGCTCAATCATCACTTAATTATGTCACTGCAACACAGAGTGAATGTAACTTTTACTCTTTGTAGTGTGACACTACAGGATGTTCCTGTGGGGTTGAAAGGGTTAAAGGTGTAATATAAAAAGACACACCCACAAAAAATATTTTGACAGTAATAAACTGTAAGTTAAGAAACAGTTATATACTTATATAGTTTACTGTAAAATTGAGTTTTGTGTGTCACCACACAGTAAATTCCCCGGTGTTGGATTAACACCGCTCAGTGTTCATATGGGAACCACCAGCAGGGTGTTAAAGTAACACTGAAGCAGTGTTAGAGTTAATTAGATACTTAAGTGATTAATTGAGTGATGATTGTTTGATTATTGAAGACACCTGATGATAATGAACAGAATCACTGAAGGAAAGAGAAACACAAGAACTACAACTGACTTCAGACACATTGAAAGTCTTATTTAAAATATGTTTTAGTGGACTCAAATGAAATAAATTCACTGTAATAATATGCTCACATTACAACAGTGTTGCCAGTATTTTACTGTAAAAAAAGCCTGGTAAGGTCTAACAGTGTATGTAAAACCTAGATAAAACATACAGAAAATGTAAAATGAGATTGAGCACTGTTCATCTATTAGTTTAAAAGACTGGAAACAAGGGATTGATGTTTAATTGTTTAATTCCATTTTAGGGATCATTTCCATTGACATTGATTAGAGAAGGTTGTAAGTTATTCTTAATAAACTAACATACTGATAAAACCGAGAAAGGGAAATACAGTGTAAAATAGGAAATTTTATACACACTACACCACTTACAGAACACAACTTCACAAACAATTAACACCTACTTACTGATTTACACCCCAAGGAATAGGATCCTTTAACATCAACGTTTATTTTAGTTTGTTAATTGGGCCAGGAACTGGAAGAGTTCAGGTACCGAACGAGTCCAGGCACTGGTGAAGATTTATTAGCTTTTATTATCAGATGATTGGAGGGGTCATTTTAAATGCATACACAAATGCAAATGACACATAGTATGTGGGGACATAATACGGGATGGGATTATTTTGTTTTCTTTTTGTTTCATTTCAATTTCATGTCCATTGTATATCAATCTTCCTGTGGTTTGCTTTTCCTTCTCCTCACTATCGCTCCACTAGGTGGCCAGCTGGGGTGAGGGTATGGAACTGACTGCTGTATTTCCAGGGGAGGGACTTAAGACTAAAATTTGATTGTTTAATGTTATTTTTTTCCCTGTATTATTAATATTCATAATAATTTGTAATCATTGTATTTTGTGCTTGAATATGTGTGTGAGAGAGGCATGGGAGAGCTAGACTGTATATTGCATGAACATATATGTGTAAGGATCACATGTCAGAGACAGGGAGAGGAGTTAGGAGAGTTATATGAACATGGGAATGTGTGTGTGCAGTGTAAGATTCAATGCATATGTTGACAACAATTCGCTATACATTCCGTTTTAATGAAAACCATATGTTCTTCTGAGTGTATAAAACTCAACCTCTTTGTCCAGAGGAAAAGAGAAAGGTGAGAACTCTGGGTATGTAACATCTTTCCAATAAACGGTCTTTCTATGCTGACATATAAAAATAATAAAAGAGATCTCTTGGTAAAATAAATGGTGTTGCTTCTGTGATTCAACCATAATGGGGGAAAAGCTTAATTTCTAAGTCTACAATCTTGACCCTTAAGAAACTTTAGTAGATAGATATATGTTTTTAGTATATTAATGCTGTCACATAACAAATCTGCTTCAAAGGTAAAATTAAATGAATTGTTAATTACAACATTGAAATAAAAATGTAAAGCCTGTAAAACTACTAGAAATCGTGAATATAAATAATTAGGAATCATGTAAAAAAAAAACAGTGGACATTTCATTTATCTATTATAACTTTTATGGGTAACACTTTAGATTACAGCTCGGAAAGTACTGCGTAAGTAAAATTAATTTACAGCGTAACTTTCGGTAATTATAGTGTAACTATAAAGTATGTGTAGGTATAAGGGAACAACATGTAATATTTGGGGAATAAATATATCAGAAACTATCAGAAAAAAATAAATTATTTATACTGTAAGTACAGGGTAAGTGTGAAACTGCGGGCTGTAAATTAAAGTGGTGTTTGTTACCCTCTTGTAACTACATGAAACAAGAGGGTAACAAACACCACTTTAATTTACAGCCCACAGATTCACACTTACCCTGTAACTACACTGATAATCACCCCTTAATTAAAAAAATACTTACAGTATAAATAATTTGTTAATTTTCCTGATAGTTACCCCTTTATTCCCCAAATATTACATATTGTTACCTTATACCTACACATGCTTACTTTATAGTTACACTATAATTACAGAAAGTTACACTGTAAATTTGCTTTACTTACGCAGTACTTTCTGGGCTGTAATCTAAAGTGTTTTTTTATGTCATTTCGTTGCTTGGCTTTTTCCTTATAAAGTTCCAGAAATTCGTCAAGTTTTTCGTCAGGCGTCTTTTTTAATTATATGATGTCTTTAATTATTTGCTGTTTTGAAGCCAGCCAATCACTGCGTTACTGATTGTGATTTCGAGTATCGATGCATCTGCCCTTTTCTAGTAACACAAGAATGCGCAGTAATCTCAGACAGATTAATCCAGATATTTTAATCCAATACACAAATTCGTTTGAAGAAACAAATTAGTCAGCGATCAGGTATCACGATTAAAAGATCTGGCATCTGTCAAATCATCTCAGATGTATTAAGCGGATCACTTAAACAGACTCCAGATCACTACATGGTGATTATGTCACCATCAAAACGTAATCAACATGTACTTTCTTTGCCATAACAAATGTGTTGTATAAACACACAGTTAAAGCAGACAGAATTTTTTTTTTTTTTTTTTTTTTTTAAGTCAAAGTTAAGAGCTCATCTTAATCAAACCCTGATCACCATAACGGTGACCTAAAAATGGTAACTTTTCCTTCAGCGATTCTGCTCATTATCATCAGGTGTCATCACTAATGGTCAATCATCACTTAATTAATCTCTTAATTATCTCATTAATTTTAACACTGATTCAGTGTTACTTCAACACTCTTGAGTGTGGACTCTGAGGAACGTTAATTTAACACTGGGGTTTCTTCTGTGTATTAAGTGTCTCTCTTGTGGTAATTTATGTATTGTTTGCTGCATTGCTCCTTAGGATCTTTACAAAGAAACAATAGACAGATCTTTTTTTCTGTATCGTGACATCTGAGTGCAACAGATTATCCAAAAAGAAAGTAAAGTGTGTGTCCAGTTATGAGATTTTAGCAGCAGCCAGTGCTGCATCTTGCAACTGCTGCTCCTGTGATTAAGCTTAAGGTAGTGTTATTCCGCTTGTTGCAGCCAGCACTGCATCTCTAACATCTTCTGCTTCCACACTTAAAGGTTCAGGTAGTGTCATTCCACTAGTAGCAGACATTATTGCATCTCTAGCAGCTTCTGCTCCAGAAATTAAAGCTGCAGGTAGTATTGTTCTACCAGCAACTAGTACTGCTAATACTGCTCCTGCCCTAAAAGCTTCAGGTAGTGTTGTTTCACTAGTAGCTGCCAGTATTGCATTTCTACCAACTTCTACCCCTGTAATTAGAGCTTCAGACAGTGTCACTCCAGCAGTAGCAGAGGCCAGTACTGAATCTCCAGCAGCTCCTACGCTTTCCATTAAAACTGTAGGCAGTGACACTGCATTAGTAGCAGAGGCCAGTACTGAATCTCCAGCAGCTGCTACGCTTTCCATTAAAGCTGTAGGCACTGACACTGCATTAGTAGCAGAGGCCAGTACTGAATCTCCAGCAGCTCCTACGCTTTCCATTAAAGCTGTAGGCAGTGACACTGCATTAGTAGCAGAGGCCAGTACTGAATCTCCAGCAGCTGCTACGCTTTCCATTAAAGCTGTAGGCAGTGACACTGCATTAGTAGCAGAGGCCAGTACTGAATCTCCAGCAGCTCCTACGCTTTCCATTAAAGCTGTAGGCAGTGACACTGCATTAGTAGCAGAGGCCAGTACTGAATCTCCAGCAGCTGCTGCACTTTCCATTAAAGCTGTAGGCAGTGACACTGCATTAGTAGCAGAGGCCAGTACAGCAGCTGTTGCTCTTTCAAAAGACGTTGGCAGTGTAGCTGCATTATGAGCCAGTGCTGCATTTCTAACAACTACTCCTACAACTACTCCTGTACTTAATGCCAAGAAGACCACATACTTATATTTCTCTAAGTGCTTCCTTCTTTCATCTTCCCTTATCCTTTCCTCCTCTTCCAACCTCTGTCTTTCTTCTTGCTCTCTTTGCTTTTTTTTTTCTTCCTGGATTTTTCTCTGAGCTTCCTCGTACATCTCATTTGTGTAATGCTCTCCTCCGTTCTCCATCACCATTCGGTCGATCTTCTCCAGCAGTTCAGTGACCTGTGTTCGATTTTCTTCATCTTTGTTATTGAACACATGATAACCACCTTTACACTGTTTGACTAGCTCATTAATCTGCTTGTTTTTGGTCAGAAACTCCTCTATAGGTTTATCTAACTGATCTCCTCTAGTGAACAGAACGATGGTGTAACGAGCAGCTTTTTCTCCAAAGTTTTCCTCAATCCATGTCACTGTGTGTTTCTGTTCCTTTGTGAATCTGTTGTCCAATCTGATGACCAGAAGAAACGCATGAGGACCAGGAACAGACATGTGGACACACTTCTCAATCTCATCCTTCAGTTGTTCTTCACTGATTTTTGTATCAAACTGTCCTGGAGTGTCGATCGCTGAGATGATTCGACCTTCCACCGTCTGCTGATGTTGTTGGCATTTCTCAGTCACAGATTCAGTAGAAAATTCTTCTTTAAACTCCTTTCGTCCCAGGATGGTGTTTCCTGTTGCGCTCTTTCCAACTCCAGTTTTACCCACCATCACAATCCTCAGATCTGTTACCATGACTGGATAAGATAAAAAGACAGATACTATTCAAATCTGCTGCTGTATACACTTCAGATGTTATTATTAATTGTATAAAAGGAATAGTGTTGTTTTTTTTATCCTCAGAATCAGTGTTCCCAGTCAACAATTTGATCTCTCAGTTATCTCTCAATTATTACGTACCATGAGCTCCCAGGATACTCGTGATGTGGTCACAATGAGCTAAAAGTGTAACCTCACAGCGCACTCATTGTGTGCTTAAACTGTGAGCTTACACACTGTAAAATCTAATTAGTTAGACTTACTTAAAAAATTGCCTTAAAAAACCCAAGTAAGGTGAAATAGGAATAGTATGTTGTGCTGACAAATGCTTAGTTAGTATAGTTCACTTACACAAGAGTTCTAGTGACTAAAAAAGAACTGTAGAGAGCACTTGATAATTTACTTTAGATTTACTCTTGACTTAGTATAGCTACCATTGTTGTTACCATTGTTGTGTTTTGCTGAATGTTGAAGTGTGTGAGGATTGGCACCCGTTGGCTTGTGTTTGGATGGATTTTCGGCGGTTTGGGATCGGCTGCTCTCGGCTGGATGATCAGCTGTTAGGCGCAGGGATTGCCTGAACTACCTGCCTACACTTCATCAACTTCAACATCGACATCGGCTTTGCCGCGGAAGAGACTCTGCACTCACTGGCTTGTGAGTGCAACATTGGATCGGCCGTCTCGGCTGGATGATCAGCTGTTAATCGCGGGATCGCCTAAACGACCTGCCTAGACTTCTTCCACTTCAACATCGGCTTTGCCGCGGAAGAGACGCTGCACTCACTGGCTTGTGCTCGGACGGTCCTGCTGCGGCCTGGGATCGAATGCTTTCGGCTGGAGGATCAGCTGATAGTCGTGGGTATCGCTTGATTTACCTGCCTGCCATCTACTACAACATCGGCTTCGCCTCGCGGGAGACTCGTCATTCACCGGCATATGTTTGGAAATAGACCTGGTTATGGTGGAGCTGCAGAGGAGCTGCTGCTGTCCTTTCTGCTCACTGCTCTCGTATGTTACAGCTGTTTTAATGTACTTAGTCCTTTCTACCCTGCTGTTTCGGCTCTTGGATATTATATCTGTCCAAGTATGGCTATCTTCTACTCAACTCTGGATCTGCATAATCTGAACTCATCATATCGTCTTCCTGTGCACATACACTCACCTAAAGGATTATTAGGAACACCATACTAATACTGTGTTTGACCCCCTTTCGCCTTCAGAACTGCCTTAATTCTACGTGGCATTGATTCAACAAGGTGCTGAAAGCATTCTTTAGAAATGTTGGCCCATATTGATAGGATAGCATCTTGCAGTTGATGGAGATTTGTGGGATGCACATCCAGGGCACGAAGCTCCCGTTCCATCACATCCCAAAGATGCTCTATTGGGTTGAGATCTGGTGACTGTGGGGGCCATTTTAGTACAGTGAACTCATTGTCATGTTCAAGAAACCACTTTGAAATGATTCGAGCTTTGTGACATGGTGCATTATTCTGCTGGAAGTAGCCATCAGAGGATGGGTACATGGTGGTCATAAAGGGATGGACATGGTCAGAAACAATGCTCAGGTAGGCCGTGGCATTTAAACGATGCCCAATTGGCACTAAGGGGCCTAAAGTGTGCCAAGAAAACATCCCCCACACCATTACACCACCACCACCAGCCTGCACAGTGGTAACAAGGCATGATGGATCCATGTTCTCATTCTGTTTACGCCAAATTCTGACTCTACCATCTGAATGTCTCAACAGAAATCGAGACTCATCAGACCAGGCAACATTTTTCCAGTCTTCAACTGTCCAATTTTGGTGAGCTCGTGCAAATTGTAGCCTCTTTTTCCTATTTGTAGTGGAGATGAGTGGTACCCGGTGGGGTCTTCTGCTGTTGTAGCCCATCCGCCTCAAGGTTGTGCGTGTTGTGGCTTCACAAATGCTTTGCTGCATACCTCGGTTGTAACGAGTGGTTATTTCAGTCAAAGTTGCTCTTCTATCAGCTTGAATCAGTCGGCCCATTCTCCTTTGACCTCTAGCATCAACAAGGCATTTTCACCCACAGGACTACCGCATACTGGATGTTTTTCCCTTTTCACACCATTCTTTGTAAACTCTAGAAATGGTTGTGCGTGAAAATCCCAGTAACTGAGCAGATTGTGAAATACTCAGACCGGCCCGTCTGGCACCAACAACCATGCCACGCTCAAAATTGCTTAAATCACCTTTCTTTCCCATTCTGACATTCAGTTTGGAGTTCAGGAGATTGTCTTGACCAGGACCACACCCCTAAATGCATTGAAGCAACTGCCATGTGATTGGTTGATTAGATAATTGCATTAATGAGAAATTGAACAGGTGTTCCTAATAATCCTTTAGGTGAGTGTATATAATCAATGTGCTCACTTGAAAATTCTGCACCGTCCTCGTTATGTCCACCGAGGATCTCGGCGCAATTTCTGTAAGGACGCACAGTTCACTTCTTTGGTTAGCGACGTCATTCCAGTAACTTCATCCTGTCAGTCTTCTTCAGTTACGATCAGTAAACTCGCTAAATCTCTGTTCAATCAAGATTTCATCTTCAACTGATGAAAAAACTGAGTCGCCGACGCTGAGGATGGCCTTGATAAACGCGAGGTCATTATCTAATAAATCGTTCATTTTAAATGACTTTTTTATTACAAACTTGCTGGACTTTTTATTTGTGACTGAAACATGAATTTTCATCTCTTGGTGAACTTTCTCCCCCGGATTGTGCCTTTTTTAGCACTCCAAGGCTCTCTGGTCAGGGTGGGGGTGTCGCTACTGTTTTTAAAAAACATTTTAAAAACAAACAACTACAAACGGATGTGTATTCCAGTTTTGAGGTACAGTTAATGAGAGTCAACATAGGTGGTCCTGTACTATGTGCATTGATTTACAGGCCTCAGTTCCTCTTGAATATTGTATCTCATTGTGATAGACTGCTTTAATATTCATCTTTGCTGCCCACCAAAACCTTTGGTGAAACAGTTTGTATGTCTTATTGAATCTTTTAATCTGTCACAATCAGTCGTTAGCCCTACTCATAATTTGGGGCACACTTTGGATTTGGTGTTGTCACATGGTTTTCCCGTAACAAATCTGAGAGTAGCGGATGCTGCTATTTCAGACCATTTGCCAATTGTGTTTGAATGTGTCTGTGTTTTTCCCACCTCTACTTGCTCTCAGTCTGTGAGTTACTCTCGTTTCATCCAACCTTCCACTACCAGTTTATTTTCAGAGTACTATCAAGCCAACCCTGCGGATGCTGTCCTCTTCGACGAATTAAAAACAGAAGAGATGGTGGAGATTTTTATTAAAGCCTGCTCCATTTCTTTAGACTCTGTTGCTCCCCTTAAGCCCAGGAAAGCTAAGGAAAAGGGCCCCGCTCAGCCTTGGTTAAATGATTTTACTCGCTCTCTTAGACAAGAGTGTTGTAAGGCAGAGCAGAAGTGGAAAAGAGATAAACTCCAAGTATCTTATGAATGTTTAACTGCATGCTTAACCAGTTACTAAAAGTCAGTGAAAGAGGCAAAATCTAATTTCCTCTCAAAACTCAAAACGCAGAGAATGCTGTTTAAGACAATTGATCCAGTGCTAAAACCCTTACCAGCTCCATCTCTTGTTCCATCTCGGGAAACCTGTGAGAACTTTTAAAAAAATTTTGATGATAAAGTGTGGGCGATCAAGGCGTCCATTAAGACAGCAATATATAATCCCCCCTCGATCTGCACAGCAAATTTCCCAGTGTTAAATTAACACTGCTCAGTGTTTATATAATCCACACTCATATAGTGTTATAAGTAACACTGAAGCAGTGTTGAAGTTGGTTAGGTAATTAAGAGATTAATTGAGTGATGATTGAGCATTAATGATGAACACCTGCTGTTAACAAGCAGAATCACTGAAGGAAAGAGAAACACAAGAACTACAACTGACTTCAGCCACAGCCTTAGATGAAATCAACTGAAGATAAAAGAAGACATTAAATGTCTGAAGATCTCAGCAGAGGAGGATTAAACAACTCCACAAACAGCATTACCAGCTTCACGCATTACTAACCAGATTGACTTTATGTCTGTTATACTTCTACAGAGATTCTACTGATTCTACTGAGATCTTGAGAGATTTATTGTCTTCTTTTATCTTCAGTTGATTTCAGGCTGTGTGGCTTTAGTTGTAGTTGCTGTGTTTCTTTTTCTGAGAGTGCAAGCAGGATGTTGAACCAACATCGCATTGTAACATTGATTCAATGCCATTACCATTGATTTTTGGATGAAATTTCAACATTTAACGTTTTTTTCCCGTATAATCTTAAAATATTAGGTTAAACTTATTTGGCTTGCTGTCCACTGATGAGGGGCTCGATGAAGCAGCTTCAACTCGAGCTCTGATAACCCCCACAGTGACTAAATATAGGATATGATTATGTAGGGCAAGGTACCTAAGATAAAGGTGGAGTTTGGGGAGGTGGTGGGATGCTGGAACACCTGAGACTGAGGAGAGGTAAGCAGCTGCTTATATACTCTGGCTGTTGATTGGAAGATTAGATGGGCTCGCTCCTCCCTAAATTACGTTTAGGAACTTCACTAATTGTGGGTGCAAACGTGATGTTGATTCAATGCAGTTAACATTGACACATTAACATTGATTTAACATTGTTTCAATGGTGGCTTGCTATCTGGGACCCCAGATAGTCATGCAGTGTGAAAAGAACAATGATCCGAGACTTTGAAAATTGTGCAGTGTAAACTCGGCATTAATTATCATTAACTTTAACACTGCTTCAGAGTTCCTTTCAACATTCTTGAGTGTGGACTCAAACTCTGAGGAGTGTTAATTTAACTGGAGTTTTTCCTGTGTAGCTACAGCCCTGTTTGCAGATCAAACTGTTCAAGTTTTCGCAAGCTATTTTATGTTGTGTAATGGAGTTTGTTACCTGTACGCCAATATGAAAAAAACATATTTTGTGTATATAGATTTGAACTGACCTGTAGCTCTCGCCATTTCCGTCTGAGATTATTGACTCACTACATTCCCCAGCAGTCTTTGCTTATCGCTCTCCGTCTAAGAGAAAGTGCTCGTTTTAATAGAACAATCTGATCACATGATTCATTTTAATGTGGACTTCAACTTTTTCAAAATGGACATTTGTTATGTGAATTCAATATAATAGTGTGAGATGAATTGAGCACAGTGAGCTTTTGATTAAAACACTGATGACGATATGCAAAATTAGACTGTATTACCAAGTAAACAAGAGTGAATCATGGAAAATGAGAGTGAAAGTGACCAGCATCCAACAATGGAAGGTGTGTTTGAGGAATATTCAAAATTAAATTTACCTATAGGGATTTTTCCACAACAACCTGCTGCCACTGATTAAGTGAAACCATTTTTTACCTAAGGGAATATAGGGCATCTGTACTTTGTCAAAGGTCGGGGATGTCAAAAATTAATTAATTAATTAGTAACAGGATTTGCTGTTTTCAGGTTGTTAACAGGTTAAACAAACTGAATAATAAACTGGAAATACAATCTCTAACAATGATTGCCGTTTTTGTTCAGTTTTAATCACATTTGCCATTATATAAATACCTCTCCATTTTAGCATCTTTGGTCATATAAACCACAAACAGTCAGGATCGCTTTTAAAATGCTATATCAAACAGAAATGTTTTATTTCAGCTATGTCACACAATGTCCTTTTTTTTGTCTCTACACCTTTATGGCAAAATGAGACAATATCAGACTATATCATAATGAATATAACCAATGGAAATACATTCATCTGAAAATCTTTTAAATCCTCAGTTAAATACAATTATCATAATAGATTTTGATTTAATCAAATATAAGCAGCATAAGGAATCACACTTGTACACATTATTTCCCTTTTCAGTAGAATGAATAAGTGAACTTACTTGATGTGGTTGGTTGTCGGTGTAAGTCGTTGTCTGGATGTCGCATGCAGTTCTGTGGTGAAGAGAGAATATTTATATATTCTAAATGGTAATAAAGAGACACAATTGTGCTTCTACTGACCTACAAATATTTGAATTCACAAACACGCCCAAACAGGAATGCATTTCTTGTAAATGGAGGCTGGTCTTGCAAAAGGGTGTGCTTTATACTTTCAGTTTGAAAATGTTGGGAAAATGCCTCACATCAGAGGCGATGTTTCTCACTGTTTCTCACTTTACAAAATATTTAAAAATGTAAACCTTGTACTGTAGTGATTGCAACCTTTCACTGAAATATTTTTTTAAATAAATGTTTGCACATTGCAAGTGTCTTCCTATCGTCCTTACGAACCTTGTTATGTTCACATAAAATATAATCATTCACATTATAGAGTTTTTTATAAAAATATCACATAATAATGACACAAAGTTATTTTCAAAATAGAAACTATGAAACTTGCTGCTCCTGATACTAATGCTGTCTCTTTAATACTAATGTATTAGTTATTCAGGCAGTGTAGATACTATATGTTCCTTCACATAATGCATTGGCTGGTTGGATTCCCTGTCAGCACATGCATGTTGCCTGAGGCTGGACTCCATTAAGTGTTTCTCAAGCTTTCATTGTTTACTGCTGAAAACTTTCTCTTTAATGTCCCATCCTCATTCTAGTTACAGTGGCATTTGTGCCAGGGCTTTCACTGTAAAAAGTGTTCAGTTCACTTACTTAAAAAAAAAACTGAGTAAACCTGTTACCTTAAAATTATTAAGTAAATAAACTTCATGCTTAATTTTAAAAAAATAAGTTGTGAGAAGTTGTGTGAACTTGACAACAGGTTTACTCATTTTTTTTAAGTTAAGTCAACTGATCACTTTTTAAAGTGAATGCATTATCCTCATTGTGTTTTTTTACATATATTTTAACATATATTGTTAAACATTTCATTTCCTATTTGGAATGGAATAACGAGAAATGAAAAGATGGCTCGTATATTCGTTTTTCCGTTTAAAGTTCCTTGCAATTAGTAGAAAAAAAAGTTACTCCATAGTACTCAATATAATAACTCAATAAAAGGAGAGTAAACGCTGAACTCAAGTGTTATATTATGTGTTTTTGCACACAATGATATAGTGGAGATCTGTTAGTGTTTAATGTTCTGTTGGGATTGAAAGTGTTTCTGTTGTCTGAGTTTTGTGTGTCACCATTGAGCTGAAGAGTAGAGTCTGTGCTTCAGTCCAGCAGAAGACCAAGAAACACTGATGATCTGCTGCATGTTGCTTTATTTATTTAACTATAATTGCTGATGCAGTGACTTAAAGTTACATTAATTCATGCATCGGTGCTGTTTGGTTATCTGCAAGGGATGTGTTTGTTAGTAATAATTCAGGAAATATTAATAAGTACAGTGTTTGTTTGTTTTTTGTAAAATATTTAATGAAAATTTCTGTAAAAGTGTTTTGCACTTTTTTTTAAAATTAGGATACTTTGCTTTAATTTTATGTTTTTTGTTTGGCAGTTGTAGCTGACAGTCATTGACAGACTTTTTTTTAAAGTTCACTTTAGGGCTATCCCCTCCTTCCTCAAATCTACTGAAGCCTTATGAAATCTTGTGGGAGAGAATCTGCCTGCCAATGGCATTCAAGCATGCAAAATAGAGGTGGGCTCCCCCACACTATAGGGCGGCGCTGAACACCATTGCCTCATAATTTTGGACCGAAGCAGAGTGCAGTAGAGAGCTAAGTGGGAAGGCCTGAAAACACATGCAGAGGCTGCGTTGATTCTGCTCCATACATAAGTAACACTGGTTTTGAGCGTCATTATTTGTCTGGAGCTGCTGTGCTTTTGGCAGCTAGCAACGAACTCTTGTTTGTATTTACTCATGTACTGTATGTTCATTTTTTGCGCTCTCTTGTTGTTCGTTCATCATCTTCGTTTTATTTTCCGTGAAGCATTATTTTGATTCGCTCCTGCTACGATAAATAGACATCTTGCATTGCGTGTTTAACGGAGGCCAGCTAGTGAGAGTTGTGCAGGCTGATGACTGCTAGAGAATGCGGTGTTTACTATTTAGCGTCCTTGTTAGTGCAGTCGCCTCGCATGCCAGCGATCAGGGTTCGAGACCGACTCGGAGCAGGACGGGTAGGATTGGCGGGTGAGCTTTGGAGGCAAAGCAATGAAGAGAGGGGTGTGTTTGTTTGGGTTGATTTCAAATATCAACTATGTTCAGCAACGACTTATGCTTACCCCACCTTTAATGGCAGAGGTGGTGCCAGCACCTAGGACTGATGTCCGCTGCAACAGCGATGCGGTGCTGTCATGAACTTAATACAAACATGGTTAACACCATGCAGATGAAACACGAAGGCAGCAGTAACACTGGTGCCAATCACCTAGTCAGTCATTCACACGACTTAGTTGAACACTGCCAACTCAGGGCTGCAACAGCTTAAGATGAATGCTGAACATAGATTCAGTTAGCTTGATTCCTGCATGGATAACACATGCGTTGCAAGGAACATCCAGGTTATAAACACGTATAGGCCATAGCATAGTATAGGCGTTTTCCACAAAGGTTACTACCTGTGTGGAAGAAACCACAAACGATGACAGATTCCTTGTCTGTGCTTTTTACACCGTGAATGTGTACAACAGCAATGCGCGTAGATATAACGCACGAGAGAGAAGGCAGCAGTGTCTGCGTCTGTAACAACAGACTGCGAATGGCTAAACAACCTAGTTGAACACCACTTAGCAGGGGTGTCAACAACTGTCGTAATAGTCACATGACCTATTTGACACCACCCACAATGTCAGTTTACCTTGTAGATGTAATCCTCTTGCAAAGGCCACATCGCGATGCGAGTGAGGAAACATTCAAATCACAGAATGGACCAGAGATGATCATGCAGAAGGGTGAGAGAGGTGATCAGCCTTCCTGTGCCATCCTGTTTTTTAGGATCCAAATTCATTCATCATGCGCGCTCTACACATGTAGAGGGGAGATAGCTGTGTTCGATAACCCATGAATGTACACATAGTTTGTTCATGAAGGGCCTGTAGCACCCGCCTCACTTCGGCCGGGTACCGGACCTAGTTGAAACACCAGACATCTAGCTGGTAGAGGGCCAAGATTTCGTCTTGAACACCATCCTACTACACATGGTCGAGCATAGCTGGACTAATGAAGTGCAAGGCGTGGAATAATAAGCAACAGGCGTATTAGTGCATACACGTTAAACCAGCTTTTACGATAGCCCAATATTCATTGCAGTTAATCCATTAGACTTTCAATAAAACATTTGCCACTGGTTTGTAAAAGCTGTTTTTATGCATGTTTGGGCTGAGTTTTGTTGCATTTACACAGTTTTGACCAGCAGGGGTCACCAGAGTGTGGAGTTTCGCGCTCTGCTTCTTTTTCACTCACTCCTTACAGTTCATACCCTCCATGTCATCCTTTGTCTTTCTCCTGATCAACTTTTTAGCATTTGTCCTTAATAATTGAAACTGTGGGGATTCGTCCCGAATCCGTCACACTATGATTCATGATACTCCCAAAACAAAGTAAACTCATGTATCTGTTGTGTAGTAAACTGAATTTATTAATTTGAATGCTCACCTGTTCTTAACTGACTGCACTGAGCAGCACTGAGCTTTAAAAATATCAAAAACTTCAACAAACAGTAAGTTCATCAACTCAGTATTATTACATCTTTACTGAAGTTATCACATAATCATGTATGTAAATCATATAAATGCATAAAAATTAAATGAGGAAATTATGATTAAATGCATTGGTTAAATAATTTTTCATGCTGATTTGAATACAAGCCATCTGAGAACAAAAAGCAACATAAACATTAAAACAGATGAGAACAATTGAAGAACAAATATAATGGATGATATACTGTATGTGACAATTATCATAAGCACAATCAAAATGCCTATAGACCTTTGCAAGAAACTATTAATCAGATATTTTTGAATTATATACAACAAAATTAAGCACTTAGATTGAAGTATCATCATCATGAAGATTTAAGCATGAAGGTCTCTTGCTTATTTTAGTCATTTATTAAAATGCCTCTTTTAATCCTTATGTATTATGGTGCTATATTTTCACAACTACTGTGAGAATTACAGCAAGCATGCATAAAAATGATTAGTAAAAGTCTCCTAATCGTTTTTAGTTACGTTTTTATAGATTGCTATTCCTCCAGCTACAGCTCCTCCAACTAGAGCTATACCTCCTACTACAAGTAATGCTACTGGTGCTGCGACCAATGTTGTTGCTCCCAGGACGACACCTCCTGTTACTACGGCTGCTGCTCCTGCTGATCCAATTGATACTGAAACATTACATAGTATACGTACATTTCTGTTGAGAATTTCTTTAAACATCTCACTTGTGTAGTGCCGCCATCCATTTCCCTCTGCCATGTTCTCAATCTTCTCCAGCAGCTCTGTGACCTGATTGTGATCGCTTCTGTCCTGATTGTTGAATGAGTGAGTTCTGACAGCGCACCTGTTGACCAGTGATTGAAGAAACCTTGTCTCGCTGATATACAGATCTAATGATTTACCCCTCAGTTGATCAGCGTGAGTGAACAGAATGATGGTGTAATGTGCAGCATCTTCTCCAGTGTTCTCCTGAATCCTTTGCTCTATATTTTTCCTCTTATATATTTACAATTCAGACATTCAAAACATTTAGACTAAATTAATCTACTAAATTTGGTACATTAAGAAATTAAGGAATGCTGCAATTATCTAATATATTTACACTGTGTCACGCTCAATGAAGGAGGATTCAGTAGCGAATGTGAAAACAACAGAGTTTATTGAGAGAACTATTAAGAGTAGTAGCAGTGGGTCAGATGAATAGAGGTGCCCGGTGTAGTGGACAGCACATTCCAGGGCCCAGTTTATGGCCGGGCCCCTCTCTGCCCGTAACAGTGGACAAAGGTTTGCTACATTTTGATTGGATCTTGGTGGACTAACACAAACAAACTGTCCAACGCCATCAGATACCTCCAAGAAGAAGACCTCTGGTACGAAGCACAGGAAGGACAGGACTTCTCATTGGTCCACATGCAGTTTCTGCCCTTCACCCATCTAGAGACTAATCCCTAATGTCCTGGTCTGTGACTGCCATAAAAATTCCTCAGGACCTCAGCAGTTGTGGTTGAAACAAAGAAAGACCACAATGATCCATCCAAATCCATTCATAACTATGTTTGGAAACCTTAAGACTGATGTAAACTACACATCCATTTCATACTTATTCAGAGAAATAAGTATACTCAGTGACATCTTACACAGATTCAGCTGTTAATGAACAAATGAATGAACGCATGACAGTTCAATCTTTTTCCATCATGTTTGGTGTCTATTTGTTTAGAATATTGCCAAGGGTATTCTGGTGGTGGTTTGGAAAGTAAGAAATGCATTGATAAACTTTAAAGACACTTTAAAGACTTCTAACTGTGTGCAGTATGCAAATGAGTTCCACAGGGGAAGAAGGGTGGGCCACACTGTGTGCCCCCTCTGATGCCAGCGGCCAATTACAGCACTGGAATGGAGAAGCACCAAATTGCAATCTCCTCCTCGTCGGAAAGGGATAAAGGTACCCTTTCAACAGACACACCTTGTTCTGAGTCTGTCCTGCGAGGATGAGACTGTGACAGATCAACCAAGTTCTGAGTCTCCCCTTTAGAGAGACATAACAGATACACTGTAACAATTTGAGCCTCTGGTTTATCCAGAGAGACTACAAAATATCCAAGGTTCTGAGTCTGTCCTGCAAGGATGAGACTGTGACAGATCAACCTTGTTCTGAGTCTGTCCTGCAAGGATGAGGCTGAAACAGATCACCAAGTTCTGAGTCTCCCCTCAAGAAAGACAAACACTGCATTCAGAGTTTTAGTCCAGCGAAACAGTAACGACTACAGCACGTCCCGAGTCTCCATGCCAGAGAGACAAAAGCGGATTGACCAAGTCCTGAGTGTCTGGCCCAGAGAGGCAGAAGACACACAGAGACATTTGCAACAAGGTTAAACTCAGGAGAGCAAACCTTCACTTCAAGGTTCCTTCGTCTGCGTGTTCCAGATTAAAGACCTTCTGCACCTACTTCAGGGCCTCATCTGCGTGTTCCAGATTAAGGACCTTCTGCACCTACTTCAGGGCCTCATCTGCGTGTTCCAGATTAAGGACCTTCTGCACCTACTTCAGGGCCTCATCTGCGTGTTCCAGATTTTAGGACCCTTTGGTGCTCAGCATCCCACAGATCTCCGTGTTCAAGGCTGTTGAAACGGATTCCAGCTCTTTTCCCCACTGCATAATAAGGTTCTTCACCTTAGTTTCAGAGACACAACAGTTTATCTTTCCATAAGGTAACGCAACTCTTCCATAGCTGCACTCAACTTAATCACATGTATTTTATGCATATTATGCACTTTATTCCTTTATCATTCATTGTATTCATTTAGTAGTTGTGTTAGTTATTCTTGTTTATCTTTTGTTAATAAAATGTATTTTATTACCATTGTGTCTTCCTTGTGCTGATAATACAGAAGAGGCTCTACAAGTTAGAAATCTCACCAATCTTTCAGATAAATCAGATGACCAACTCTCCCCATTGTACATTCATTCTAAATGATTGGACAGTCTCTTGTTTGGAGTGTTCTCATACAGCCAAGGTAAAAGACCTTGACTAGTGTCCCAAACTAAGAGAGGGGGAAGGTGGTTATCTGATGTACTCATAACCACACCTTAAGTGACGGGTGATCCAAAAATCACAATGTCAGTGGTGAATTGAGTACCAATCACTACCTTACTTAGCGTCCTTGGATGGACGAAAGTAAAATAACGGGGTCACGCAGATTATGATATAACACAAACAAATATATATATATATATGTGTGTGCGTGTGTGTGTGTGTGTGTGTTCTTAATAATGGTCTTAATAATTGTAGCGGTCTCATAGCACAAGCAGCTGCATAGTAAACATTCCTGAGGTAAATAAATTGAAATAAAAAAAATGACAGCCCACCACTATCCCCTACATGAAAAAATGACAGCACCTCAGCTGCTTCTCAAAACTTTTACTTTTACATACAATATGCAAATGTAACATTCATTGCCATAACCATTCATAAATACTCTAGTCTGTATAATAATAACAAATTAATACTCAAACACATACATAAACTCCATCGCAGAGCCGTTTAAAAACTCTTCCAACGGCTCTGCTCCATCGTTAGTTCTGGTTCTGACTGGTGATGCGACGTGCGCGATGACAGTTGGGTAATTTTCGCTCTCCACTTCCTGTGAAGTGATGTATTGATGTATCCTTATTCCCTTTGCCGTTCGCAGTGCCCTTTGAACTGAACATATTCGCTCCCTTCGGATTGGAATCTCACTTAAGATGGCGGAATACCCTTTGAAGTCCACTTCGCAGTCCACTTAAGGTCGAATGGAACGCACCTACAGAGACAGCCAGGACCAGGACATGAACACCGGGGAACTCCAAACGATCTGACAAACATAAGACGAATGGCAAGACATTAAATAGAAGAGCTGATCAGCCGCAGCTGGCGCTGATGATCTGATCAGCGGCAATCAGCAACCACGCCCACACACACACACACACAGCACACACCGAGAGAGAATGAGTCAGTGAATTTATGAACCGTGACAGTATCGCTCCTCCTAGGAGTGCCTCCTGGCGCTCCCAGGAGAACTTACCCGTTGATTGTAATCATCGATAAGAGAATTATCCAAAATGTCCCTCGCAGGAACCCAACTTCTCTCCTCCGGACCGTAACCTTCCCAGTCCACCAAGTACTGAAATCCGCATCCCCTCCAGAATCCAGAGTCCAGAATACAATTGACCGAATAGGTTGGTTCCCCGTCTACAAGTCGCGGCGGGGGGGAACCGGGGCAGGCAAATTAATTTGGGAATGAAACACAGACTTCAATTTGGACACATGAAAAACAGGATGAATCCTCCTGTACGCAGGAGGCAGTTTGAGGCGGACTGGGACCAAGGGCCTTGGTGACAGTGAAGGGGCCGATGAATTTGGGAGCAAGTTTGTTACATATGGAGCGAAAAGGAATATTCTTGGAGGAAAGTCACACTTTTTGACCTACGATGTAGACAAGAGGCTTCGACCAGTGGTGATCGACTTGAGCCTTAGTGCGCGCTCCCACTTGGAGAAGAGTCTCACGGGCTCTGCTCCACGTGTGGAGACACCTCTGGACGAAGGCGTGAGCGGAGGGGACCGCTACCTCGGATTCCAGACTAGGAAAAATTGGTGGCTGGTAACCTAAGCTACACTCAAACGGAAAGAGGCCCGTGGACGACACTGGTAACGAGTTATGTGCGTACTCAACCCATTAACGTTGCTGGCTCCAGGAGGAAGGATTCTTGGACACCAAACATCGCAACACTCTCTCTAAGTCTTGGTTGGCCCGCTCGGTTTGTCAATTGCTCTGGGGATGGAAACCCGAAGACAGACTGACACTCGCCCCCAGTAATCTACAAAACTCCCTCCAGAATTTGGACACAAATTGGGGCCCCCTGTCGGAAACCACATTCATCAGGAGGCCATGTATGCGAAAGACGTGATCCACGACAGCCACCGCTGTCTCCTTGGCAGAGGGTAATTTAGGCAAGGGGATAAAATGAGCCGCCTTCGAGAACCGGTCCACTACGGCAAAACGACCGTCTTGCCCTGGCAGGGCGGGAGGGCGGTGACAAAATGGAGCGCTATATGGGACCAGGGTCTTGAAGGGACAGACAGCGGTTGGAGTAACCCATCTGGAGGTCGATTGGAAGTCTTACCACAAGCACAAACCGAACAGGCCAAAACAAAACCCTGAATGTCACAAGCCATTCCCGGCCACCAGAATCGTTGCTTAACCAAAAAACTGGTACAGTTTACTCCTGGATGACACGCCACGTTGGAACAATGACCCCACCGAATAACGTCGGACCGTAATCCCTCCGGCACAAACAACCGACTCAGTGGGCAACCGGGCGGGGGTGTTACCCCTTCTAAGGGCGTGCGGACCTTTGACTTGATCTCCCATGTGAGTGTAGAGACAATAAGTCTCTCAGGTAAAATACACTCGGGAGAAGACGGGCGTTCAGAACGGTCAAAAATGCGAGACAAGGCATCGGGTTTGATGTTTTTAGAACCCGGACGGTACAAAAGGGAAAACTCAAAGCGACCGAAAAAAAGCCCCCACCGAGCCTGCCTGGAGTTAAGTCGCTTAGCGGATGTGATGTATTCGAGGTTCTTGTGATCGGTCCAAAAGATAAAAGGTACCCCCGAACCTTCTAACCAATGACGCCACTCTTCCAACGCTAACTTGACTGCCAACAACTCTCTGTTACCAATGTTGTAGTTACGTTTGGCGGACGACAAACGATGGGAAAAAAACGTGCAAGGGTGCATCTTGTCGTCCTTGGAAGAGCGCTGGGAAAGAACCGCACCTACCCCCACCTCTGATGCGTCGACCTCCACCACGAACTGACGTGATGGATAGGGGCTATCAGAATGGGAGCCGAAACAAAGCGGCTTTTGAGGTTAGAAAAGCAAAGCGGCTAGCTGGCTGAAATTGCGAATAAACCGCCGGTAAAAATTGGTGAACCCCAGAAAGGGTCTTACGGGAATCTGGGTTTAGCCAATCTACCACAGCCTTAACCATGCCAGGATCCATGCGCACTCCCTCGGAGGAAACGATGTAACCTAGGAAAGAAACAGACTGTGCATGAAAATCGTACCTTGACAAAAAGCCTATTCTCTAGCAGCCTCTGGAGCACTCTCCTGACGTGCTGAACATGTTCCTGGAGAGACAGAGAAACTATCAATATGTCATCCAGGTAGACATATATGAACTGATCAATCATGTCTCTCAGCACGTCATTAAGAAATGCTCGAAAAAACGCAGGGGAATTTGACAGGCCTAAAGGCATAACCAGATATTCAAAGTGCCCCCTAGGGGTATTAAATGCAGTTTTCCCTCTCATCCCCCTCCCTTACGCGAACCAAATGATAAGCGTTACGCAAGTCCAATTTCGTGAAGACGGACGCTCCCTGCAACCGCTCGAAGGCTGAAGACATCAACGGAAAAGGATAAGTATTCTTTACTGTGATGTTGTTCAACCCTCGGTAATCAATACACGTTCGCAAGGAACCATCCTTCTTCTCCACGAAAAAGAACCCCGCCACCGCAGGAGAAGAGGAAGGGCGAATGAGCCCAGCTGCTAAATAATCAGAAATGTATTTCTCCATGGCCTCCCTTTCTGGAGCAGAAAGCGAGTATAACTTGCCTTTAGGCGGAGACTTACCTGGTTGTAAATATATGGCACAGTCATAGGGAAGATGTGGAGAAAGAGAAGCAGCCTGGGACTTACTGAACACTTCCTTCAGGTCAAAGGTACTCCTCGGGCACGTTTGACAAATTCACTGGCTCATCCTGTAACACAGAACACAGACGAACAGGCAGACACAAGACAAGAGGCATAGCACTAATTGCTCCAGGCAGAGATGGAGCTGTGGCCCCAGTCAACCCTGCGGTTGTGCTGCACCAACCAGGGATGACCGAGGATGATGGGGACCAGTGGAGAGTCAGTGACCATGAAGGATAGCTCCTCCGTGTGGTTCCCCGATGTGACTAGTGTAATGAGACCGGTAGTGAAGGAAATGTCAGGAAGTTCTTGACAGTGCACTGACTGAAATCTTGTGAGTGAGGGGAATGATAGGGATCTGAAGGTGGTGAGCGAAAGTTCTGTCCATGAAATTACCTTCAGCACCCGAGTCCAATAAGGCTTGGCATTGGTGAAACTTGGTTGCCCATTGCAGTCTTACCGGGAGGAGAGTTGAAGATGAGGATTTCTCCACGGAGAGTCCGCCCGACAGTAACCTCAGCTCTACTGCTGAGCTTGATCTTTTACCGGGCAGTTCATCAGAAAGTTCCCGGCTCCACCGTGGTAAAGGCAAAGTCCCTTCATTCTCCACCATTCTCTCTTCTCCCGGGAAAGCCGAGTTCTACCCACCTGCATGGGTTCGTGATCCATAGCGGGACTGACCGTATTGCTGACGCTGGATCTGGAATACTCAAGGTTCTTGGAAACCAAAGCCTGGTGTGCTCGCTGCTCCCGGTGCTGTAGCCGTGCATCCACTCGCAGAGCCAAATCAATAAGACCGTTGAGATCCGTAGGAAGTTCCAGCGTGAAGATCTCCTTCTAAATAGGTCAGCCAACCCATGCAGGAACATGTCCCACTGCGCCTCCTCGTTCCATTTGCACTCTGCTGCCAATGTCCGAAACTCGATGGAATAGTCAGAGACGGGTCTGTTATTCTGGCGAAGATCGGCAAGTAGGCGGGCCGCCTCATCTCCTAGGAGAGTGCTTGGAACAAGGAACAGCATGGATCTTGGTTCTCCCACACCGCCGTTCCCCACTGAGCCACGCGTCCTGACAGTAACGTCATCACCAGTGCCACTTTAGACTGTTCAGTGGAAAACGTTAAGGGCTGAAGAGAAAAGAACAACGAACATTTGGTTAGAAATGCTCTGCAAAAGTTAGGCTCACCAGCGTATGCTTCCGGAGTGGGTAGGCATGGATCAGGCTGACGACTGCTATTCGGTGGGGTGGGAGGAACGGACGGCGGGGGTGGCGCAGTGGGCATTCTCAGTTGTTGCAATTGGTTGGTGAGCTCGGACACCTGTGCTACCAAGGCTTGCACCGCACGACCCGTAACCGTCATCTGCTCCTCTTGATAATCCATGCGAGCACTGTTGTTAGCCAGGAACTCTCTCAAATCAGACGCACTCGCTGAATCCATTGATGGTCAGATCGTTCTGTCACGCTCAATGAAGGAGGATTCAGTAGCGAATGTGAAAACAACAGAGTTTATTGAGAGAAATATTAAGAGTAGTAGCAGTGGGTCAGATGAATAGAGGTGCCCGGGAAATCACACTTGGTAGCGCAGGGATGCAGACGGGCAACACAGTCTTCCGTAAGACACAGGGAACAACTCGACCAGGAAGACAAACACTGGATCCAGACACGAGACGCAGGAACACAGAGACAGCCAGGACTAGGACATGAACACCGGGGAGCTCCAAATGATCTGACAAACACAAGGCGGATGGCAAAACATTAAATAGGAGAGCTGATCAGCCACAGCTGGCGCTGATGATCTGATCAGCGGCAATCAGCAACCACGCCCACACACACACACACAGCACACACGGAGAGAGAATGAGTCAGTGAATTCATGAACCGTGACACACTGAAATTTTTATATTTACACGACTTACACTGCTGTTTATATGATGATGATGATAATATGTTTCAAAGAATAAGCATTATCAGAAATAAAAAGCCAAGCACACACTTACAGAACTGTGATCTTCTATGAGCTTCCTTGTACATCACATCAGTGTAATGACCTCATCCATTCTCCTTCACCATCTTCTCAATCTTCTCCATCAGTTCAGTGACCTGAGAGCGGTTCTCCATGTTCTTATTGTTAAATGAGTGAAATCTGCCTCCACACTCATTAACAAGAGCCTTGAGATCATTACTTTCAGTGATATACAGATCTAATGGTTTCCCCTTTAGAGCATCAGCGTGAGTGAACAGTACGATGGTGTAACGAGCAGCTTCCTCTCCAAATTTCTTCTGAATTTATTGTACTGTGTTTTTCTCCTCATCTGTGAGTCTCCCTCCCTGCCAACAATTTGTCTCACAATGATCTCACCATGGGGTCACAATGTGAGGTCACAGTGATCTAAAAGTGTAACCTCACAGCGCACTCACTGTGCGCTCATACTTATGTGATGGTTGTATATTATATTTCTCGGGTGGATGTGAGTCACAAGTTTTTTTTATGGTTGTACTAAAATTGGCTGAGGCTGTTACTTCCAGTGTATCCATCAGGTCCCCTCATTGCTGTTATTTGTTTTGTATTTTGTCAAATCAAAATCAGATCACCTTTATTTATATAGCGCTTTTTACAATGCCAATTGTTTCAAAGCAGCTTCACAGTGTTAACAGGAAAATAATGCAACAGAATTTGATTCGGCTGTACAGCCGCTCTGGTGAAAACGGTGATGTCATCCAGCTCATTTCAATTATCATATAGTGCCAATGCGGGCAGATCAGTAATATAGTTGAAATTTAAGTGTCCCCAGCTGAGCAAGCCAAAAGCCAAAGGTGACTTTCAAGGTAATTTTGTGTATGTTTATTTTTTGTATTTTGTCATTTTTATTTTTTTTATTCATCACTTACTTAATATATATATTATGTGACATACCCGGGTATGTTTAAGAGTAAGTAAGAGGGTAACATCAACTTTGGGTTCCAAAAATTGAGGTAACTTTCAGGGTATGTAAGTAGCCATAGTAACTATTCAGATGTGTGTTAGATAATTAATATAGTTATATTAATATAACTAAATGTGTTATATAGTTACAGTTATAATATACAATATTATATATTAATTCTAAAGCACTATTATAACAAGGTAATGTTTAAATGTTAATTAAATTCAAATATATTTATTATTTATTTTATTGTCATCTCACACATGGATCTGCATTCAATTAATTAGCATCAAACAAACAATATCATCCTTATTCTCAGTAAATAAAGATTACTTATTAAATGAAAAGGTTGAAAAAATTATTGCACAACCACCAAATAGGTGGCGATGTGCACTAAGTAGGTTATGTAAATCGCCATTAAACAAAAGAAGAAGAGGAAGTAGGGGTGAAGGTCTGACGGCAGGCCCGAGTAACTGGGACCCGGAGCGTGTCGTGTTGCTATGCCCATCTCGGGACTCGATCGTGACGCCAGTGCTGAAGCGGTCTCATATGAAGCAAACCGAGAGGCGTTACCGCAGCTGTGGATGCCATATGCCCCAGGAGCCTCTGAAAATATTTCAGTGGAACCGCACTCTTGCCCTCAAACTGGAGAAGACATGTCAGCAGTGACTGCGCGCGCTCGCTCGTAAGCTGCGCGTACATGGCGACCGAGTCGATTTCCATACCGAGAAAAGAGATCCTCTGCACTGGGGAGAGTTTGCTCTTTTCCCAGTTGACCCGAAGGCCCAGACGGGCGAGGTGCTGAAGCACCAGGTCCCTGTTTTCGCAAACCTGATCCCGAGAGTGGCCTAGAATCAGCCAGTCGTCGAGATAGTTCAGGATGCGAACCACGTGTTGCCTGAGCGGCACAAGGGCTGCCTCGACAACCTTCGTAAAGACGTGAGGGGACAGGGCTAGCCCGAATGGGAGAACCGTGTACTGATATGCCTGCCCCTCGAAGGCAAACCGTAGAAACGGTCTGTGTCGAGGAAGAATGGAGACATGAAAGTACGTGTCCTTCAGGTTAATCGCTGCAAACCAATCCAATGGACGAACGCATTCGAAAATGCGTTTGGCTGTCAACATCCTGAATGGAAGCCTGTGAAGGGTTCGGTTCAAGATGCGCAGGTCCAGGATTGGCTGTAACCCACCGATTTTCTTGGGTACAATGAAGTAAGGGCTGTTGAAGCCGGACTCCATCTTGGCTGGAGGGACGATCTTGACCGCACCCTTCGCCAGTAGGGTGGCGACCTCCGCACGCATGACAGGGGCATTGCCACCCACCATGGTATAGCGGACTCCCCGAAAGCGGGGAGGAGACCGTGCGAACTGAATCGTATAGCCGAACCTGATGGTGCGAACGAGCCAGCTGGACAGATTGGGAAGCGCTAGCCAGACTTCCAGAAACTGTACCAGCGGGGTCATGCGAACCACAGGCGTACCCCCAATGGGGCAGCGAGGCGGAATGACCGGCCCAGACATGGGAGGCGTGGGAGTGTTCCGAGGTGTGGGCGGGGTCGAATTCCGCGCCCTGACAGAGGAGACCAGGGAAGAACCCGCGTTCCACGGGGGTCTTGTCTGCCAGGGGGCTGGCGACAGAGGGGGCCGAGAGTGGCGAGGCTGTTTGGCGTCGCACACTGCCAGCTGCGCCCTCTTGAGGCTCGGAGGTGAAAATGTCAGTTCTTTCTTTACAAGGATTCTCCCCTGGCCCTCCAGCGGGGGAAGGAGTGGCCCTGCTACCATCTCCTGGGAAAGAACCGAGTTCACCTCCGAGCCGCCCGTCTCAGGACCGCCGCTTAGACTGCCGTTTAGCAGGCTGGGGGGCTGGGACGGGCGGGGCCGCCTTCCTGCGGCATCCTCCACGCCTCGGCCCGGGTGAAGGCTGCTGCTGGGGTTGGGCGGGAGGGGCGGGAGCCGCGGGAGGGCGGCCTCGGCGGGGAGCAGACTGAGGCTTCTGAGCCGGCGGCTGGGTAGAGGCAGCAGCAGGCCGCCGGGGCAGAATATGCTTAATTGTCTCAGTCTGTTTCTGAGCGGTCGAGAACTGTTGGGCGAAGTCCTGGACCGCCCCGCCGAATAGCCCATCCTGGGAAATGGGAGAATTGAGGAAACGGGTTTGCTCAGATTCTCTCATATCAGCCAGGTTGAGCCATAAGTGGCGCTCCTGGACCACAGAAGTGGACATCACCTGACCGAGAGCGAGCGGTCACCTTCGTCGCTCGTAGAGCGAGGTCGGTGGCCGCCCGCAGCTCCTGCATTAACGCAGGGTCAGCATTGCCCTCGTGCATGTCTCTGAGCACCTTGGCCTGGTAGACCTGAAGGGTGGCCATCGCATGCAGGGCGGACGCGGCCTGGCCCGCAGCTCTGTAGGTCTTCGCCACTAAAGTAGACGTAAACCTACAGGCCTTGGACGGGTGCTTTGGGTCACCACGCTACGTCGCAGCGCTCTGCGGACACAGTTGCATCACAACAGAGCGCTCAACAGGGGGAACCCCAGTGTACCCTTTCACCACGCTGCCATCGAGGGCAGTGAAGGCGGAAGTGGCTGCCGAACGATCGCAAAAAGTCAAGGGAGACTTCCACAACTTCGACACCTCTTCATGCACTTCCGGGAAGAAGGGCACTGGGGGCTGACGGGCGCCTTCGGCACGGGCCGCCCCCAGATACCAATCATCTAGCCGAGAGCGCTCGGGACATGGCGGAGGGTTCCACACAAGCCCAAGAGCCTCGGCCGCCCGGGAAAGCATGGCTGTGAGCTCTGGATCAGACTCGGACAATGCTGGGACTCCCGAAGGAGGCAACACAGCCGAATCGTCATCTCCGGAGGAATCCAGCCCACCTTGTGATGCGGCGATCGACATAGCATCCTCCGCCGGTGCGCCAAATGAAACGCAGGGCCCAGGATGGGAAAAAACACCTGCGCCCTCATCTGGCAACACCACAGGTTGCAGTGTGCTAGAAGGGGGTGTGGCCCGAGGAGGATTCGTCAGGTTGGTCCACACCGTCACCCTCAAGGCACCCTGACCACCAGCCAAAGTATTCCCACTCGTGGAGGGAATAGATTGGGGTGTGGTAGAGGGGACTCTCCCTCCAGCACGGAGATCACGGAGACTTGACCGCAACACTGCGATGGCCATGTTCCCGCAGTGGGAACATGACTCATCCATGAACGCGTGTTCGCCGTGCACGAGGCCCAAGCACGCCAAACAGCGATCATGCCCGTCAAACGGAGGAACCAGCCGACCGCACCCAGGAACGGAGCACGGGCGAGACATCTTGAAACAGACGTGCCGCGTGCAGCTCTTTTAAAGAAGAGTTTTTGCTCTGCAGAATGTCGAAGCGCCTAGGGAGAACACACACGCTGTGCTAGATCACTGCACAGATCAGACAGGAATGCGGAACTCGCTAGAACGCGCCGTAACACCAACATTCTGGAGAGACACTCGTCTTGAAGAGGAAAACGCTCAGGCAGTAACACTCGGCTCTGAAGCAGAAACATAATGCGAGATTGCCACGCAACGCCCTTTATGCCCACACGGTGGGGCGGGGTTGCGTTATGCAAATTCCGCAGACCCATGGCATCTTCATGCCATTGGCTCGTTTTGTAGAGCTCAAAGGCGATTGGCTTCTAAGCGAAACCCCCATTTCGTCAGTAACTGACGTAACTCGTAGGGTTGGAGCTAAACTCTGCAGGACATCAGCTCTCTAGGACCGAACTTGCCTCCCTGATAGATTTTATGTTGGTCTCAGCATGGAAGGAAAGTGGACAGAGGGCCTTTTGCCCTGGGTTGAAGCTATATTCTGTTTTAACATATGGTTTCTTTATGTACCGGAATCGTTTCCATATAAGGAACAAGGCTCTACTAGGATTGAAGGGGAGACAGGGAATGGTCCCTGCCTTTGTATTGCAAGTATAGGATAAGGTCTTTGGGCTCCCTAGGAAAGCCTGGGTACCTGACCGGAAGATGACCATATGTAGACTTGTTTTTCTATATGTATCCCATTCCTATACCATGAGCTATATGATGTATTCTCTCTCTCATTGGTTAAAACCATACTACACCCCTTGTACTTTTTCTATATAATCTCTTCCCCTGCTAAATAAAAATGAGACTTTATACTCTTCCTCAGCGCTGAGTAATTGTTCATTCAATTGCCAATTAAGAGGACTGGGATGAGGCACGCAAAAGGGGCAATAATCTAACACTACCCCTGACTTAGAGGTACAAAAATGGTACTTAAGGGTACCACCCCAGTGACGGCCACTTGTACCTTAAAAGGTGCAATTTTGTACTTTTTTTTTTGAGATTGTACAAGTCAGTTGTTGTGTTTCATGTTCTGAGAGTGCAAGCATGATGTTGAACCAACACCACATTGTAACATTGATTCAATGCCCTTACCGTTGAATTTTGGATGAAATTTTAAAAAAAATTCAACATTAATTGCGGGTGCAAACATGATGTTTATTCAATGCAGTTAACATTGACACATTAACATTGATTTAACATTGTTTGTCACATTGTTTGCCACTGAGCATGTGACAGACAGTGAATAAACCTACTTAAAACTTTCACTTCTTCTTTACTGAACCAACAATGCCAACTGGGATATCCAAACAATGTAAAAAGACAATTATAGTTGTTCTCACTTCTCACATCACAGAAAAAAACTTAAAGACTCAATTTGTCTCATATGCAACGAAGACAAAAAAGGAAAAAACAGTTGCAGAGAAGACTCTGAGTGAAGTCAATGTCACATTTGCAATCGTGATGGTATTCAGGAAAACAACACTCTTGATCGTGTGATGTTGCTTAACTGCATCACATGTTAAAAATATAAAAACTCCACATTTGGAATATTAAGCGCAGTATGTGAACTGAGTTTCTTTGTGTTTTGATTTCTCCTAGAGAGGCTGCCAGCCTCAACAGCGCATCAGTAACATAGTACGTACATTATTATCCACCATCAATCGCCACTTACACTAAATTAAATAAAATCAGAATCATTCTTGCGTTTTGGTGATTATTTGTTGGTATTGACGTTTTAATCAGGCTACTTGTCCGGTTGGGCAAATAAAACTCTTTCACTTGCCCCTTTTTCTCTTCAGCTCTTTATATTTTGTACGCTAGTCAGCTCCCTATCACGTGACAACAGAGCGCAGTGAAAGGGAGAGATTGACGGCTAATATTAATCCTCTGCTGAGATCTTCAGAGATTTAATGTGCTGCCATGCATTTCACCCTTTTTTACGATTTATTTATTTATTTTTACAGTGCGGTGTTTATTCCAACCAAAATTCAATGTCTGTCTGACGTTGGAGCTTGATGTCAAACAAACGTTGGGTTTAGATGTCAACTCGACTTTCATTTTCCACCAAAATATGACGTCTGTCTGACGTTGGATTAGTTGGAGTCCAACGTCTTCCTGACGTCACATTGACGTACCATATAGTAAACCCACCACATTTAGTTTTTCATATTTCATTCTTGTTTATCTGCTTTCTTGCACTTGATATGTGACTATGGAGGAAAACAATGTTGAAGTTAGTTAGATAATTAAGTGATTAATTGAGTGATGATAGAGCATAAGTGATGAACACATGCTGTTAACAAGCAGAATCACTGAAGGAAGGAGAAAGAATTAAACGAGTTGACCCATGGACCCCAGATAAGATGCCCATTTTGGGCCCATGCCCATTCTGCACCCCATGTGGGCTTTAGTAAATGTTACCTTTAGTAAATAGTAAATTAGTAAATATAACACTTGGATAACATTCTTAATCGTTTACTATAATTGCTTATATTATCCATGTACACATTATTTGTAATTTGTTTTTCATTATTATAACCTACAATGGTGTTCTTACCTTCACCAGGCACCCTCTCAGTGGAGTCTCTAAAGTTTTCAAATTTGAGTACACATGGTAATACAAATGAAGTTACTCTAAACCTGCTATACAAATAGGCTACTTAACATGACAAACTATAAAGGGATGCTTCTCATTTCTTATTTGTGCTTCCTCGTTTCCTTCCCTTGCTACCTTTCCTCGCATCTCAGCTCCACCCCCTTAGGATGCGAAGGAAGGAAACACCTGTGTATCCTCGCTCATGACTCCTCAGGAAGCTTCCTCACTCCTTGTTCCTCACCTTCTCACGGTGCAATTAGAGAAGTGAGATGCCCTTTAAGATGGCTGAGTACGATCGGTTTCCGTATAGTAGTTAGATTATATTTAGGTTTGAAAATACTTGTAATCAGACTACAGTTAATTGTTATTGATTACATGTTATTCTCACAATAGCAGTAAATTATTCATAATCACACTCATTTTGACATTAAGAAAATTCAGCTCTGAGTCAAGAAATACACCCACATTTTTTACGTATGGATGAACATTTCTAGAGAGTGGCCCTAGGTAGCTAGAAATAAGTGCCGAAGAACTAAGAGGGCCAAAAACAACAACATCAGTTTTGCTCTCATTTAAGTGAAGGAAATTCTTAGCCATCCAGCCTTTTACCTCATCCAGACACTTAGCAATGTTGGAACAGCCCACTGGGCAAAGTTATGTCCAAAAGACGTCTTTTCAACGTCTTTTGTCACCAGAAGCATATGTTGAAAAGACGTCCACTGAGGAGCCAGAATGAAAGTTTTTATGACGTCGGTTTTTGACGTGTTCTGCACGTCCGATATAGACGTTCATGGAACCTCAAGGTTAAAAACTAGCTCAAATGTGGTCATTGTGGACATATTTTCCATTTGTAATTGCAAAGCAACTCACAGACAGTGTATGTTTGTCCAGAAATCATGAAAATAAAAGAAACTTTGCTCACACCTTTAGACAACTTAGCATCTGTAATTCACACATCTTTGGATCATGAGAGAAACCAGATCTGAAGGAAAGACTCTCTGGCTCAGCTGGGATTCAATCCAGGATCTTCTTGCTGTGAGGAGACAGTGTTTCCCACTGAGACACGTGTGCTGCCCTTAATCACAGACATAAGAGACAGACACTTTGACTATTTCTGTCAGACGTCTACAGAAGCTCTTACTGAGAATTAACAGAGGTTTAGATGTTGATATTTGTTTCATTTGAAGTCACCATTGTGGTGGGAAGTGTTTACTTTAGTTGGGTTCTTGGTCCCCGTACTTCTTGTATTAGGTTTTCTGTGGCTGCTGTAACTGTGTGTTTGTGAAACACAATAGCTGTGGACGAGGTAGCTAAAATAATGTGAGATCAGGTGTTATCAGCTGCTTGTTGATGATGACAAAATCATCACAAAAACGAGCATCTGATGTTGTGTTTTGTGTTCTTGTTTGGCACAATAGCCACTATAACCTTGTGGAACTGCAGCATTGGCACCAATAGCATTAAAATGATCACTTATCCTGGAGGAGGATGAAAAAGCATGTGCACACAACGTTTTGAGCAATTATTTCACCTAGTCACACACAGACGTCAAGATTTTGCATATGATTCACAACGGTGACAATCAAAATAAAAAAAATCTTCATGCTGCAATGCTTCATAGTACAACACTCATGCTTGATTCCCAAGCTTTTTTGTTTTGATTGTCACCGTTGTTGTGAATCATATGCAAAATCTTGATGTCTGTGTGACTACATGACCCACTTGCTCAAAACATTGTGTGCACATGCTTTTTTTTTAATCACCCTTTTAATATTGGTGCCAATACTGCAGTTTCACAAAGGCTGTCACTATAAATGCCAAATATTAACACAAACCACAGCAATAAATGCTAGTTTTCCGAAGATTTTGTCATCATCAAAAAGGAGCTGCTAACACCTGATGTCACTTTAGCTTGGTTTTCTCAGACACAGCTATTGTGTTTCACAAACACACAGTTACAGCGGTCACAGAAAACCTAACTCAAGAAGTACGGGGACCAAGAGCACAACTAAAGTAAACACTTCCCACCACAATGGTGACTTCAAATGAAACATAAATATCAACATCTAAACCTCTGTTAATTCTCAGTAAGAGCTTCTGTAGACGTCTGACAGAAATAGTCAAAGTGTCTGTCTCTTATGTCTGTGATTAAGGGCAACACACGTGTCTCAGTGGGAAACACTGTCTCCTCGCATCAAGAAGATCCTGGATTAAATCCCAGCTGATCCAGAGAGTCTTTCCTTCAGATCTGGTTTCTCTCATGATCCAAAGATGTGTGAATTACAGATACTAAGTTGTCTAAAGGTGTGAGCGAAGTTTCTTTTATTTTCATGATTTCTGGACAAACACACACTGTCTGTGAGTTGCTTTGCAATTACAAATGGAAAATATGTCCACAATGACCACATTTGAGCTAGTTTAACCTTGAGGTTCCATGAACGTCTATATCGGACGTGCAGAAAACGTCAAAAGCAGACGTCATAAAAACTTTCATTCTGGCTCCTCAGTGGACGTCTTTTCAACGTACGCCTTTTGTGACAAAGACGTTGAAAAGACGTCTTTTGGACATAACTTTGCCCAGTGGGTCAAGTGGATGTAGTGGAACGTACAATTGCGTGTCATCGGCATAACAGTGGTATGTGATTTCATATTTCCTGAAAATAGACCCCAAAGGTAACATATACAGAGAAAATAAGATAGGACTTAAAATAGACCCTTGTGGGAGCCCACATGATAGAGGAACGGAGGGTGATGAATGATTACCAATTTTAACTGAAACAGACCTATTGGAGAGATACGAATAGAACCAGCGCAAGACTATGCCCCTAAGCCCAACCTCCTGATGTAGACGATCTAAAAGAATACCGTGATGGATTGTATCAAAGGCGGCTGTTAGATCGAGCAGAATTAAAATAGCAGAGCTGAATCCAAAGTGTGCAAGAGGTCATTTGTCACTTTAAGGAGGGCGGTTTCGGTGCTATGGCGGGCCCTAAACCCCGATTGGAATTTATCATGAAGGTTATGGTCTGTTAAGAATGGAGAGAGTTGAAGAAAGACAACCTTCTCCAACACTTTCGACAAAAAAGGTATTGTGGAGAAAATTATTAAAATCAGACAGATCAAGACTTTGCTTCTTCAGAAATGGTCTAATCACTGTATGCTTAAAGCAGGATGGAATAATGCCTAAACTTAATTAACTATTCATGATAGTTAAAACAGATGGGCCAATCACACCTAACAACTCCCTAAAGAGACGTGTCGGCATGATATCCACTGGTGAGGTAGTCGGTTTTAGTTTTAAAGTTAACTCTATCAATTTATTAAGATCAATTGGATTAAAATTTGTTAGGTGGACATTATTAGGGGCAGGATTGGAAGAATTAGAGGCATGATAGGCAGTAGGAATACAAGAATAAAAAAGGTTTTATCTGCAGTTGTCTGAGTCCTGTTTGTGTCATACTAGCAGAAAGTTCTAGTTACAGACATTTTCCACATGGGCTGTTGAAGTTAAGAAAACTAAAGTGATAATTTCTACTTTTTCTGGCGTTAAAGATGATTCTCTTCATTAGCATCACCAAGACTGAACGCTGATGTTTCAGAAACAAACCAAGTAACAAACAGTATGATGTAATTGCACTATAAAAATAACATTTAGTCAAAAACACATTAACGCTCTCTCTCTTTCTCTGTTTCTCTGCAGGATAATGGCATTTAAAACAATGACGAGTGTCTTATAGCTGTTAATACTATTCATGTAAAACTCAAACTGTTTTATTTAGTCTTTTTTAAACAGGATTTTCTTGGTGGAGGGTAAAAAGCATAGTTTTACAGAACATTTATTTATTTATAAAGCACTTTCAGCACAACTCATGGTTGAACCAAAGTGCTGTACAATAACTAAAATCTGAGAAAATAGAAAAACAATACAAAATGACACAATACAAATGCTATAACTGGTTAAAAGCTATTGATAATATGGTGTTTTAAGCAGATACTTAAAACTTGGTAAAGTTTGTGTGCATAAAGGGAAATAACAAATGAATTTAAAGTTCATTGTAAAGTTATAAATTAAATTATTTGTCAAGCTCAGAAAGCTTACTGTTTCTTCTGTAAGGAATCATTTTACAGTATATTATTTTAATATTCATATGCTTCATACAAAATATGTCATAATAACGCAAAATGTATTTACAGGAGGGAAGAAAACAAGGTTTTATGGGTATTGTGAACTATAAAACGAAAATGAACAGATAATGTCTCAAATTCAAAGTAAATCTGTATTGTCATGTGGCTTAAATTTAGTATTAAAACATGTGAATGACTATTGCATTTTGCTTTTGTTCAGGTATCAATATATTTTTCTTGAATTGTTTTAATGAATTTTGGTAACAAAATGGTATTTAAAATGCAACACAATAAAAAAACTTAAATATCAATTACCAGCAGCTGCCAAAGCAGGTTAAAACTGACATAAACCTGATAACCTCTAAAAATACACTACAGAGGGAACTGGACATGTGAGCTATTGTTATGTACATTTGTATACGAATTTGAATTGAATAAGGAAACATGGGCTCATATTTCCTCACCCAGATAATCAACAGATAGCTTCTGAATAAACATCTCAACACACATAATATTCTCTTAGTTAAGGAGTCAGTTGTGTTGGTGAGGATCACTGTATATCAGCTTATATCAGGTAAGATCTTCTTTCTGCTCAGAACGATCCTCATCAGTCTCTGTATATCGAACACACTGCATATTGATGTGTGATCATGTATGATTTGTGTGTAGTTATAGTTGAGTAATTAGATTCATGTTCTTTAATCTTAAACCCTTTTAACACCTTAACAAATTTTGACAAAATTTCTTCTGTAAAAACTGAAATGTATATATATATATATATATATATATATATATTAACTCAGCAAAAAAAAAAAAAAAAGAAATGTCCGATTTTCAGATTACTGTATTCAATTAAGCTTTACCAATATTTTTGGAAAGTGTCACATGGTTTTGTTTCATGTTTATAGTTTCATGTCTTTTATTTTGTCATTTCTCAGTCTTGGTTCCAGTTTCCTGTTTGTTATGTGCTTCCCTTCATCCTCATGTTCACTGCCTTGCGTATGTGTTGTTCTCGTTGGTTGTTTTAGTCATGTGTTTCTCAGTCCTGTTTTCTCATTGGTTCTTTGTCTTGATTGTTCACGGGTGTTCCTTGTTTGGTCATTAGTCTCTGTATAAATAGCCCTCATGTCACCATTTGTCTCTTGTCTAGCTTTGTTCCCTGTAACCATTGTTGATGAGTTTGTCATGTTTATTTCAAGTTATGTCAAGTCAAGCCAATTGTGTCTAGTTTGTATTTAGTGTTAAATAAAACCACATGGGTTCACTTTCAAGCTCACATTTAGTGGACTACTTTACAGTCTTTATTTTAAGTATACAGTATTTTAACACCCTGAAGGATATTTTTCGTGGAGGATTAAATGAGCCCATTTGCTCACAGCTTCTTGGGTGAAAAATCCACTGGTCCCTGGCAGAATACATAGACTATGCCTTGTTGTTATGTGGCTCATCATTTACCCTCTAAGCCTGAGCCTCTTCACGTCATGGCCGCCACGGCAAAGTCTTCAGCCAAGATGGCCGCCACAGCAGCGTCTTCAGCCAAGATGGCCGCCACGGCAGAGCCTCGTCATGATACGGCCGCCATGCCAGTTTCCCCTAAGGATTTTTTGGGGGGACTATAGAACACCAGCTCCTGCGGACACTCGAGCCAAGTACTCCCAAGTCCGATGGTCCCAGAGATTCTACCACTGTCAGCCGCACTCCCCATAATGGGGATCGCTATTTGGTGTGTTTGGGCTGCACAAACCTCTGCTCCTCCAGAGGTGCCGGTGTCTGCCACAGCTCCTCCAGATGCCGTCTACAAACTCTCTGCACCCCATGTCATGGCTACAGTAGTTGTCCATGCCCGCTCTGGCCTTCCAGACAAACCTCTGCTCCACAGTCCATGGTCTCCATCATTGCTCCATGGCCTTGGTGCTCCATTGTTCCAGTCTGCCGCTGCTCCATGTCCCAGGTCCACCACTGCACCATGGACCAGGTCTGCCACTACATCACGCCCCTCTGCTCCACGGACTAGGTCCACCATTTCTCCACTGCCCAGGTCTGCCATTGCTCCATGGCCCAGGTCTGTCAATGCACCATGACCCGCTGCTCCACGGTCCAGGCCTGCCACTGCTCCACAGTCTAAGTCCACTGCCATGCCATGGTCCAGGTTCAATTCCCCTTCACCGGCCTGGACCTCCGTCCCGCCCCCTGGACCTCCTCCACTCCACCACCATCCTGGACTTTTTGTTGTTTTGGGGGTTGTTGTTTTTTTTAGGTGGTTTGTTTGGGCGAGTTCGTGTAGTTTGTATTTAGTTTATGTTAAATAAAACTGCACATGGGTTCAATTTCAAGCTCGATTTCAGTGGACTTCCTTACAGAAAGGGTTTAAACAATGTTTAAACTTGTTCAATGAACTACAAATCCAATTCCAAAAAAGTTGGGACACTGTACAAATTGTGAATAAAAAAGGAATGCAATAATTTACAAATCTCATAAACTTATTTTATTCACAATAGAATATCGATAACATATCAAATGTTGAAAGCGAGACATTTTGAAATGTCATGCCAAATATTGGCTCATTTTGGATTTCATGAGAGCTACACATTCCAAAAAAGTTGGGACAGGTAGCAATAAGAGTCCGGAAAAGTTAAATGTACATATAAGGAACAGCTGGAGGACCAATTTGCAACTTATTAGGTCAATTGGCAACATGATTGGGTATAAAAAGAGCCTCTCAGAGTAGCAGTGTCTCTCAGAAGTCAAGATGGGCAGAGGATCACCAATTCCCCCAATGCTGCGGCGAAAAATAGTGGAGCAATATCAGAAAGGAGTTTCTCAGAGAAAAATTGCAAAGAGTTTGAAGTTATCATCATCTACAGTGCATAATGTCATCTAAAGATTCAGAGAATCTGGAACAATCTCTGTGCGTAAGAGTCAAGGCCGGAAAACCATACTGGATGCCCGTGATCTTCGGGCCCTTAGACGGCACTGCATCACATACAGGAATGCTACTGTAATGGAAATCACAACATGGGCTCAGGAATACTTCCAGAAAACATTGTCGGTGAATACAATCCACCGTGCCATTCGCTGTTGCCAGCTAAAACTCTATAGGTCAAAAAAGAAGCCATATCTAAACATGATCCAGAAGCGCAGGCGTTTTCTCTGGGCCAAGGCTCATTTAAAATGGACTGTGGCAAAGTGGAAAACTGTTCTGTGGTCAGACGAATCAAAAATTTGAAGTTCTTTTTGGAAAACTGGGACTCCATGTCATCCGAACTAAAGAGGACAAGGACAACTCAAGTTGTTATCAGCGCTCAGTTCAGAAGCCTGCATCTCTGATGGTATGGGGATGCATGAGTGCGTGTGGCATGGGCAGCTTACACATCTGGAAAGGCACCATCAATGCTGAAAGGTATATCCAAGTTCTAGAACAACATATGCTCCCATCCAGACGTCGTCTCTTTCAGGGAAGACCTTGCATTTTCCAACATGACAATGCCAGACCACGTGCTGCATTTACAACATCATGGCTGCGTAGAAGAAGGATCCGGGTACTGAAATGGCCAGCCTGCAGTCCAGATCTTTCACCCATAGAAAACATTTGGCGCATCATAAAGAGGAAGATGTGACAAAGAAGACCTAAGACAGTTGAGCAACTAGAAGCCTGTATTAGACAAGAATGGGACAACATTCCTATTCCTAAACTTGAGCAACTTGTCTCCTCAGTCCCCAGACATTTGCAGACTGTTATAAAAAGAAGAGGGGATGCCACACAGTGGTAGACATGGCCTTGTCCCAACTTTTTTGAAATGTGTTGATGCCATGAAATTTAAAATTTAAAATCAACTTATTTTTCCCTTAAAATGATACATTTTCTCAGTTTAAACATTTGATATTGCATTCTGTTTTTATTCACAATTTGTACAGTGTCCCAACTTTTTTGGAATCGGGTTTGTAGAAACTATTATTGCAAATGCATCTGTGGAACAGACCTTAAAGGTATAGTTCACCCAAAAATGAAAATTCTTTCATCAATTACTCACCCTCATGTTGTTCCAAACCTATAAGGCCTTCGTTTAATGAAATCTGAGAGCTTTTTGTCCCTCCATATACAGCTATGCAACTACAACTTTGATGCTTTGACGAAAAAGTTCATAAAGAGATTGTAAAACGAATCCATATAATTTGAGCGGGTTAGTCCAATTTTTCTGAAGAGACTTGATTGCTTTATATAATGAACAGATTTAATTTAAGCTTTTTATTCACATATAAGCATTGATTGACCCCATCCAATCCCCCCTTCTCAGTTGTTGAACTTTTTGTCAATACAAATATTTCCATGTTAAGAAATTTGCTGGATATAAAAGCATTTGAATGTGAGAGGACATTTCGTTTTTTTTTTTTGCTGAGTTTATCATTTAATTCTTTTTAAAATATGAATGTTTAAACCTCTCCTCACTTATAACTCTGATAACATATAAAGATAGAATTCAATGGATTTTCCCATGCATGTTTGAAACAGAGGAACAAACGAGAAGTCATGCATCAGTGCCAATGCTAATTTTCCCTCTGAACTGTAAAGGAAACTCGTCCTCTGAACTGGCATTTGGATAAAGAGAAATACATCAGACTGTAAAAAACGACAATGACTTCCTCTCTTCATAAAAGTGAGTATTTTTCTTGTCATGATTAGTAAAGACTCACGGCACTGCAACTCCAACTTTGAACTCAACCTTCATAAGATGACCTGCAGTCAGATAATTTTATGATGTCAAACTCAAAACTGCAGTTCACTTTCGAAGTGGAACTCCACACTACGTCTTGAATTGATGCTATGGGGAATGGTTTGTTTGTGTTAGCACGTGGTAAAGGCTATTATTATGGAAAAAAACACACAGACAAGTGCGTCCGAATAAGGGTGTGTGTGGGGGTTTGGGGGGTTATGAGAAGTTAAAACCAGCGCTTACATCAGGCCCTGAGGCTGGACTGATGATGTTACTGCCATGTTTCATTTATGTTACAAACAGCCTTCTGGCGGTCTGGCACAAGGCTTAGAAGTAGATCTGCTACATTCCTCCCCAAAGTAAATTGGGTATTGGTAAATAAGGTGAGGAAGCATCTGGGGTGATGGAACCAGATAAAGCTTGGTTTAAATCTAGTTCTCCAGCTAAACCATTTAGTGCTTTGTAAGTAATTAGCAAGATTTAGATGTATACAATGTTTATTAGGGAGCCAATGCAGTGTTGACAGAACCGGGCTAATATGGTCATACTTCCTGGTTCTAGTAAGAACTCTAGCTGCTACATTTGGACCAGCTGGAGTTTGTTTATTAAGCATGCAGGGCAATCACCCAGTAGAGCATTACAACAATCTAGTCTTGAGGTCATGAACTAATTTTTCTGCATTTGTCATTAAGGGCATGTGTCGTAATTTATATATACTTTTAAAATGGAAAAATGCTAGAAATGTGGCTTTCAGATGAAAGATTTCTATCAAAGAGCACACCCAGGTTCCTAACTGATGACAATTGGTGTTGACCATTAGCCCTTAGGATAGAGTAATCTTAGTTAGCATCCCTAGCCTTGCAGTGATGGACGCTTTCCTTTGGTGGGACGTATTCATCTCAGGGTTGAGTAAAGTGAGTTTAAACATAGTAAGATACCCCTCTCCAATGATAATTGGATTTGAGGAAGGATCTTTTGAGTAATCTCCTCAAGCTGGATGCAGGGTGAACTGGTATTGTAGGGCTTTACCCCTTCTACACTCTCAAAAAAAAAAAGAGTACAAAATTGTACCTTTTAAGGTACAAGTGGCCGTCACTGGTGTGGTACCCTTAAGGGTACATTTTTGTACCTCTAAGTCAGGGGTAGGCAAGTTCGGTCCTAGAGAGATTTTCATTTTCATTGATTATGTTTTTTCTTCATATTTCAGGTTTTTTAAGAGCACAGACTATCATCTCTGTTATTCTATGTAAGTATAAGCAGTATTTTTTTGTGTGTTTGGGCCTGCATACAGATCTAATGACCTAAACAAATACACTATATTGCCAAAAGTATTGGGACACCCCTCCAAATCATTGAATTCAGGTGTTCCAATCACTTCCATTGGCAAATGTGTATATCATCAAGCACCTAGGCATGCAGACGCTTCTACAAACATCTGTGAAAGAATGGGCTGCCAGCTGCGCCCTCTTGAGGCTCGGAGGTGAAAATGTCAGTTCTTTCTTTACAAGGATTCTCCCCTGGCCCTCCAGCGGGGGAAGGAGTGGCCCTGCTACCATCTCCTGGGAAAGAACCGAGTTCACCTCCGAGCCGCCCGTCTCAGGACCGCCGTTTAGACTGCCGTTTAGCAGGCTGGGGGGCTGGGACGGGCGGGGCCGCCTTCCTGCAGCATCCTCCACGCCTCGGCCCGGGTGAAGGCTGCTGCTGGGGTTGGGCGGGAGGGGCGGGAGCCACGGGAGGGCGGCCTCGGCGGGGAGCAGACTGAGGCTTCTGAGCCGGCGACTGGGTAGAGGCAGCAGCAGGCCGCCGGGGCAGAATATGCTTAATTGTCTCAGTCTGTTTCTGAGCGGTCGAGAACTGTTGGGCGAAGTCCTGGACCGCCCCGCCGAATAGCCCATCCTGGGAAATGGGAGAATTGAGGAAACGGGTTTGCTCAGATTCTCTCATATCAGCCAGGTTGAGCCATAAGTGGCGCTCCTGGACCACAGAAGTGGACATCACCTGACCGAGAGCGAGCGGTCACCTTCGTCGCTCGTAGAGCGAGGTCGGTGGCCGCCCGCAGCTCCTGCATTAACGCAGGGTCAGCATTGCCCTCGTGCATGTCTCTGAGCACCTTGGCCTGGTAGACCTGAAGGGTGGCCATCGCATGCAGGGCGGACGCGGCCTGGCCCGCAGCTCTGTAGGTCTTCGCCACTAAAGTAGACGTAAACCTACAGGCCTTGGACGGGTGCTTTGGGTCACCACGCTACGTCGCAGCGCTCTGCGGACACAGTTGCATCGTAACAGAGCGCTCAACAGGGGGAACCCCAGTGTACCCTTTCACCACACCGCCATCGAGGGCAGTGAAGGCGGAAGTGGCTGCCGAACAGTCGCAAAAAGTCAAGGGAGACTTCCACAACTTCGACACCTCTTCATGCACTTCCGGGAAGAAGGGCACTGGGGGCTGACGGGCGCCTTCGGCACGGGCCGCCCCCAGATACCAATCATCTAGCCGAGAGCGCTCGGGACATGGCGGAGGGTTCCACACAAGCCCAAGAGCCTCGGCCGCCCGGGAAAGCATGGCTGTGAGCTCTGGATCAGACTCGGACAATGCTGGGACTCCCGAAGGAGGCAACACAGCCGAATCGTCATCTCCGGAGGAATCCAGCCCACCTTGTGATGCGGCGATCGACATAGCATCCTCCGCCGGTGCGCCAAATGAAACGCAGGGCCCAGGATGGGAAACACCTGCGCCCTCATCTGGCAACACCACAGGTTGCAGTGTGCTAGAAGGGGGTGTGGCCCGAGGAGGTTTCGTCAGGTTGGTCCACACCGTCACCCTCAAGGCACCCTGACCACCAGCCAAAGTATTCCCACTCGTGGAGGGAATAGATTGGGGTGTGGTAGAGGGGACTCTCCCTCCAGCACGGAGATCACGGAGACTTGACCGCAACACTGCGATGGCCATGTTCCCGCAGTGGGAACATGACTCATCCATGAACGCGTGTTCGCCGTGCACGAGGCCCAAGCACGCCAAACAGCGATCATGCCCGTCAAACGGAGGAACCAGCCGACCGCACCCAGGAACGGAGCACGGGCGAGACATCTTGAAACAGACGTGCCGCGTGCAGCTCTTTTAAAGAAGAGTTTTTGCTCTGCAGAATGTCGAAGCGCCTAGGGAGAACACACACGCTGTGCTAGATCACTGCACAGATCAGACAGGAATGCGGAACTCGCTAGAACGCGCCGTAACACCAACATTCTGGAGAGACACTCGTCTTGAAGAGGAAAACGCTCAGGCAGTAACACTCGGCTCTGAAGCAGAAACATAATGCGAGATTGCCACGCAACGCCCTTTATGCCCACACGGTGGGGCGGGGTTGCGTTATGCAAATTCCGCAGACCCATGGCATCTTCATGCCATTGGCTCGTTTTGTAGAGCTCAAAGGCGATTGGCTTCTAAGCGAAACCCCCATTTCGTCAGTAACTGACGTAACTCGTAGGGTTGGAGCTAAACTCTGCAGGACATCAGCTCTCTAGGACCGAACTTGCCTCCCTGATAGATTTTATGTTGGTCTCAGCATGGAAGGAAAGTGGACAGAGGGTCTTTTGCCCTGGGTTGAAGCTATATTCTGTTTTAACATATGGTTTCTTTATGTACCGGAATCGTTTCCATATAAGGAACAAGGCTCTACTAGGATTGAAGGGGAGACAGGGAATGGTCCCTGCCTTTGTATTGCAAGTATAGGATAAGGTCTTTGGGCTCCCTAGGAAAGCCTGGGTACCTGACCGGAAGATGACCATATGTAGACTTGTTTTTCTATATGTATCCCATTCCTATACCATGAGCTATATGATGTATTCTCTCTCTCATTGGTTAAAACCATACTACACCCCTTGTACTTTTTCTATATAATCTCTTCCCCTGCTAAATAAAAATGAGACTTTATACTCTTCCTCAGCGCTGAGTAATTGTTCATTCAATTGCCAATTAAGAGGACTGGGATGAGGCACGCAAAAGGGGCAATAATCTAACACTACCCCTGACTTAGAGGTACAAAAATGGTACTTAAGGGTACCACCCCAGTGACGGCCACTTGTACCTTAAAAGGTACAATTTTGTACTTCTTTTTTTTTGAGATTGTACAAGTCAGTTGTTGTGTTTCATGTTCTGAGAGTGCAAGCATGATGTTGAACCAACACCACATTGTAACATTGATTCAATGCCCTTACCGTTGAATTTTGGATGAAATTAAAAAAAAATTCAACATTAATTGCGGTTGCAAACATGATGTTTATTCAATGCAGTTAACATTGACACATTAACATTGATTTAACATTGTTTGTCACATTGTTTGCCACTGAGCATGTGACAGACAGTGAATAAACCTACTTAAAACTTTCACTTCTTCTTTACTGAACCAACAATGCCAACTGGGATATCCAAACAATGTAAAAAGACAATTACAGTTGTTCTCACTTCTCACATCACAGAAAAAAACTTAAAGACTCAATTTGTCTCATATGCAACAAAGACAAAAAAGGAAAAAACAGTTGCAGAGAAGACTCTGAGTGAAGTCAATGTCACATTTGCAATCGTGATGGTATTCAGGAAAACAACACTCTTGATCGTGTGATGTTGCTTAACTGCATCACATGTTAAAAATATAAAAACTCCACATTTGGAATATTAAGCGCAGTATGTGAACTGAGTTTCTTTGTGTTTTGATTTCTCCTAGAGAGGCTGCCAGCCTCAACAGCGCATCAGTAACATAGTACGTACACTATTATCCACCATCAATCGCCACTTACACTAAATGAAATAAAATCAGAATCATTCTTGCGTTTTGGTGATTATTTGTTGGTATTGACGTTTTAATCAGGCTACTTGTCCGGTTGGGCAAATAAAACTCTTTCACTTGCCCCTTTTTCTCTTCAGCTCTTTATATTTTGTACGCTAGTCAGCTCCCTATCACGTGACAACAGAGCGCAGTGAAAGGGAGAGATTGACGGCTAATATTAATCCTCTGCTGAGATCTTCAGAGATTTAATGTGCTGCCATGCATTTCACCCTTTTTTACGATTTATTTATTTATTTATTTATTTTTACAGTGCGGTGCTTATTCCAACCAAAATTCAATGTCTGTCTGACGTTGGAGCTTGATGTCAAACAAACGTTGGGTTTAGATGTCAACTCGACTTTCATTTTCCACCAAAATATGACGTCTAACTGACGTTGGATTAGTTGGAGTCCAACGTCTTCCTGACGTCACATTGACGTACCATATAGTAAACCCACCACATTTAGTTTTTCATATTTCATTCTTGTTTATCTGCTTTCTTGCACTTGATATGTGACTATGGAGGAAAACAATGTTGAAGTTAGTTAGATAAAGTGATTAATTGAGTGATGATAGAGCATAAGTGATGAACACATGCTGTTAACAAGCAGAATCACTGAAGGAAGGAGAAAGAATTAAACGAGTTGACCCATGGACCCCAGATAAGATGCCCATTTTGGGCCCATGCCCATTCTGCACCCCATGTGGGCTTTAGTAAATGTTAGCTTTAGTAAATAGTAAATTAGTAAATATAACACTTGGATAACATTCTTAATCATTTACTATAATTGCTTATATTATCCATGTACACATTATTTGTAATTTGTTTTTCATTATTATAACCTACAATGGTGTTCTTACCTTCACCAGGCACCCTCTCAGTGGAGTCTCTAAAGTTTTCAAATTTGAGTACACATGGTAATACAAATGAAGTTACTCTAAACCTGCTATACAAATAGGCTACTTAACATGACAAACTATAAAGGGATGCTTCTCATTTCTTATTTGTGCTTCCTCGTTTCCTTCCCTTGCTACCTTTCCTCGCATCTCAGCTCCACCCCCTTAGGATGCGAAGGAAGGAAACACCTGTGTATCCTCGCTCATGACTCCTCAGGAAGCTTCCTCACTCCTTGTTCCTCACCTTCTCACGGTGCAATTAGAGAAGTGAGATGCCCTTTAAGATGGCTGAGTACGATCGGTTTCCGTATAGTAGTTAGATTATATTTAGGTTTGAAAATACTTGTAATCAGACTACAGTTAATTGTTATTGATTACATGTTATTCTCACAATAGCAGTAAATTATTCATAATCACACTCATTTTGACATTAAGAAAATTCAGCTCTGAGTCAAGAAATACACCCACATTTTTTACGTATGGATGAACATTTCTAGAGAGTGGCCCTAGGTAGCTAGAAATAAGTGCCGAAGAACTAAGAGGGCCAAAAACAACAACATCAGTTTTGCTCTCATTTAAGTGAAGGAAATTCTTAGCCATCCAGCCTTTTACCTCATCCAGACACTTAGCAATGTTGGAACAGCCCACTGGGCAAAGTTATGTCCAAAAGACGTCTTTTCAACGTCTTTGTCACCAGAAGCATATGTTGAAAAGACGTCCACTGAGGAGCCAGAATGAAAGTTTTTATGACGTCGGTTTTTGACGTGTTCTGCACGTCCGATATAGACGTTCATGGGACCTCAAGGTTAAAAACTAGCTCAAATGTGGTCATTGTGGACATATTTTCCATTTGTAATTGCAAAGCAACTCACAGACAGTGTATGTTTGTCCAGAAATCATGAAAATAAAAGAAACTTCGCTCACACCTTTAGACAACTTAGCATCTGTAATTCACACATCTTTGGATCATGAGAGAAACCAGATCTGAAGGAAAGACTCTCTGGCTCAGCTGGGATTCAATCCAGGATCTTCTTGCTGTGAGGAGACAGTGTTTCCCACTGAGACACGTGTGCTGCCCTTAATCACAGACATAAGAGACAGACACTTTGACTATTTCTGTCAGACGTCTACAGAAGCTCTTACTGAGAATTAACAGAGGTTTAGATGTTGATATTTGTTTCATTTGAAGTCACCATTGTGGTGGGAAGTGTTTACTTTAGTTGGGTTCTTGGTCCCCGTACTTCTTGTATTAGGTTTTCTGTGGCTGCTGTAACTGTGTGTTTGTGAAACACAATAGCTGTAGACGAGGTAGCTAAAATAACGTGAGATCAGGTGTTATCAGCTGCTTGTTGATGATAGCAAAATCATCACAAAAACGAGCATCTGATGTTGTGTTTTAAGTTTTGTGTTCTTGTTTGGCACAATAGCCACTATAACCTTGTGGAACTGCAGCATTGGCACCAATAGCATTAAAATGATCACTTATCCTGGAGGAGGATGAAAAAGCATGTGCACACAACGTTTTGAGCAATTATTTCACCTAGTCACACACAGACGTCAAGATTTTGCATATGATTCACAACGGTGACAATCAAAATAAAAAAAATCTTCATGCTGCAATGCTTCATAGTACAACACTCATGCTTGATTCCCAAGCTTTTTTGTTTTGATTGTCACCGTTGTTGTGAATCATATGCAAAATCTTGATGTCTGTGTGACTACATGACCCACTTGCTCAAAACATTGTGTGCACATGCTTTTTTTTTATCATCCTTTTAATATTGGTGCCAATACTGCAGTTTCACAAAGGCTGTCACTATAAATGCCAAATATTAACACAAACCACAGCAATAAATGCTAGTTTTCCGAAGATTTTGTCATCATCAAAAAGGAGCTGCTAACACCTGATGTCACTTTAGCTTGGTTTTCTCAGACACAGCTATTGTGTTTCACAAACACACAGTTACAGCAGTCACAGAAAACCTAACTCAAGAAGTACGGGGACCAAGAGCACAACTAAAGTAAACACTTCCCACCACAATGGTGACTTCAAATGAAACATAAATATCAACATCTAAACCTCTGTTAATTCTCAGTAAGAGCTTCTGTAGACGTCTGACAGAAATAGTCAAAGTGTCTGTCTCTTATGTCTGTGATTAAGGGCAACACACGTGTCTCAGTGGGAAACACTGTCTCCTCGCATCAAGAAGATCCTGGATTGAAACCCAGCTGAGCCAGAGAGTCTTTCCTTCAGATCTGGTTTCTCTCATGATCCAAAGATGTGTGAATTACAGATACTAAGTTGTCTAAAGGTGTGAGCGAAGTTTCTTTTATTTTCATGATTTCTGGACAAACACACACTGTCTGTGAGTTGCTTTGCAATTACAAATGGAAAATATGTCCACAATGACCACATTTGAGCTAGTTTTTAACCTTGAGGTTCCATGAACGTCTATATCGGACGTGCAGAAAACGTCAAAAGCAGACGTCATAAAAACTTTCATTCTGGCTCCTCAGTGGACGTCTTTTCAACGTACGCCTTTTGTGACAAAGACGTTGAAAAGACGTCTTTTGGACATAACTTTGCCCAGTGGGTCAAGTGGATGTAGTGGAACGTACAATTGCGTGTCATCGGCATAACAGTGGTATGTGATTTCATATTTCCTGAAAATAGACCCCAAAGGTAACATATACAGAGAAAATAAGATAGGACTTAAAATAGACCCTTGTGGGAGCCCACATGATAGAGGAACGGAGGGTGATGAATGATTACCAATTTTAACTGAAACAGACCTATTGGAGAGATACGAATAGAACCAGCGCAAGACTATGCCCCTAAGCCCAACCTCCTGATGTAGACGATCTAAAAGAATACCGTGATGGATTGTATCAAAGGCGGCTGTTAGATCGAGCAGAATTAAAATAGCAGAGCTGAATCCAAAGTGTGCAAGAGGTCATTTGTCACTTTAAGGAGGGCGGTTTCGGTGCTATGGCGGGCCCTAAACCCCGATTGGAATTTATCATGAAGGTTATGGTCTGTTAAGAATGCAGAGAGTTGAAGAAAGACAACCTTCTCCAACACTTTCGACAAAAAAGGTATTGTGGAGAAAATTATTAAAATCAGACAGATCAAGACTTTGCTTCTTCAGAAATGGTCTAATCACTGTATGCTTAAAGCAGGATGGAATAATGCCTAAACTTAATGAACTATTCATGATAGTTAAAACAGATGGGCCAATCACACCTAACAACTCCCTAAAGAGACGTGTCGGCATGATATCCACTGGTGAGGTAGTCGGTTTTAGTTTTAAAATTAACTCTATCAATTTATTAAGATCAATAGGATTAAAATATGTTAGGTGGACATTATTAGGGGCAGGATTGGAAGAATTAGAGGCATGATAGGCAGTAGGAATACAAGAATAAAAAAGGTTTTATCTGCAGTTGTCTGAGTCCTGTTTGTGTCATACTAGCAGAAAGTTCTAGTTACAGACATTTTCCACATGGGCTGTTGAAGTTAAGAAAACTAAAGTGATAATTTCTACTTTTTCTGGCGTTAAAGATGATTCTCTTCATTAGCATCACCAAGACTGAACGCTGATGTTTCAGAAACAAACCAAGTAACAAACAGTATGATGTAATTGCACTATAAAAATAACATTTAGTCAAAAACACATTAACGCTCTCTCTCTTTCTCTGTTTCTCTGCAGGATAATGGCATTTAAAACAATGACGAGTGTCTTATAGCTGTTAATACTATTCATGTAAAACTCAAACTGTTTTATTTAGTCTTTTTTAAACAGGATTTTCTTGGTGGAGGGTAAAAAGCATAGTTTTACAGAACATTTATTTATTTATAAAGCACTTTCAGCACAACTCATGGTTGAACCAAAGTGCTGTACAATAACTAAAATCTGAGAAAATAGAAAAACAATACAAAATGACACAATACAAATGCTATAACTGGTTAAAAGCTATTGATAATATGGTGTTTTAAGCAGATTCTTAAAACTTGGTAAAGTTTGTGTGCATAAAGGGAAATAACAAATGAATTTAAAGTTCATTGTAAAGTTATAAATTAAATTATTTGTCAAGCTCAGAAAGCTTAATGTTTCTTCTGTAAGGAACCATTTTTCAGTATATTATTTTAATATTCATATGCTTCATACAAAATATGTCATAATAACGCAAAATGTATTTACAGGAGGGAAGAAAACAAGGTTTTATGGGTATTGTGAACTATAAAACGAAAATGAACAGATAATGTCTCAAATTCAAAGTAAATTGCAACTGTCATGTGGATTAAATTTAGTATTAAAACATGTGAATGACTATTGCATTTTGCTTTTGTTCAGGTATCAATATATTTTTCTTGAATTGTTTTAATGAATTTTGGTAACAAAATGGTATTTAAAATGCAACACAATAAAAAAACTTAAATATCAATTACCAGCAGCTGCCAAAGCAGGTTAAAACTGACATAAACCTGATAACCTCTAAAAATACACTACAGAGGGAACTGGACATGTGAGCTATTGTTATGTACATTTGTATACGAATTTGAATTGAATAAGGAAACATGGGCTCATATTTCCTCACCCAGATAATCAACAGATAGCTTCTGAATAAACATCTCAACACACATAATATTCTCTTAGTTAAGGAGTCAGTTGTGTTGGTGAGGATCACTGTATATCAGCTTATATCAGGTAAGATCTTCTTTCTGCTCAGAACGATCCTCATCAGTCTCTGTATATCGAACACACTGCATATTGATGTGTGATCATGTATGATTTGTGTGTAGTTATAGTTGAGTAATTAGATTCATGTTCTTTAATCTTAAACCCTTTTAACACCTTAACAAATTTTGACAAAATTTCTTCTGTAAAAACTGAAATGTATATATATATATATATATTAACTCAGCAAAAAAAAAAAAAAAAGAAATGTCCGATTTTCAGATTACTGTATTCAATTAAGCTTTACCAATATTTTTGGAAAGTGTCACATGGTTTTGTTTCATGTTTATAGTTTCATGTCTTTTTTTTTTTCGTTTCTCAGTCTTGGTTCCAGTTTCCTGTTTGTTATGTGCTTCCCTTCATCCTCATGTTCACTGCCTTGCGTATGTGTTGTTCTCGTTGGTTGTTTTAGTCATGTGTTTCTCAGTCCTGTTTTCTCATTGGTTCTTTGTCTTGATTGTTCACGGGTGTTCCTTGTTTGGTCATTAGTCTCTGTATAAATAGCCCTCATGTCTCCATTTGTATCTTGTCTAGCTTTGTTCCCTGTAACCATTGTTGATGAGTTTGTCATGTTTATTTCAAGTTATGTCAAGTCAAGCCAATTGTGTCTAGTTTGTATTTAGTGTTAAATAAAACCACATGGGTTCACTTTCAAGCTCACATTTAGTGGACTACTTTACAGTCTTTATTTTAAGTATACAGTATTTTAACACCCTGAAGGATATTTTTCGTGGAGGATTAAATGAGCCCATTTGCTCACAGCTTCTTGGGTGAAAAATCCACTGGTCCCTGGCAGAATACATAGACTATGCCTTGTTGTTATGTGGCTCATCATTTACCCTCTAAGCCTGAGCCTCTTCACGTCATGGCCGCCACGGCAAAGTCTTCAGCCAAGATGGCCGCCACAGCAGCGTCTTCAGCCAAGATGGCCGCCACGGCAGAGCCTCGTCATGATACGGCCGCCATGCCAGTTTCCCCTAAGGATTTTTTGGGGGGACTATAGGACACCAGCTCCTGCGGACACTCGAGCCAAGTACTCCCAAGTCCGATGGTCCCAGAGATCCTACCACTGTCAGCCGCACTCCCCATAATGGGGATCGCTATTTGGTGTGTTTGGGCTGCACAAACCTCTGCTCCTCCAGAGGTGCCGGCGTCTGCCACAGCTCCTCCAGATGCCGTCTACAAACTCTCTGCACCCCATGTCATGGCTACAGTAGTTGTCCATGCCCGCTCTGGCCTTCCAGACAAACCTCTGCTCCACAGTCCATGGTCTCCATCATTGCTCCATGGCCTTGGTGCTCCATTGTTCCAGTCTGCCGCTGCTCCATGTCCCAGGTCCACCACTGCACCATGGACCAGGTCTGCCACTACATCACGCCCCTCTGCTCCACGGACTAGGTCCACCATTTCTCCACTGCCCAGGTCTGCCATTGCTCCATGGCCCAGGTCTGTCAATGCACCATGACCCGCTGCTCCACAGTCCAGGCCTGCCACTGCTCCACAGTCTAAGTCCACTGCCATGCCATGGTCCAGGTTCAATTCCCCTTCACCGGCCTGGACCTCCGTCCCGCCCCCTGGACCTCCTCCACTCCACCACCATCCTGGACTTTTTGTTGTTTTGGGGGTTGTTGTTTTTTTTAGGTGGTTTGTTTGGGCGAGTTCGTGTAGTTTGTATTTAGTTTATGTTAAATAAAACTGCACATGGGTTCAATTTCAAGCTCGCTTTCAGTGGACTTCCTTACAGAAAGGGTTTAAACAATGTTTAAACTTGTTCAATGAACTACAAATCCAATTCCAAAAAAGTTGGGACACTGTACAAATTGTGAATAAAAAAGGAATGCAATAATTTACAAATCTCATAAACTTATTTTATTCACAATAGAATATCGATAACATATCAAATGTTGAAAGCGAGACATTTTGAAATGTCATGCCAAATATTGGCTCATTTTGGATTTCATGAGAGCTACACATTCCAAAAAAGTTGGGACAGGTAGCAATAAGAGGCCGGAAAAGTTAAATGTACATATAAGGAACAGCTGGAGGATCAATTTGCAACTTATTAGGTCAATTGGCAACATGATTGGGTATAAAAAGAGCCTCTCAGAGTAGCAGTGTCTCTCAGAAGTCAAGATGGGCAGAGGATCACTAATTCCCCCAATGCTGCGGCGAAAAATAGTGGAGCAATATCAGAAAGGAGTTTCTCAGAGAAAAATTGCAAAGAGTTTGAAGTTATCATCATCTACAGTGCATAATGCCATCTAAAGATTCAGAGAATCTGGAACAATCTCTGTGCGTAAGAGTCAAGGCCGGAAAACCATACTGGATGCCCGTGATCTTCGGGCCCTTAGACGGCACTGCATCACATACAGGAATGCTACTGTAATGGAAATCACAACATGGGCTCAGGAATACTTCCAGAAAACATTGTCGGTGAATACAATCCACCGTGCCATTCGCTGTTGCCGGCTAAAACTCTATAGGTCAAAAAAGAAGCCATATCTAAACATGATCCAGAAGCGCAGGCGTTTTCTCTGGGCCAAGGCTCATTTAAAATGGACTGTGGCAAAGTGGAAAACTGTTCTGTGGTCAGACGAATCAAAAATTTGAAGTTCTTTTTGGAAAACTGGGACTCCATGTCATCCGAACTAAAGAGGACAAGGACAACCCAAGTTGTTATCAGCGCTCAGTTCAGAAGCCTGCATCTCTGATGGTATGGGGATGCATGAGTGCGTGTGGCATGGGCAGCTTACACATCTGGAAAGGCACCATCAATGCTGAAAGGTATATCCAAGTTCTAGAACAACATATGGTCCCATCCAGACGTTGTCTCTTTCAGGGAAGACCTTGCATTTTCCAACATGACAATGCCAGACCACATACTGCATTTACAACATCATGGCTGCGTAGAAGAAAGATCCGGGTACTGAAATGGCCAGCCTGCAGTCCAGATCTTTCACCCATAGAAAACATTTGGCGCATCATAAAGAGGAAGATGTGACAAAGAAGACCTAAGACAGTTGAGCAACTAGAAGCCTGTATTAGACAAGAATGGGACAACATTCCTATTCCTAAACTTGAGCAACTTGTCTCCTCAGTCCCCAGACATTTGCAGACTGTTATAAAAAGAAGAGTTGTTCATGTTGTTCCAAACCTATAAGGCCTTCGTTTGATGAAATCTGAGAGCTTTTTGTCCCTCCATATACAGCTATGCAACTACAACTTTGATGGTTTGACGAAAAAGTTCATAAAGAGATTGTAAAACGAATCCATATAATTTGAGCGGGTTAGTCCAAATTTTCTGAAGAGACTTGATTGCTTTATATAATGAACAGATTTAATTTAAGCTTTTTATTCACATATAAGCATTGATTGACCCCATCCAACCCCCCCTTCTCAGTTGTTGAACTTTTTGTCAATACAAATATTTCCATGTTAAGAAATTTGCTGGATATAAAAGCATTTAAATGTGAGAGGACATTTCGTTTTTTTTTTTTGCTGAGTTTATCATTTAATTCTTTTTAAAATATGAATGTTTAAACCTCTCCTCACTTATAACTCTGATAACATATAAAGTTAGAATTCAATGGATTTTCCCATGCATGTTTGAAACAGAGGAACAAACGAGAAGCCATGCATCAGTGCCAATGCTAATTTTCCCTCTGAACTGTAAAGGAAACTCGTCCTCTGAACTGGCATTTGGATAAAGAGAAATACATCAGACTGTAAAAAACGACAATGACTTCCTCTCTTCATAAAAGTGAGTATTTTTCTTGTCATGATTAGTAAAGACTCACGGCACTGCAACTCCAACTTTGAACTCAACCTTCATAAGATGACCTGCAGTCAGATAATTTTATGATGTCAAACTCAAAACTGCAGTTCACTTTCGAAGTGGAACTCCACACTACGTCTTGAATTGATGCTATGGGGAATGGTTTGTTTGTGTTAGCACGTGGTAAAGGCTATTATTATGGAAAAAAACACACAGACAAGTGCGTCCGAATAAGGGTGTGTGTGGGGGTTTGGGGGGTTATGAGAAGTTAAAACCAGCGCTTACATCAGGTTCTGAGGCTGGACTGATGATGTTACTGCCATGTTTCATTTATGTTACAAACAGCCTTCTGGCGGTCTGGCACAAGGCTTAGAAGTAGATCTGCTACATTCCTCCCCAAAGTAAATTGGGTATTGGTAAATAAGGTGAGGAAGCATCTGGGGTGATGGAACCAGATAAAGCTTGGTTTAAATCTAGTTCTCCAGCTAAACCATTTAGTGCTTTGTAAGTAATTAGCAAGATTTAGATGTATACAATGTTTATTAGGGAGCCAATGCAGTGTTGGCAGAACCGGGCTAATATGGTCATACTTCCTGGTTCTAGTAAGAACTCTAGCTGCTACATTTGGACCAGCTGGAGTTTGTTTATTAAGCATGCAGGGCAATCACCCAGTAGAGCATTACAACAATCTAGTCTTGAGGTCATGAACTAATTTTTCTGCATTTGTCATTAAGGGCATGTGTCGTAATTTATATATACTTTTAAAATGGAAAAATGCTAGAAATGTGGCTTTCAGATGAAAGATTTCTATCAAAGAGCACACCCAGGTTCCTAACTGATGACAATTGGTGTTGACCATTAGCCCTTAGGATAGAGTAATCTTAGTTAGCATCCCTAGCCTTGCAGTGATGGACGCTTTCCTTTGGTGGGACGTATTCATCTCAGGGTTGAGTAAAGTGAGTTTAAACATAGTAAGATACCCCTCTCCAATGATAATTGGATTTGAGGAAGGATCTTTTGAGTAATCTCCTCAAGCTGGATGCAGGGTGAACTGGTATTGTAGGGCTTTACCCCTTCTACACTCTCAAAAAAAAAAAAGAGTACAAAATTGTACCTTTTAAGGTACAAGTGGCCGTCACTGGTGTGGTACCCTTAAGGGTACATTTTTGTACCTCTAAGTCAGGGGTAGGCAAGTTCGGTCCTAGAGAGCTGATGTCCTGCAGAGTTTAGCTCCAACCCTACTAAGCCACCACAGTATAAAACTCATGGCTCCCAGCATGCATTGCAGCATTAAGTATGTCACCATTGTTGAGATTCATATGCTGATTCTTGATATCTGTGTGTGTCTAATTTTTTGTGTTTGCACACATGCTTCAGACACTGGTCACATTGATAATATTCCTTATAGTGTTAATCCAAGATGCAGTGTTTCATTCCCCTTCTCAGGGAACCAGAATTACAGTCATAACCTGAGATGTGTTATGTTTTAAGATTATGATTTTCATTTTCATTGATTATGTTTTTTCTTCATATTTCAGGTTTTTTAAGAGCACAGACTATCATCTCTGTTATTCTATGTAAGTATAAGCAGTATTTTTTTGTGTGTTTGGGCCTGCACACAGATCTAATGACCTAAACAAATACACTATATTGCCAAAAGTATTGGGACACCCCTCCAAATCATTGAATTCAGGTGTTCCAATCACTTCCATTGGCAAATGTGTATATCATCAAGCACCTAGGCATGCAGACGCTTCTACAAACATCTGTGAAAGAATGGGTTGCTCTCAGTAGCTCAGTGAATTCGTCCGATGGACGAGTCTGGGTTTGGCAGTTGCCAGGAGAATGGTACTGACTGCATTGTGCCAAGTGTAAAGTTTGGTGGATGGGGGATTATGGTGTGGGGTTGTTTTTCAGGGGCCCCTTAGTTCCAGTGAAAGGAACTCTGAATGGTCAAAAATTCCCATAAACACACTCCTAAACCTTGTGGAAAGCCTTCCCAGAAGAGTTGAAGCTGTTATAGCTGCAAGGGGTGGGCCAACTCCATATTAAACCCTATGGATTAGCAATGGGATGTCATTGAAGTTCATGTGCATGTAAAGGCAGGCATCCCAAAACTTTTGCCAATATAGTGTATGTACAGTGGGGAGAACAAGTATTTGATACACTGCCGATTTTGCAGGTTTGCCCACTTACAAAGCATGTAGAAGTCTGTAATTTTTATCATAGGTACTCTTCAACTGTGAGAGACGAATCTAAAACAAAAATCCAGAAAATCACATTGTATGATTTTTAAGTAATTAATTTGCATTTTATTGCATGACATAAGTATTTGATACATCAGAAAAGCAAAACTTAATATTTGGTACAGAAACCTTTGTTTGCAATTACAGAGATCATACATTTCCTGTAGTTCTTGACCAGGTTTGCACACACTGCAGCAGGGATTTCAGCCCACTCCTCCATACAGACCTTTTCCAGATCCTTCAGGTTTCGGGGCTGTCGCTGGGCATTACGAACTTTCAGATCCCTCCAAATATTTTCTATTGGGTTTAGGTCTGGAGACTGGCTAGGCCACTCCAGGACCTTGAGATGCTTCTTACGGAGCCACTCCTTAGTTGCCCTGGCTGTGTGTTTTGGGTCGTTGTCATGCTGGAAGACCCAGCCACGACCAATCTTCAATGCTCTTACTGAGGGAAGGAGGTTGTTGGCCAAGATCTCGCGATACATGGCCCCATCCATCCTCCCCTCAATATGGTGCAGTCGTCCTGTCCCCTTTGCAGAAAAGCATCCCCAAAGAATGATGTTTCCTTCTCCATGCTTCACGGTTGGGATGGTGTTCTTGGGGTTGTACTCATCCTTCTTCCTCCAAACACGGCGAGTGGAGTTTAGACTAAAAAGCTCTATTTTTGTCTCATCAGACCACATGACCTTCTCCCATTCCTCCTCTGGATCATCCAGATGGTCATTGGCAAACTTCAGGCGGGCCTGGACATGCGCTGGCTTGAGCAGGGGGACCTTGCGTGCGCTGCAGGATTTTAATCCATGACGGCGTAGTGTGTTACTAATGGTTTTCTTTGAGACTGTGGTCCCAGCTCTCTTCAGGTCATTAACCAGGTCCTGCCGTGTAGTTCTGGACTGATCCCTCACCTTCATCATGATCATTGATGCCCCACGAGGTGAGATCTTGCATGGTGCCCCAGACCGAGGGAGATTGACCGTCATCTTGAACTTCTTCCATTTTCTAATAATTGCGCCAACAGTTGTTGCCTTCTCACCAAGCTGCTTGCCTATTGTCCTGTAGCCCATCCCAGCCTTATGCAGGTCTACAATTTTATCCCTGATGTCCTTACACAGCTCTCTGGTCTTGGCCATTGTGGAGAGGTTGGAGTCTGTTTGATTGAGTGTGTGTACAGGTGTCTTTTATACAGGTAACGAGTTCAAACAGGTGCAGTTAATACAGGTAATGAGTAGAGAACAGGAGGCTTCTTTAAGAAAAACTAACAGGTCTGTGAGAGCCGTAATTCCGACTGGTTGGTAGGTGATCAAATACTTATGTCATGCAATAAAATGCAAATTAATTATTTAAAAATCATACAATGTGATTTTCTGGATTTTTGTTTTAGATTCCGTCTCTCACAGTTGAAGTGTACCTATGATAAAAATTACATACTTCTACATACTTTGTAAGTAGGAAAACCTGCAAAATCGGCAGTGTATCAAATACTTGTTCTCCCCACTGTAAATACTGTCATCATTTACTTACCCTCATGTCCTGTAATTAAGAGAGTCTTTCTTCCATATAATGAATGTGATTGAAAACTAAAGCTATCAAGCTAAAAAAATCATAAAAACAGCAATCTAGCAGTAAGCCACAGTATATGACATATGCCTATTTGTCTTTCTATGTTTTTATAAACTTCTCCTCCTCAAATGCTTTAAATCATATGGATTGCAAAAATTGTGCATATGAGTCACCAAGGGCATGGGACTCACATAAAAGGCCAAGTCAAACTGCCCAACTAAAGGAAACACTTATCACCATAGTGGTGATCAAACATTTTCAATAAAACATCAACATCTAAACCTCTGTTAATTGTCAAAAATAACTTCTGTAGAAAATTGACAGAAATAAAGTCCATCTAGTAATAAGTGAAGCTGTTTGTGGAGTTGTTTAATCCTCCTCTACTGAGATCTTCAGTTGATTTCATCTAAGACTGTGGCTGAAGTCAGTTGTAGTTCTTGTGTTTCTCTTTCATTCAGTGATTCTGCTCATTATCATAAGCTGTTGTCACTAATGGTCAATCATCACCTAGTTAATTTCTTAATTATTTCTTAATTAATTCACTTAATTATCTCATTAACTTTAAAACTGCTTCAGTGTTACTTTAACATGCTGTAGAATGGGACCATATGTGCTCTGAGCAGTGTTGAAGTGTTTGTGGATCTGTAGAACTGAACAGGTGTGTGAGTGTGTTTATGTCTCTAGATAAAGACGAGGAACCTTGAACCTAGCTCCCATGCTACCCACTGGGCAAAGTTATGTCCAAAAGATGTCTTTTCACTGTCTTTGTCACAAGAGGCATATGTTGAAAAGACGTCCATTGAGGAGCCAGATTGAAAGTTTTTATGACGTCGTTTTTTGACGTGTTCTGCACGTCCGATATAGACGTTCATGGACGTTCATATAAAACTAGCTCAAATGTGGTCATTGTGGACATATTTTCCATTTGTAATTGCAAAGCAACTCACAGACAGTGCGTGTTTGTCCAAAAATCATGAAAATAAAAGAAACTTCGCTCACACCTTTAGACAACTTAGCATCTGTAATTCACATATCTTTGGATCGTGAGAGAAACCAGATCTGAAGGAAAGACTCTCTGGCTCAGCTGGGATTCAATCCAGGGATCTTCTTGTTGTGAGGAGACAGTGTTTCCCACTGAGACACGTGTGCTGCCCTTAATCACAGACATAAGAGACAGACACTTTAACTATTTCTGTCAGACGTCTACAGAAGCTCTTGTTGAGAATTAACAGAGGTTTAGATGTTGATATTTGTTTCAGTTGAAGTCACCATTGTGGTGGGAAGTGTTTACTTTAGTTGGGTTCTTGGTTCCCGTACTTCTTGTGTTAGCTTTTTTTTTTTTTTGGCTGCTGTAACTGTGTTTGTGAAACACAATAGTTGTGGCTAAGGAAGCCAAGATAAAGTGAGATCAGGTGTTAGCAGCTCCTTGTTGATGATGACAGAACAAGCATAAAAACTTTCGTTCAGGCTCCTCAGTGGATGTCTTTTCAACATACGCCTTTTGTGAAAAAGATGTCTTTTGGACATAACTTTGCCTAGGGGGTAAGGTTATTTGCTATGTGTATGAACTTCCTGCACTGCCAGCACCTCTCTGGCTCCCTGCACTGCTGGCTACCCACGCTACCGGAACCTCCTTGGTTCCCTGAACTGCTCCACGGCACAGATTCGGCCATTTATCACACCTGATTCAACTCATCAGCTCGTTAGTAGAAACTGCAAGAACTAAATTGGGTGTGTCTGATAAGGGAGACATACATGGCAAACTTGAGGGCTTAAATACACAGAGACTAATGACTAAACAAGAAACACCAGTGAACATAATCAAGACAATAAACCAATGACAACATGACACAATCATAAGGGGAGCACATGGCAAGATCACATGAGGGAACAGGGAATCACATGACATGACAGGAAACGTGACTAAACTGCAAAATAAGAGACATGAAAACATGAAACAAAACCCAAACCAAAAACATGTGACATATTCCCCCCTCAAAAAGGGCGGCTCCAGACGCCAAATGAAACAACAAAAACAACAGTCTAGGAGGGTGGTGAAGCGGAGGAGGTCTTGGGGGAGGGATAGAGGGCCAGGCCCATGAAGGGGGACAGGACCAAGACCTGGGTCATGGAGCATGGGCGGACCTGGGCCGTGGAGCATGGGCGGACTTGTTTTGGATGTTTCAGGATGCCATGGAGGTGCAATCAGTTCAGGGGTCCAGAGAGGCGCAGCCTCCGTGACCGGAGCTGGGTACCTATAACCCCTTTTTCTTCACGGCCATGATGTGACAAGGCTCGGGCTTGGCAGGCATGGTGTGAACAGGCTCTGGCGTGGCAGTCGCGGCGTGAATAACTTCAGACATGACAGTAATAGCATGGAGACACTTTGGTGTGGCAGCCATGACGTGATAAGACTTTGACGTGGCAGATATGATAGCTGAGGGCTCTGGCTAGATACCGGAGAATTGCGGGGTTCCTCTTTTACTGTCCCCACAACAAAGTCCACAAAAATCTTGAAAAACATAAACATGAAACAAAACCCAAGCCACGTGAAAAACACACGTGACAGCAAGACTTGAGACTTGTACCGAGACTTATTACTGCCAATACATTCACAGACATTGCTGTGATTTATGTTGTAGCATCTGGACTGAATCAAGATGATTCAAAGATGACTCATAATCTTTAGATACGTTTGAAGCTTATGAACCCTATTAAGGTGATCGTATTCATTGCTGGCTCTCAAGTTTAACTTTTTGTGAATTTGCCATTCATTGATCCAGGGGCGTAGCCATCTTTTCAGAAGTGAGGGGGACAGAAATGTCAGGTGTAATACCAGTTTTTTTTCTGACCTTTGTCTAATTGACAGATTTAATTGATCTCATCTCTTGCTTTTAATTCAGTAAGATATCAAATACACTGCTGAACAAATAACCACTAATATGTATAATATTTCCCCCTATATTTTATGCCAATTTTATGATTGGTTTATGTACTACAAACACTTGTGCATTAAGTCCCCATTGATTTTATGCAATGTAAAAAAACATATCACTTAATAAGGCAGAAAATATACAGTACCTATCAAAAGTTTGGAAACATTACATTGTTAAATGTTTTTGAAAGAAGTCTTCTGCTCACCAAGGCTGCATTTATTTAATAAAAAATACAGTAAAAAGTAATACAGTGAAATATTATCCCAATGTAAAGCAGCTGTTATCTATGTAAATATATATTAAAAAAAAATATATATATTAATATTTTAATAAATTTTAATAAAAAAAATATTTTAATTTATTCCTGTGATCAAAGCTGTATTTATCATCATTACTCCAGTCTTCAGTGTCACATGATCCTTCAGAAATCATTCTAATATGATGATTTGATGCTCAAGAAACATTTCTGATTATTATCAATGATGAAAACAGTTGTGCTGCTTCATATTTGTGGAAACCATGAAACTATTCAAACATTTGTGGTAAGATTAAAAAAGAGAGAAATTAATTCCTTTATTCATCAAACATGCAAATTGATCACAAGTGACATTTATAATATTACAAAAGATTTCTATTTAATAAATGCTTTATTAAATGCAAATAAATGCTGTTCATTGAACTTTCTATTCATCAAAGAATCCTGAAAAATAAAATGCATCATGGTTTCCAAAACATTTTTAAGCAGCACAACTGTTTTCAACAATAATTATAATCATAAATGTTTCTTGAGCATCAAATCATCATATTATAATGATTTCTGAAGGATCATGTGACACTGAAGACTGGAGTAATAATGCTGAAAATACAGCTTTAATCGCAGGAATAAATTACTTTACTATATATTCACATAGAAAACCACTGTTTTAATTTGTAATGATATTTCGCAATATTACTGTTTTAACTGTATTTTTGATTAAATAAACGCAGCCCTGGTGAGCAGAAGATACTAAACATTAAAAAGGCTATCAGTTAGCTCTGCATTATTCATACTTTATTGTCAATAAATACCTTGAGATGGCTTGAAAAACACACATAAACCATATATTGGATGCTGTCTTTAGCGTCCTTGTTAACGTGCCTGCCTCCGACGCAGGAGGTTCGAATCCCGCAAGAAGCGGGCTGACTAGGACTGGTGAGACCCGGAAAAGTGCGGGGGACACGTCCCCCCGTCACCCGCGTAATCTACGCCCATGCATTGATCTTCTCTCTTTCTTTCTTTACTTTTCGTTACTCTGTATATATGTATTCTTCGTTTAGTCATATTCGTAGTTTCATTTATTAAAACCATTATATCCACGCTTGATTGTCCCTGTTGCTGCTCACAGATCTTAGTCACTTAAATGTTCAGATTTTGCTACGGGCTTATATAGTACTGTTGAGTACGTTAGTTATACTCTAATAGAACAGAAAGTTATTCTTCGTGGCCAAAAGTATAATCTTTCTGGAGAGTTAATAGGAAGAATAAACTTTTGTGAGAGTTGATAAGACAAACGGACGAACAGTCCAGTCATTTTGAAAGGAATTGTCTCAAAGGTTATTCTGAGAACTGATCTAGCCTATCTATATATTAATAATTAATTATAATCCATTGTAGTCAGAGATGGAAAGTCCAGGAGTCAGAAAGTAAAAGTCCTGCCATATTTTTATTCCACTCATGAACTCAGTCAGCTGATTTCACTAATTCATTCTACCTCCTGGCTGAAAAACTGTGCTACTTAGCAAATCCAGGTGTTTGGAACAAAATACCGAGCAGGACTTTTTATCATCTGAACCTGGACTTTCCACCTCTGTTCACATTTTAAAGTCTCTGCTGCCCTGTGGTGGACAACTTGAGACACTGACAATCAGGTAATGTTGTGACTCGTGACTGCCCAGCCAGCACAGACATGTGTGGCCCAGATGGGTTTGACCTGGACTGTCTAACTGGGGCCCAGTCAGTTTTGTCCTCAGTTTACATGGAGGTCCCACATGGGTTAGCCCAGATTAAATAAAAACGAAGTATGCACACTACAGGCTGTTAAATGTTAATGAGATGAGAGTTAATGAGATAATTAAGTGATTAATTGAGTGATTTAGCATTAATGAAGATAGCTCCTGTTAACAAGCAGAATCACTGAAGGAAAGAGAAACACAAGAACTACAACTGACTTCAGCCACAGCCTTAGATGAAATCTAAGATGAGCTTCTGTAGACGTCTGACAGAAATAAAGTCAATCTGGTTAGTAATGTGTGAAGCTGGTAATGCTGTTTGTGGAGTTGTTTAATCCTCCTCTGCTGAGATCTTCAGAGATTTAATGTCTTTTATCTTCAGTTGATTTCATCTAAGGCTGTGGCTGAAATCATTTGTAGCTCTTGTGTTTCTCTGTCCTTCAGTGATTCTGCTTGTTATCATCAGGTGTCTTCAATAATGCTCAATCATCACTTAATTAATCACTTAATTATCTCATTAACTCCAACACTGATTCAGTGTTACATTTAACAGCCTGTTGTGTGCACATTTCATTTCATTTGGGCTAACCCATATGGGGCCTCCATGGAAACTGAGGACAAAACTGGCTGTTAGACAGCCCAGGTCAAACCCATTTGGGCCCCACATGGCTGTGCTGGCTGGGTGGCCAGAGCAGGAGGGACTGCTCAATGCAGTGTTTCCCAACCACGTTCCTGGAGGTCCCCCAACACTGCACATTTTGCATTTCTCCTTTATCTGACACGCCCATTTCAGGTCTTGGAGTCTCCACTAATAAGTTGATCATTTGAATCAGGTGTGTTTGATTAGGGAGACATGCAAAATGTGCAGTGCTGGGGGGCCTCCAGGATCGTGGTTGGGAAACACTGGCTCAGAAGTCCAGGTTCAGAAGATAAAAAGTCCTGCTCGGTATTTTGTTCCAAACACCTGGATTTGCTAAGTAGCACAGTTTTTCAGCCAGGAGGTAGAATTAATTAGTGAAATCAGCTGACTGAGTTCATGAGTGGAATAAAAATATGGCAGGACTTTTACTTTCTGACCCCTGGACTTTACACCTCTGGTTGTAGTTGATTATCTATATATACATGTACAAATACATGGTCTAAGTATTTACCTTTTTTATGTGATTTAGATATTTATAATTGATCATAATACATTATGATTAATTATAGATATATGAACATAAATAAATAATCCCCTTAAGAGCTAATTTAATTTATTAATATATGTAGCCAAGTTGCTACAATGTAAGACATGCTGCTTCTGCTGCACATGTAACACATGAAATAACCCCCCAACAAAGCAGGGGAAATGAGAAGGTGCAGATATATGGAGTAAAAGAGTGTTCACTTATCTTAGATGTTGATTTACGATGCTTTTTAAAGCGCACTGCAGACTGCTAACAACAAACCTACCGGTATTTGAATGTTGAGCTGCAGCTCATTGGCTGCTGATGCAACATAAACCAATCAGCTGTGCTATATAGATAATGTAGCTTTATTCTCCAAGAATTAATAAAAGTAAGAAAAAAAAAGTTAGACAAGCTGAAGTATGACCCATGACCCTAGGCCTGGGAGATAAAACAATAATGATAATTATTGCAAGTTCGATAAATGTTTGGTCTCGGTCATGTGACTACTAAACAGTGCTGTGAGATCCAGTGAGAAGCACTGGAATTCACCAAAGAACACAAATGTCTCAGTGATTTAAACTATAGTTTAAAGCCAGATGAAACAAAAAGGAGAAACACTGTGTGCAACGATACAGTCAGAAGGCTTTTCAATCTACAAATGATTCAATAATTTACCATGGATTTACTGGAATTATGGATTTACTGTAGTAACACTGAAAATAGAAATGCAGCCCTTCATAATTAATGTCTTCATGAAGAACACTGTAATTCAGCATCTGAGTCTGACATAACATCTGTTTCCATCTGTTACTGTTTCAGTTTCTTTACAGCCGTTCACTTCCACATCTATCAATCCCACTACTTCAGGTGAATGTGTTGCCGGACTAAGATGTAGCTTTCAAAAGAAGCTCCTCATAATAAATATCTTGTTGAAACACAGCAATTCAGCATCTGAGTCTGCTCTAACATATGTTTCAATGTTATTTTTTCAGTGGCTTTATTGCCGGTCACTTCCACAACATCTACTAGTTCTACATCTACAGGTGAGGATGATGCTAGACTGTGATATTAAAGTGCAACCTTCTTAATGTCTTCATGAAGAACACAGTACTTAATCTAAATATGAAATGACCATATGCATGGTTACTTCCTGGTTTTCGATAAGCCAGCTTGGGCATTTCCGGTGAACTGTAAGCTGTCATTCTATACTCGCTGTACATGGACACAAAACCATCAATGGCTGACTTTTAAATGTTGTATTTATATTTGAATGCAGTTATCACACTTACCTAATTTTGCCAATAAATCAGTTTTCTTGATTGGTAACTGGAATAAGAAACACAGTGTCTGTAATTGGACACGCACATGCAACATTTTTCCAGCACTTCAAATGTTATGTTTAATGTGATGACAAAAACATTATTTGTTCATTCTTCCGAGATTGTCCCCATTTGTAAAACCAAACGTTTCAAGATGTAGCAAATATAGCATTTGATAGAAAACACTCTTATTTAAAAAATAAAAAGAAATTAATTACCACTATAACCAAAAGATGGCGACAGAGGAGCATTTATTGGCTCATATTAGCCATTTCCAGTAATATTTTTTTCCACACGTTTCTAATAAATATTAAACATTATAAAATCATTAGGTTTAACCTCCTAAGACCTAGGAAAACAAAGTCTTTTGAATTTAGTATTTTTATGTCATTACATTGTTTAGAGCATAAGTAACAAATGGATTTTTTTTTCAAAAAATGATATTTTATTCATATGTTATGCTATGTCCTCGTAAATGGACACCGGGAAATAAAATGACATGTATAGGCAAAAACAATGGGATTTTTTTTTTTTTTCATTCACTAATCAATTTTCAGGTTTCAGGGTTTTTTTTTTTAACCAAACTTTGTTTAAAGATGATTCTCAACTATGTTATGAAAGATATAACGGAATGAATTGAGATACCATTTTACTTTATGCAATATGTGGGTAAAATGGCCATACATGGGTTTTCCCATTCAACGCAATGTATCTATATACACTGTATCTAATTTGCATATTAATGTGTTCTTGGAGCAACGTGTAATGGAAAAAAAAGTGTAATAATGGGAGTTATTACAACATTTTCATAATAATATCTAATATTCTATAGGAACATTGATATGTAATTTCTTTCCCTATTCACTTGTTGTGTCTCCCAAAATGCCTGATAAACATGCTTTAAGTCCCGGTGTCCTCTATTGAGGTCATGAATGAATGAATGAATGAATGAATGAATGAATGAATGAATGAAGTCAGATTTAAATAATAATTACAAAATTTTTTTTATCATATTTCCATAAGAGTGCTAAATTTGATCATTCAGTCATTTTTAAAGACCAAGGAGAACAACAAATGGTATCTGTGAAAAGCCCTGAATGTGCTGTTTACAGGACATCCAGACTTAAAATGACATGTATGGTGTCAGAGAAATTCACTAAAATACAATGTCCTCGTACATGGACAGTGGCACCCAGGAGGTTAAAAATACATTTTGTCAAGGTGAAATATGAAGTACTCACAAAGTCTCATGAAAAACAATAACTTTTGATTGCGAATGAATTACACTGAAAGCGAGCACCGTGCTCTCCCTTTATAATCACTGAATGAAGCTGTCAGTCAGAGCAGCACAAGCTCACTGATTTCGGCACACTTCCCATTTTGTTCAATGAATCTAACTATAGTGTACACTAAATCTTTAATTTACAGTGTTGATGCTTTTTTCACACAAAAGTGTGAAAACTGATGGTCGAATTGTGTGTGAAAGTGTGAAAACTGAGGAGGAACACTGAGGGACATGTCTTTTTTTATGTCGTTTTACGTTTGAATATCTAAATTAATACAAGGCCTGACTATTTAAGTAACTATATTCTGATTATAAACCAAGTATTACACTATTGATGCAGTTAAAGCTACCTCAGGACAGTGACCATACTGACACACTGTTGGAAACTCAGAAGCGAAGACCAGGAGACTTGGATGTATCTTCAGCAGGATTCTTTATTGAGAACACATGCTGTTGGTAGCTGCAGTCATCAAGTCTAACTTAAGCAGTAAGACTTTGTAGTTTATATACATTTTAGGGGGAGGGATACACAGCAAATTGGTGACAACCTTAAACAAAGCATGCAAATGAGTATCACCAGTCCTAATCCAATCATCATAACGATTAAAAAATGGGACAGGGGCTCCAAGAGCCATTCAAGACAAAAGGTGAGCATCTCAGTAATCTGGCTCATTTGATTTACAATAAAGAGAACAGGAACTGGCTGAAAACTCTTGCTGGAAACTTTGCTTAACAGAATAATTCATCTGATGTAACCATCTTTACCTTAAATGCTAAATACAATGTACGTCCCTTAGTTTTAAACAGATTCTTAAATTTGTAATCCCACAGTCCCCCCTTTGAGAGTTCTAATAACTCTCACAAAATACAAATTTAGACACTTAAAAGTTTCATTCTTGTAACCTGTGATCATTACAGGCACATAGCACTTGCTCTGTGTTGATTGTCTGTAGTGACGAATGGCATGCTGACACAGAAACAAACATGCAGCTAGGGTCCGTGTAGTTCTTACGGGTAATAGTCTTTTCTGGTTGGAACGGTCCTTTCCTCGTGGGTCATCTGTTGAATGAAACACTTGATACTGTGGACGCATAGATAGTACACCAGTAGGAAAAACAACAGCAGAATTGCTATTTCCTGGATCCACAGCCAGGGTTTACCTAGCAGGTTTCCGAACCATGAAGAATTATCTTCAGTCATCTGGTGTAATTTTGTATCCTCTGTTCAATCTGAGTCTGCTATTGTTGTTCCTTCTTTCCCTATTTCTTAATTCCTGTGACACCTAAAGAACAGTGAGGTAAGGATGGACTAGTGGGTGGTGGAAGGCCTATGAGGGAATCTTCACTGCAGGATTGGCCCCCGAAGCCTGTTGCGTTCGGTTCTTTCCCGGGCTCCTCACTGGTCCGTGTGTCCTATCCTATCCTTGTAGGTGGGGGAACAACTTTACAGTGTGACACATGAGTCCAGGTTTTCCTTCCCTGACTCAACACTGCAGCTGCTGTAATCAACATCACTTGATGTGGTCCGTGCCATTTAGGCTCTAATGGCTTGTTTCTGAATGACTTTATCATCACCCACTGACCTGGGATGATCGTGTGTCCACCTTCTGGTGGCGTCTGCCAACACGACTCAACTCTCTCTCTGGCACTCTGTACTGCCTTTGTGAGGTTTTCACACTAAGTGATCAGGGCATCTGAGGCAATGTGTACATCAGCATTTCTAAGATCAATCACACCTGGCATCTGCATTGGGCATCCTGTAATAATCTCATGAGGGCTCAGTCCTACGGCTCTGTTAGGTGACGCTCTCATACTACACAGTACCGCTGGCAGCGCCTCGACCCATGATACTCCTTCCTGATGCATTTTGCTTAACCTGGTTTTGATTGTTCTGTTTGCTCGTTCAACCTGTCTTGATGCTTGTGGCCTGTAGGGGAAGTGAAGATTCCACTTCATTTTCAACATTTTAAACACTTCCTTGACTACTTGTCCTGTGAAGTGTGTACCTTGATCTGAGTCAATGGAATCTGGTAATCACCATCTGGGAATGAGATCAGTGACAAGACATTTAGCAGTATGTGCAGCTGTAGCACAACCTGTTGGATAAGCTTCTATCCATCTCGAGAACTTGTCTATTACTACCAAAACGTCAGTTTTTCCCTTACAAGGAGGCAACGATATGTAATTAACTTGCAGGTGACGAAATGGTCCTGGTGGAGCTGGGGTATGTGTTGCTGCTGTAGTTGCTGCTGGCACATCATTATTTTTCTGACATGTAACGCATCTCTTGACTGTTTCGGTGGCTATATTTCTGAATTTTGGATTCCACCATTGATTTGAGAACCTGTGATTCATTGTTGCTGGACCACTGTGACCCAAACTGTGTATTTGGTGAGCCAAATATGGCAGCAGTGATTCTGGAGCAACATACTTTACCCCTTTGGTCCAGCAGCCGGATGAATCCACTGTGGCTCCTTTGTCTATCCATGTCCATGCTTCATATAGAGGAACGTCTTTGTGCAGATCAGTGATTGATTCAGGAGGCAGAATTGTTTTCTGTGCTGTACTACCTGAACACACTTGTACAGTTGAGCTGAACCATCAACAAACAACTCCAATTCTGCATTCTCTACGGGAGTTTCTGCTATTTCACTCGTAGCTGCGTATGTAAGCGTAACACAATCGTGAGTCATTTCTCCTTCATCCTCTAACACAACTTCAGTCATTGCAGACATCATACATGAGGATGGGTTCGTGACTGGCGCACGCTGTAAAACAATGTTCGGGGCTGTGAGAGTTGTTAACCAATTTCCCCAACGAGAGGAGGTGACAGTAGTGACTTTCATTAGTGCATTCATTAGTGCGGACGCTGCATGAGGGCATCTTACGTTTACAGTCTGTCCTAACACCATTCCTGATGAAGCCTGAAGAGCTAGATGAACTGCCTTCACTGCTCTAAGACAAGGACCCATCCCTTGAGCGACTATGTCAAGTTTACCAGAATAGTAATGAATTGGGCGTAAACTGCCCCCATGATCTTGCATTAGACATGCAGTCATAAAGCCTAAGTGTTCATGGACATAAAGCACAAAGGGCCTATCAGATTGTGCAATTCCTAATGCTGGTGCTTGACATAGTGCTCTCTTCAAATCATTGAAAGCTTTGAGCTGAATTTTTTCCATACAAACAGTATCGGAATCTTTAACTTGGCCTTTCAACAAGTCATAGAGAGGCTGAGCAATTGAGGTATATTCTTCAATCCAAGGTCTACAGTAACCTGCTGTAAAAAAATGTTCCTAAAATGATCGGAGTGTTTTAATTGTATTAGGCGGAGGTATGGCTTTGACACAAGCGGCTCGATCCTGTGTAATAGACCTATTTCCTGCACCAATTGTTTGACCCAGAAATGTGACTTGGTTTTTACCAATTTGAGCTTTGTGAAAGCTGCATTTGTGTCCTCTTTTCTGCAAATAGTCCAACAATGCTTCCAATTCAGTTTGATGTACCTCGTGATCTGTAGAGGCGAGATATTGAATCATAGTGGACTGTTTGACTGGACATTCTGGGTCACACAAATCACGTCTGACAGCCTGATGGTATATGGTTGGGGAATTCTGAAATCCCTGTGGCAATCGTGTCCACTGGTATTGCTCATAGTCAACTGTGAAAGCTAACCATGTCTGGCTGTCAAAGTGCAAGGGTACAGAAAAGAATCCATTAGACATATCGATTACTGAAAAAACCTTACAATCTAATGGTAAGCCATTACAAATTGTAGATGGATCTGCTACTAGGGGGGTGATTTTATCAATATGTTTATTGGCTACTCTGTAGTCTATGGTGAGTCTCCATGTCCCATTGGATTTCTTGATGAGCCATATGGGTGAGTTACAGGGACTGTTGGTTTTAACTAGCACTTCTTGCTTCAGCAATTTTTCTACAATAGGTTTGATTCCCTGTATAGCTTCCTTATTGATCGGATATTGTTTGGTAACAGGAGGTGGAGTTCCTGTCAATTTGACTGGTTCTACGCCTGTCAAAAATCCACAATCATTCTTGTCTTTAGCCCAGATTGGATGATTCTGTAAGAAAGAATACTCAGGAGTGGTTGCATTATTGGTAGAAACTTGTGCTAAGGAAGTTTTTATGCTAGCAGATTCTGAGGACATGTCTAAAGTTAGATGTACTTGTCTGAGTAGATCCATGCCTAGAATTGCACCTGCATTTAATGGAGCACATAGCAATTTTGTAGTCAGAGTCTTCGGGCCTAACTGTACCTCTATGGACAGAGGTTTCATACAAAACAGAATCTTCACCTATTACACCAGTTAAACAAAGTTTAGTTTTCTTGTTCGGGATGTTTAAACCTTCAGCCAATTTTGTAGGAATTACTGTAATTTCTGCACCTGTATCAAGCAAAAAGTCAATCGCTTTCTCTTGTATGCTACCTTTCACAAAAATTATTTTGTCATTGTGATGGATTACAGAGGAAAGGTAGCTACTCACAGCCCCAACAATTAGTTTTTTTCCTGTTCTTTTTGTGCTTTTAGAAGGGCCTGAGCGAGCTGTCCTAAAGTTTCAGTGTACCTTGGCGGAACTACTTTAGGATTGTAGGTGGGCTGAGAAGGAACATGAGAAGTTATGCATAATATTTATTTTACTATCTTGCAACTTCTTCCTACACTCTTTCTTCCAGTGACCTGGTTTTTCACAGTAGTTGCATTTGCCTTCTCTCTTAGGCCATCTGTTGTCTTGATTCCTTGTGCTAAACGTAGCTGCTGCTACTCTCACTTTTGCCTTAACATCAGCATCTCTTTCCCATGTAGCTAACCTTTCTAGGTTACATCTGAGGGTTTTGTTAGACCAAGTTAGATCTAGGAATGGCAATGCTTTTCTGTACTCGGCTAAAAGGCCATCTGACCAGATGCGGACTAAGGGTCCCTTGTCATCTAGCACACATTCAGAATCATCAACTATTCCACTGTAAGTTACAGCTGACTGACAAAACCTTTCAGTGTATTCACTCACAGTTTCTTCTTTCCTTTGCACAGTTAGTGATTCTGGACCAGTCTATTTTGGGTCCCATGATATTCTTTAGAATTTTCAAAACACCTTCTCTCAAGTCGCCTTTACTGAAATGTTGTAGTTCAGAAGTAACAGCAGACTCAAAACTGCTGAATTCAGATTCAGTTAGAATTTGTGACATCAGCTGTGTGACTTCTGTTAACGACATGTCGTAGAGACGCATTTTGCTTATCAATGCTCTTCTAAATTCAGAAAAATTTGTGCGTGCTGAGGGTAAGCTCTGAGATAGTCTCTCTATATCTTCGGGTCCTAGTGCTTTGGCAACAGTTTGTACTTGGACAACAGAAGAGTTAGGAGGAACACTTTTAATTCCCTCAATTCCCTGAGATCTTCTCCTAGCGCCACACACCTTCACTGAATCTACAGGCACATCAGTTACTGATTGGATGGCTACATCTGTTTCAAAGAAAGCTTGTAAGTCAGGATAAGTGTTATCAGGCTGACTAACTTCATTCACATCAGTTTTTTTCTGCAGCTTTGTTGCAGTTCAATTTTTTAGTCAAAGAGGATACTCTAGCACTGAGCTCTTTGTTCTGTTCCTCTAGCTCTGAGTTATGCTGAGACTGCTGTCTAGCTAGCGCTAAACCAAATTCTCTGTGGCAGCAGTTAATGCCTTTCACATTGTTCTTGCGAATACATGCTCCTAATACTTTTTTACACTCATCTACCGACCAAGTCTTGTCTGGATGGATCTCATATTTCTGAGTTAGTTCTTGTCTAACTTTCTCAGTGACTATTAGGTTCATTTGCACTCCTAACTGTGATTTGAATTCGCTATCTGACCACAAAGGAGTCGCAAGACCACCTTTTTCAGTTTTTGTGGGGATCAGTCTAGCATTCTTTCTAAACATTTTTGTGAGTTTCTTTGTTACCACACATCAAAACACTAAAACTTCTCTGATCAACAGAGGGTATACTTGTTAACACAGATCAACTATTGTTAACCTTCCTTGGCAAAACAGAGGACAACACAAATTATTAGCACTTTACGCTAATTCTTCCCTGCTGAACAGAGGATAACCAATATTAGCACGTGATGCTAATCTTCCCTGCCTGAAACAGAGGTTTACAAATATTAGCATGTAATGCTAATCTTGCCTGCCTGAAACAGAGGCTAACCAATTCTTCCCTACCGAAACAGAGGCTTACAAATATTAGCACGTAATGCTAATCTTGCCTGCCTGAAACAGAGGCTAACCAATGCTTCCCTGCCGAAACAGAGGCTTACAAATATTAGCATGTGATGCTAATCTTCCCTGCCTAAACAGAGGATAACCTTCATCTCTAAAAGAAAATTTTTTAGAGGATAACTTAGTTAACCAAACCCTACAGCTGTCTGTTAACTCTTCTCTGACGGCACAGAGGATAACAAATTTGTACTGGTCTTAAAGGTTATTTTGGATAGAGTGGCACTCACCAATCCTTGGTTGTACAGAAAAATTTAGTCTGGAATGAAGTCAGATCTTTGTTGAGCTGGATTCAGGTGAGGAGCTCTATCCGGGTCACGGCACCAAAACTGTTGGAAACTCAGAAATGAAGACCAGGAGACTTGGATGTATCTTCAGCAGGATTCTATATTGAGAACACGTGCTGTCGGTAGCTGCAGTCATCAAGTCTAAAAGACTTTGTAGTTTATATACATTTTAGGGGGAGGGATACACAGCAAATGGGTGACGACCTTATACAAAGCATGCAAATGAAGTATCCAGATAAAGGGACCCGCCCCAGACTCTTGAGTATCACCAGTCCTAATCCAATCAGCATAACGATTCAAAAATGGGACAGGGGCTCCAAGAGCCATTAACACCAACAAGTGACATTTCACTGGAAGTTTTCCAGCTGGCTCATATTATTGCAGAAGTTTTTAAGAATGTTCTATGCATATGGCCAATTTGTATCTATTTCCATCTATTTATTGACAGTCACTTCCACAACACGTGCTACACAGTAAATTCTCCGGTGTTGAAATAACACCACTCAGTGTTCATATGGGAACCACCAGCAGGGTGTTAAAGTAACACTGAAGCAGTGTTAGAGTTAATTAGATACTTAAGTGATTAATTGAGTGATGATTGTTTGATCATTGAAGACACCTGATGATAATGAGCAGAATCACTGGAGGAAAGAGAAACACAAGAACTACAACTGACTTCAGCCACAGCTTTAGATGAAATCAACTGAAAAGACATTAAATCTCTCTTATTACAAACCACACTGACTATATTAAAAATCTAAATTTAGGATGACTGATTTGTAGAAAGAACGTATTAATGGTGAAAATCTATTAACAACAAATAACCAGTTTTGTCAGAGATAAGTTTAATAATAATCATTTCACTTGATTATTTTTCTTTATGGCTACCTTTATAATAAATTGTGTTTTGTTAACACTATTATAAAAAACACAAACTGATATAAAAAAAAACAAAGACTCAAACTGCCCAACTAAAGGAAACATTGATCACCATAATGGTGACCAAACATTTTCAATAAAACATCAACATCTAAACCTCTGTTAATTCTCAAAACAGAATTGAATGTCTTTTCAGTTGATTTCATCTAAAGCTGTGTCTGAAGTCAGTTGTAGTTCTTGTGTTTCTCTTTCCTTCAGTGATTCTGCTCATTATCATCAGGTGTCTTCAATAATCAAACAATCATCACTCAGTTAATCACTTAAGTATCTTATTAACTCTAACACTGCTTTAGTGTTAATTAAACACCCTGCTGGTGAACACCGAGTGGTGTTAATTCAACACCGGGGAATTTACTGTGTAGTATTACTTCTATGGTGAGGATGATTATGGACTGAACTCTAATATAGAAACAAAAACTCTTGATATTAGTCTTCTTGCCCACAGTTATTCATCATCTGACTCTCATTTAACATCTGTTTCCATCTGCAATTTTTTTTAATTTTTTTATTTACAGCTGGTCACTTCCACACACTCTAAAAAAAAAAAAGTACAAAATTGTACCCACCGGGGTGGTACTCTTAAGGGTACATTTTTGTACCTCTAAGTCAGGGGTAGGCAAGTTCGGTCCTAGAGAGCTGATGTCCTGCAGAGTTTAGCTCCAACCCTACTAAGCCACCATAGTATAAAACTCATGGCTCCCAGCATGCATTGCAGCATTAAGTATGTCACCATAGTTGAGATTCATATGCTGATTCTTGATGGCTGTGTTTTAAAACTTTTCCCCCCAGAATGTATTAAAAAAATAAAAATTCAGAAACTGATCTGTGGCAAGAAAGTATTGTTGGTGAATATTATTGTTATTATTAACAACAAATAGCCAGTATTAGTCAGTGATGAATTTAGTCAAACATTTTTCTTTATGATATCACCTGATAATTTTTGTTTTTGACTTTCTTTGCAACAAATTATGTGCGTTGTTTACCACAAACTCACATAAAGTCAAGTCAAACTGCCCAACTAAAGGAAACACTGATCACCATAATGGTGACCAAACATTTTCAATAAAACATCAACATCTAAACCTCTGTTAATTCTCAATAAGAGCTTCTATAGACGCCTTCCAGGGTTGGAGCCAAACTCTGTAGGAGAGTGGCTCTCCGAGCTAACCCCTGCTCTAAGGAAGGAACAAAATTGTACCCTCACTGTACCTTTTTTTCTGAGAGTGCAGCATCTACCAGTTTTATTTCTAAAAATAGAAATGCAACTCTTGCTAATTAATCTCTTCATGAAGAACACAGCAAATCAGCATCTGAATCGGATCTAACATCTGTTTCCATCTTTTTATTGTTTCAGTTGCTTTACAGCCGGTCACTTCCACAACATCTATCAGTCCCACTACTTCAGGTGAATGTGTTGCCAGACTAAGATGTAGCTTTCAAAAGAAGCTCCTCATAATAAATATCATCATGAAGAACACAGCAATTCAGCATCTGAGTCTCACATAACTCTGTTTCCATCTTTTATTGTTTCAGTTTCTTTACAGCCGGTCACTTCCACAACATCTACTAGTTCTACTTCTACAGGTGAGGATGATTCTAGGCTGAATGTGGCCTTTTAAAAGAAACCCTTCATTGATGATTTTCTTCATGAAAAACACAGCAGTTCATCATCTGAGTTCAATCTAACATCTGTTTCCATCTGTTATTTTTTTTATTTTTGTTCAGTTTCTTTACAGCCGGTCACTTGCACAACATTTAACATGACATCTGTTTCCATCTGTTCTTGTTTTAGTTTCTTTACAGCCGGTCACTACCACAACATCTACCAGTTCTACTTCTACAGGTGAGGATGATGCTGGACTGAATGTGGCCTTTTAAAAGAAACCCTTCATTGATGAGTTTCTTCATGAAAAACACAGCAGTTCATCATCTGAGTTCAATCTAACATCTGTTTCCATCTGTTATTTTATTTATTTTGGTTCAGTTTCTTTACAGCCGGTCACTTGCACAACATTTAACATAACATCTGTTTCCATCTGTTCTTGTTTTAGTTTCTTCACAGCCGGTCACTACCACAACATCTACCAGTTCTACTTCTACAGGTGAGGATGATGCTGGACTGAATGTGGCCTTTTAAAAGAAACCCTTCATTGATGATTTTCTTCATGAAAAACACAGCAGTTCATCATCTGAGTTCAATCTAACATCTGTTTCCATCTGTTATTTTATTTATTTTTGTTCAGTTTCTTTACAGCCGGTCACTTCCACAACATTTAACATAACATCTGTTTCCATCTGTTCTTGTTTTAGTTTCTTCACAGCCGGTCACTACCACAACATCTACCAGTTCTACTTCTACAGGTGAGGATGATGCTGGACTGAATGTGGCCTTTTAAAAGAAACCCTTCATTGATGATTTTCTTCATGAAAAACACAGCAGTTCATCATCTGAGTTCAATCTAACATCTGTTTCCATCTGTTATTTTATTTATTTTGGTTCAGTTTCTTTACAGCCGGTCACTTGCACAACATTTAACATAACATCTGTTTCCATCTGTTCTTGTTTTAGTTTCTTTACAGCCGGTCACTACCACAACATCTACCAGTTCTACTTCTACAGGTGAGGATGATGCTGGACTGAATGTGGCCTTTTAAAAGAAACCCTTCATTGATGATTTTCTTCATGAAAAACAGCAGTTCATCATCTGAGTTCAATCTAACATCTGTTTCCATCTGTTATTTTTTTTATTTTTGTTCAGTTTCTTTACAGCCGGTCACTTCCACAACATTTAACATAACATCTGTTTCCATCTGTTCTTGTTTTAGTTTCTTCACAGCCGGTCACTACCACAACATCTACCAGTTCTACTTCTACAGGTGAGGATGATGCTGGACTGAATGTGGCCTTTTAAAAGAAACCCTTCATTGATGATTTTCTTCATGAAAAACAGCAGTTCATCATCTGAGTTCAATCTAACATCTGTTTCCATCTGTTATTTTTTTTATTTTTGTTCAGTTTCTTTACAGCCGGTCACTTCCACAACATTTAACATGACATCTGTTTCCATCTGTTCTTGTTTTAGTTTCTTTACAGCCGGTCACTACCACAACATCTACCAGTTCTACTTCTACAGGTGAGGATGATGCTGGACTGAATGTGGCCTTTTAAAAGAAACCCTTCATTGACGATTTTCTTCATGAAAAACACAGCAGTTCATCATCTGAGTTCAATCTAACATCTGTTTCCATCTGTTATTTTATTTATTTTTGTTCAGTTTCTTTACAGCCGGTCACTTCCACAACATTTAACATAACATCTGTTTCCATCTGTTCTTGTTTTAGTTTCTTCACAGCCGGTCACTACCACAACATCTACCAGTTCTACTTCTACAGGTGAGGATGATGCTGGACTGAATGTGGCCTTTTAAAAGAAACCCTTCATTGATGATTTTCTTCATGAAAAACAGCAGTTCATCATCTGAGTTCAATCTAACATCTGTTTCCATCTGTTATTTTTTTTATTTTTGTTCAGTTTCTTTACAGCCGGTCACTTCCACAACATTTAACATAACATCTGTTTCCATCTGTTCTTGTTTTAGTTTCTTCACAGCCGGTCACTACCACAACATCTACCAGTTCTACTTCTACAGGTGAGGATGATGCTGGACTGAATGTGGCCTTTTAAAAGAAACCCTTCATTGATGATTTTCTTCATGAAAAACACAGCAGTTCATCATCTGAGTTCAATCTAACATCTGTTTCCATCTGTTATTTTATTTATTTTGGTTCAGTTTCTTTACAGCCGGTCACTTGCACAACATTTAACATAACATCTGTTTCCATCTGTTCTTGTTTTAGTTTCTTCACAGCCGGTCACTACCACAACATCTACCAGTTCTACTTCTACAGGTGAGGATGATGCTGGACTGAATGTGGCCTTTTAAAAGAAACCCTTCATTGATGATTTTCTTCATGAAAAACACAGCAGTTCATCATCTGAGTTCAATCTAACATCTGTTTCCATCTGTTATTTTATTTATTTTTGTTCAGTTTCTTTACAGCCGGTCACTTCCACAACATTTAACATAACATCTGTTTCCATCTGTTCTTGTTTTAGTTTCTTCACAGCCGGTCACTACCACAACATCTACCAGTTCTACTTCTACAGGTGAGGATGATGCTGGACTGAATGTGGCCTTTTAAAAGAAACCCTTCATTGATGATTTTCTTCATGAAAAACACAGCAGTTCATCATCTGAGTTCAATCTAACATCTGTTTCCATCTGTTATTTTATTTATTTTGGTTCAGTTTCTTTACAGCCGGTCACTTGCACAACATTTAACATAACATCTGTTTCCATCTGTTCTTGTTTTAGTTTCTTTACAGCCGGTCACTACCACAACATCTACCAGTTCTACTTCTACAGGTGAGGATGATGCTGGACTGAATGTGGCCTTTTAAAAGAAACCCTTCATTGATGATTTTCTTCATGAAAAACAGCAGTTCATCATCTGAGTTCAATCTAACATCTGTTTCCATCTGTTATTTTATTTATTTTGGTTCAGTTTCTTTACAGCCGGTCACTTGCACAACATTTAACATAACATCTGTTTCCATCTGTTCTTGTTTTAGTTTCTTTACAGCCGGTCACTACCACAACATCTACCAGTTCTACTTCTACAGGTGAGGATGATGCTGGACTGAATGTGGCCTTTTAAAAGAAACCCTTCATTGATGATTTTCTTCATGAAAAACACAGCAGTTCATCATCTGAGTTCAATCTAACATCTGTTTCCATCTGTTATTTTTTTTATTTTTGTTCAGTTTCTTTACAGCCGGTCACTTGCACAACATTTAACATGACATCTGTTTCCATCTGTTCTTGTTTTAGTTTCTTTACAGCCGGTCACTACCACAACATCTACCAGTTCTACTTCTACAGGTGAGGATGATGCTGGACTGAATGTGGCCTTTTAAAAGAAACCCTTGATTGATGATTTTCTTCATGAAAAACAGCAGTTCATCATCTGAGTTCAATCTAACATCTGTTTCCATCTGTTATTTTTTTTATTTTTGTTCAGTTTCTTTACAGCCGGTCACTTCCACAACATTTAACATAACATCTGTTTCCATCTGTTCTTGTTTTAGTTTCTTCACAGCCGGTCACTACCACAACATCTACCAGTTCTACTTCTACAGGTGAGGATGATGCTGGACTGAATGTGGCCTTTTAAAAGAAACCCTTCATTGATGATTTTCTTCATGAAAAACAACAGTTCATCATCTGAGTTCAATCTAACATCTGTTTCCATCTGTTATTTTTTTTATTTTTGTTCAGTTTCTTTACAGCCGGTCACTTCCACAACATTTAACATAACATCTGTTTCCATCTGTTCTTGTTTTAGTTTCTTCACAGCCGGTCACTACCACAACATCTACCAGTTCTACTTCTACAGGTGAGGATGATGCTGGACTGAATGTGGCCTTTTAAAAGAAACCCTTCATTGATGATTTTCTTCATGAAAAACACAGCAGTTCATCATCTGAGTTCAATCTAACATCTGTTTCCATCTGTTATTTTATTTATTTTGGTTCAGTTTCTTTACAGCCGGTCACTTGCACAACATTTAACATAACATCTGTTTCCATCTGTTCTTGTTTTAGTTTCTTTACAGCCGGTCACTACCACAACATCTACCAGTTCTACTTCTACAGGTGAGGATGATGCTGGACTGAATGTGGCCTTTTAAAAGAAACCCTTCATTGATGATTTTCTTCATGAAAAACACAGCAGTTCATCATCTGAGTTCAATCTAACATCTGTTTCCATCTGTTATTTTTTTTATTTTTGTTCAGTTTCTTTACAGCCGGTCACTTGCACAACATTTAACATGACATCTGTTTCCATCTGTTCTTGTTTTAGTTTCTTTACAGCCGGTCACTACCACAACATCTACCAGTTCTACTTCTACAGGTGAGGATGATGCTGGACTGAATGTGGCCTTTTAAAAGAAACCCTTGATTGATGATTTTCTTCATGAAAAACAGCAGTTCATCATCTGAGTTCAATCTAACATCTGTTTCCATCTGTTATTTTTTTTATTTTTGTTCAGTTTCTTTACAGCCGGTCACTTCCACAACATTTAACATAACATCTGTTTCCATCTGTTCTTGTTTTAGTTTCTTCACAGCCGGTCACTACCACAACATCTACCAGTTCTACTTCTACAGGTGAGGATGATGCTGGACTGAATGTGGCCTTTTAAAAGAAACCCTTCATTGATGATTTTCTTCATGAAAAACACAGCAGTTCATCATCTGAGTTCAATCTAACATCTGTTTCCATCTGTTATTTTATTTATTTTTGTTCAGTTTCTTTACAGCCGGTCACTTCCACAACATTTAACATAACATCTGTTTCCATCTGTTCTTGTTTTAGTTTCTTTTCAGCCGGTCACTACCACAACATCTACCAGTTCTACTTCTACAGGTGAGGATGATGCTGGACTGAATGTGGCCTTTTAAAAGAAACCCTTCATTGATGATTTTCTTCATGAAAAACACAGCAGTTCATCATCTGAGTTCAATCTAACATCTGTTTCCATCTGTTATTTTATTTATTTTTGTTCAGTTTCTTTACAGCCGGTCACTTCCACAACATTTAACATAACATCTGTTTCCATCTGTTCTTGTTTTAGTTTCTTTTCAGCCGGTCACTACCACAACATCTACCAGTTCTACTTCTACAGGTGAGGATGATGCTGGACTGAATGTGGCCTTTTAAAAGAAACCCTTCATTGATGATTTTCTTCATGAAAAACAGCAGTTCATCATCTGAGTTCAATCTAACATCTGTTTCCATCTGTTATTTTATTTATTTTGGTTCAGTTTCTTTACAGCCGGTCACTTGCACAACATTTAACATAACATCTGTTTCCATCTGTTCTTGTTTTAGTTTCTTCACAGCCGGTCACTACCACAACATCTACCAGTTCTACTTCTACAGGTGAGGATGATGCTGGACTGAATGTGGCCTTTTAAAAGAAACCCTTCATTGATGATTTTCTTCATGAAAAACACAGCAGTTCATCATCTGAGTTCAATCTAACATCTGTTTCCATCTGTTATTTTATTTATTTTGGTTCAGTTTCTTTACAGCCGGTCACTTGCACAACATTTAACATAACATCTGTTTCCATCTGTTCTTGTTTTAGTTTCTTTACAGCCGGTCACTACCACAACATCTACCAGTTCTACTTCTACAGGTGAGGATGATGCTGGACTGAATGTGGCCTTTTAAAAGAAACCCTTCATTGATGATTTTCTTCATGAAAAACACAGCAGTTCATCATCTGAGTTCAATCTAACATCTGTTTCCATCTGTTATTTTTTTTATTTTTGTTCAGTTTCTTTACAGCCGGTCACTTGCACAACATTTAACATGACATCTGTTTCCATCTGTTCTTGTTTTAGTTTCTTTACAGCCGGTCACTACCACAACATCTACCAGTTCTACTTCTACAGGTGAGGATGATGCTGGACTGAATGTGGCCTTTTAAAAGAAACCCTTGATTGATGATTTTCTTCATGAAAAACAGCAGTTCATCATCTGAGTTCAATCTAACATCTGTTTCCATCTGTTATTTTTTTTATTTTTGTTCAGTTTCTTTACAGCCGGTCACTTCCACAACATTTAACATAACATCTGTTTCCATCTGTTCTTGTTTTAGTTTCTTCACAGCCGGTCACTACCACAACATCTACCAGTTCTACTTCTACAGGTGAGGATGATGCTGGACTGAATGTGGCCTTTTAAAAGAAACCCTTCATTGATGATTTTCTTCATGAAAAACAACAGTTCATCATCTGAGTTCAATCTAACATCTGTTTCCATCTGTTATTTTTTTTATTTTTGTTCAGTTTCTTTACAGCCGGTCACTTCCACAACATTTAACATAACATCTGTTTCCATCTGTTCTTGTTTTAGTTTCTTCACAGCCGGTCACTACCACAACATCTACCAGTTCTACTTCTACAGGTGAGGATGATGCTGGACTGAATGTGGCCTTTTAAAAGAAACCCTTCATTGATGATTTTCTTCATGAAAAACACAGCAGTTCATCATCTGAGTTCAATCTAACATCTGTTTCCATCTGTTATTTTATTTATTTTGGTTCAGTTTCTTTACAGCCGGTCACTTGCACAACATTTAACATAACATCTGTTTCCATCTGTTCTTGTTTTAGTTTCTTTACAGCCGGTCACTACCACAACATCTACCAGTTCTACTTCTACAGGTGAGGATGATGCTGGACTGAATGTGGCCTTTTAAAAGAAACCCTTCATTGATGATTTTCTTCATGAAAAACACAGCAGTTCATCATCTGAGTTCAATCTAACATCTGTTTCCATCTGTTATTTTTTTTATTTTTGTTCAGTTTCTTTACAGCCGGTCACTTGCACAACATTTAACATGACATCTGTTTCCATCTGTTCTTGTTTTAGTTTCTTTACAGCCGGTCACTACCACAACATCTACCAGTTCTACTTCTACAGGTGAGGATGATGCTGGACTGAATGTGGCCTTTTAAAAGAAACCCTTGATTGATGATTTTCTTCATGAAAAACAGCAGTTCATCATCTGAGTTCAATCTAACATCTGTTTCCATCTGTTATTTTTTTTATTTTTGTTCAGTTTCTTTACAGCCGGTCACTTCCACAACATTTAACATAACATCTGTTTCCATCTGTTCTTGTTTTAGTTTCTTCACAGCCGGTCACTACCACAACATCTACCAGTTCTACTTCTACAGGTGAGGATGATGCTGGACTGAATGTGGCCTTTTAAAAGAAACCCTTCATTGATGATTTTCTTCATGAAAAACACAGCAGTTCATCATCTGAGTTCAATCTAACATCTGTTTCCATCTGTTATTTTATTTATTTTTGTTCAGTTTCTTTACAGCCGGTCACTTGCACAACATTTAACATAACATCTGTTTCCATCTGTTCTTGTTTTAGTTTCTTTACAGCCGGTCACTACCACAACATCTACCAGTTCTACTTCTACAGGTGAGGATGATGCTGGACTGAATGTGGCCTTTTAAAAGAAACCCTTCATTGATGATTTTCTTCATGAAAAACACAGCAGTTCATCATCTGAGTTCAATCTAACATCTGTTTCCATCTGTTATTTTATTTATTTTTGTTCAGTTTCTTTACAGCCGGTCACTTCCACAACATTTAACATAACATCTGTTTCCATCTGTTCTTGTTTTAGTTTCTTCACAGCCGGTCACTACCACAACATCTACCAGTTCTACTTCTACAGGTAAGGATGATTCTTACCTGAATGTTTAGAAAAATAACCATCTGTTATTTTTACTCTTAATTTTCTTTAAAACAGTTTTAATTATCCTTGTTTTAATTTTGTTTTCGTTTTATTTTTCTTTGTTGTCTGATTGGAAGAGTTGAGAGAATTGGGAAGTGAGACGGTGGTTGAATGTAAGACATCAGGTCCGAGGTCGCAGGCTGGTGTAGCACCGGAAGCCATCAGAGGCAGAAGGTGAGGGGATACTCCACCCCATGAAGGGGTTGGAAAGACACTAGTAAGCCAGGAAATTGCTGGTGTCTCACAAACCGAAGTTCTCTGACTCTTCCATTCAGACAGGGCCGCCCCGAACTCAGTGTTATGTTTATTTCTTATACATGATATTTTTTATTTATTATGTATATGTTGTGATTATTTTAACTCCTTTTCTATGTGAAGCACTTTGAATCTTTGAATTACCATTGTGTATGAAATGTGCTATATAAATAAACTTGCTTTGCCTTTTAAAAGAAACCCCTCATGATGATTTTCTTCATGAAGAACACAGTAGTTCATCATCTGAGTTTAATTTCCATCTGTTTCCGTCTGTTATTTTTTTCAGCTTATTAACAGCCGGCCATTTCCACAGCATCTACTAGTTCTATTGCTGAAAATAAAAATGCATCCCTTCCTAATTAATGTTTTCATGAAGAACACAGCAAATCAGCATCTGCATCTGATCTAACATCTGTTTCCATCTGTTTTGTTTCAGTTGCTTTACAGCCGGTCACTTCCACAGAATCTACTAGTTCTACTTCTACAGGTGAGGATGATGTTAGACTGCAATATTGAAATGCGGCCCTCCATAATCAGTGTCTTCATAAAGAAACAGTAATTCAGCATCTGAGTCTGATTTGACGTCGTTATCTGTTTGGTTTTTTTTTTATTTGTTTTTTTTTTAGTTTCTTTACTGCCAGTCACTTCCACAACATCTACTAGTTCTACTTCTACAGGTAAGGATGATGCTGGACTGAATGTTTAGAAAAAATAATCATCTGTTATTTTTACTCTTTTAATTCTTTTTTCGTTTTATTTTCTTTGTTGTCTGGTTGGAAAAGTTAAGAGAATTGGAAAGTGAGATGGTGGGTTTATACACTCAGACATGAATGTAAGACATCAGGTCCGAGGTCGCAGGCTGGTGTAGCACCGAAAGCCATCAGAGGCAGAAGGTGTGGGGATACTCCGCCCCATGAACGGGTTGGAAAGACACTAGTAAGCCAGGAAGTTGCTACTACACTGTAAAACCCAACAGTGATTCTAACTAATACTTTTTAGTTAACTTTACTTAATGTCTTAATTTAATTGTAAAAATCTAATAATATGTACTACTCACATACTATGTCTAAATTAAGATTAATTGATTGGTTTGAGTGCCATTTTGTCAAGCAAAAAAACAACAACTCACCATTATGGTGATCAGTGTTCCCTTTGGTTGGCCACTTGGAACATTCATATAATTTTAATTCTCTTCCTATTGATGCAACAAGAAATAACAGTTATTTGGTTTCAAATGAAAATAAGCAATATATAGATTGCTTTTAAAAGTTGACCTGGCTTCTGACTTAATAATTAACTATAGTTAATGATTTAGTCAGAAATGTTTAAAAGTAACCTATGTAATACTTCCCTTTATGTTGTATAATGATTGTTTGCAATTTTATTGCTAACTCTTATGCCATAAACCCACTGTGGGACTTTTATTTGGGTTGATATAATCCCTCTATATTTGTGACAATATCTTGCAGTTGATCATGCTTGAGTCACACACACACTTCAACATTCAGCAAAACACAACAATGGTAACAACAATGGTAGCTATACTAAGTCAAGAGTAAATCTAAAGTAAATTATCAAGTGCTCTCTACAGTTCTTTTTTAGTCGCTAGAACTCTTGTGTAAGTGAATTATACTAACTAAGCATTTGTCAGTACAACATACTATTCCTATTTCACTTGCATGCTTTTTTTAAGTAAGTCTAATTAATTTCTAGTGTCTCATAAACTGAAGCTCTCTGACTCTCTCATTCAGACAGGGGCGCCCCGACCTTAGTGCTATGTTTATTTCTTATGCATGATATTTTTATTTATTATGTATATGTTGTGATTATTTTAACTCCTTTTCTATGTGAAGCACATTGAATTACCATTGTGTATGAAATGTGCTATATAAAAAAACTTTTAAAAGAACCCCCTCATGATGATCTTCATGAAGAACACAGATGGAAATTGAACTCAGATGATAAACTACTGTTTCCATCTGTTACTGTTTCAGTTTCTTTACAGCCGGTCACTTCCACAACATCTATCAGTCCCACTACTTCAGGTGAATGTGTTGCCGGACAAAGATGTAGCTTTCAAAAGAAGTTCCTCCTAATAAATATATTCCTGAAGAACACAGCAATTCAGCATCTGAGTCTGATTTAACATCTGTTTTGTTTCAGTTGCTTTACAGCCGGTCACTTCTACAGAATCTACTAGTTCTACTTCTACAGGTGAGGATGATGTTAGACTGCAATATTGCAACAGTGTCTTCATAAAGAAACAGTAATTCAGCATCTGAGTCTGATTTGATGTGTTTTCATGTCATTTTTTTTTCAGTTGCTTTACAGCCGGTCACTTCCACAACATCTACTAGTTCTACTTCTACAGGTGAGGATGATTCTAGGCTGAATGTGGCCTTTTAAAAGAAACCCCTCATTGATGATTTTCTTCATGAAAAACACAGCAGTTCATCATCTGAGTTTAATCTAACATCTGTTTCCATGTTATTTTTATTTTTTTCAGTTTATTTTCAGCCGGTCACTTCCACAACATCTATCAGTCCCACTACTTCAGGTGAATGTGTTTGCTGAGCTAAGATGTAGCTTTCAAAAGAAGCTCCTCATAATAAATATCATCATGAAGAACACACACAGCAAAATCCCCAGTGTTAAATGAACACTCCTCAGTGTACATATAAGTCCACACTACAGGGTGTTAAAGTAACAGTGAAGCAGTGTTGTTAATGAGATAATTAAGTGATTAATTAAGTGATGATAGATCATTAGTGGTGACACCTGATAATAATGAGCAGAATCACTGAGGGAAAGAGCAACAACAAGAATAGAAAAAAGAGAGACTCAACAGCTATAACTGACTTCCAGCCATTACACATTATTGCACTTATTGCTAACCAGTTTGACTTTATTTCTGTCATACATCTACAAAAGTTCTTATTGAGAATTAACAGAAGTTTAGAGGTTGATGTTTTAATGAAAGTTTCGTTTGAAGTCACCATTATGGTGATCAGTGTTTCCTTTAGATGGCTCTTGACCCTTTACTTCTTAATTTTAGTTTTTCTCTGGATGCTTGTAAAGCACATTTATTATGGCAAGAAAAGCTATGACTTGACTAACAGATTATGTAATTGTTTTATTAATTTTTAATTGCAATAAATCTGTAATGTTACAGCTTGAGATCCAGCTGTGCTTTTTAAACACACACAGACATCAAGAATCAGCTTATGAACCTCAACAATGGTGACAATCAAACAAAATGCTTTCTGTTGCAGTGTATGATGGGAGCCACCAGTCAAAACTCATCCATGGCTCCCATCATGCATTGCAGCATGAATAATGTATGCAGCTGAATTGTCCTGTAATTTTCATTGATTGTTCCGGTTTGCTTTTATTTTGATGTTTTGTGACTTTTTGCTTGTTTTGTGATGTTCAGAGTTGATCTTTTTGTCAGTATTTTGTTTATTGTCACCGCTGTTGAGATTCATATGTTGATTCTTAATGTCTGTGTCTAAACACAGTAGCTTATTTGCATAATGTATTTTTGAAAGTGTTCATATTCGCTGTTGAATCACCAATGTTAAAGTTACACATCAAGCATATACTCAGAGGTTTAGACTCTGAATGACATAAATCGTTACATGATGATAATGTCATCTCAAAAACATGTTGTGACGAGATTATATTTTCTCGTCATAGCTAATGTACTATATAAACCCAACACAAAGTTGGAGCATCCAGAGGAAAAAAAAAAAATAACATTAAAACGGAAAGGGTCAGAGCCAACTAAAGCAAAATCTCATCACCATAATGGTGACCTGAAACAAAACATTCCATAAAACATTAACATCTAAACTTCTGTTAATTCTCAATAAGAACTTTTGTAGATGTATGACAGAAATAAAGTCAAACTGGTTAATAATAAGTGCAATAATGTGTAATGGCTGGAAGTCAGTTGGTGTTGTTGTGTATCTCTTTTTTTTCTATTCTTGTTTCTTTTTCCTTCAGTGATTCTGCTTATTAGCATCAGGCGTTCATCACTAATGGTCAATCATCACTTAATTATCTCATTAACTTCAACACTGATTCAGTGTTACTTTTAACAGCCTGTAGTGTGGACACTGAGAGGTATTCATTTAACACTGGAGATTTTGCTGTGCAGCAATTCAGGATCCGAGTCTGATTTAACATCTGTTTCCATCTTTTTATTGTTTCAGTTTCTTTACAGCCGGTCACTTCCACAACATCTACCAGTTCTACTTCTACAGGTGAGGATGATTTAAGACTGGACTGTGATAATGAAATGCAACCCTCTATAATCAGTGTCTTCATGAAGAACACAGTACTTAATCTAAATCTGACTTGACATCTCTTCCCATCTTGTAAATTTTTCAGTCACTTCCACAACCAGTCCCACTACTTCAGGTGAGGATGATGCTGGACTGAATGTGGACTTTTAAAAGAAACCCCTCATTGATGATTTTCTTCATGAAAAACATAGATGTTAAAATAAACTCAGATGAACTACTGTTTACATATTTTATTGTTTCAGTTCCTTTACCACCAATCACTTCCACAACATCTACTAGTTCTACTTCTACAGGTCAGTGTAATGCTGGACTTCGTTTCATCCAAGTCTGTTTTGGGGACAATTTCTGACTCAATGTTTTTTAGAAAGTCACTAACACATGTGCATGTAATCTGAGTTTGATTTGACATTTTTCATGTTACATATAATATTACACTCTCCTTACCTAAATGAATGCAGTGTGATTTGCCTGATTTCAATATCTCTCGAAGAAAGATATGACATTGGGAATAACAGAGTCTCATGATCCTCCGTATTAAGGATTTTTAAAGGCACACTATGTAACCTTTGGCCCTCTAGTGGTTAAAACAAAACTGCATGCATTTTTTGATTATATAACTATAGAAATAATGCTTTACAATGAACAGGTGATTCCCCGAAGATTCAAGATTTTGCGTGCTCCATGTCAACATTTCTCGCTTGTTGTGACAACTAACTTATGCCACTCCCATACACGTCAAAGTATAGCTGGAGCAACTTTTCTCTATTTACGGATATGATGAGACACGCACGGGCGACTGACGCAAGTACACAATTTCCAGTGATAACCCTCCTGCTCTAAGAAATAAACACTTATAACAGGCTTACCATAGTGATTCAGGGCACACTCTCAAAAAAAAAAAAAAAAAAAGTACAAAATTGTACCTTTTTAAGGTACAAGTGGCCGTCACTGGGGTGGTACCCTTAAGGGTACATTTTTTTTGTACCTCTAAGGCCCAATCCCAATTCTATTTTATACCCCTTCGCCTACCCCTACCCCTATGCCTACCCGTTCCCCTTGCCCCTTGAAACAGAGTGGCAAGGCGTAGGGGTGAAAATATTCCCCTAAGAAATGGGACACCACTACTACACCATTACACGTCATCATACGTAATCATACCCCGTTACTTTTATTAGTGTCCTGTAACATTTAACCAGTATGAACAGCAGTGAAGTGCGTAGGCTATATCTAACAGAAATCAGGTGCGAGAACGTATGACAAATTACTCACTCCCAACGTTGTTTTGCGCTGTATTTGGACGCTCGGCGCTCGTTTTCAGTTCGTATGAGCTATCGAGTTTCCTAAGACGATACAGAATGATACAGAACATACAAGACTGGTGAAGCCGCTTTTCCATCGGGCCAAACTGTTCTCCTTGTTTAACTGTTACATTTCGTGCCGATCCGAGCCGGCCAGTACGGATATGGTTTCTTTTTCTACTGTGGTGCTGCGATAATGGAGCTCTTTGCAATGTAATACAAACGAGTCAGTTGTTGCCTTGGAGACGCAAGAGCTTACAGACGATACGTGATGTATCGACTGCGTTATGAAGGATGACTAGATATTTTTTTTTTAACTGTATTATTAATTTATTAATTATTAGTTCACATCACTCAAATGGCTGTCTACAGGGAAACTGGCAGCCAGGCAACACATAAGTGATCAATCCTGAGTGGCAACATCACTACACGCATTCTAGCAGTACGGTAGTCGGTGTATGCAGGGAAATTCATCATACCCCTTCGTTCGTAGTGTGGTCCCGAAAAATCTTCGTTTGAAGGGCTATCTGGCCCTTCCCCTTACCCCTACCCCTCCAGCCAAAAGAGAATCGAGACACCCCTACCTCTTCACGTGAACACGCAAAACGAAGGGGTAGGGGAAAGGGAAGGGCTAAGGGTAGAAATGGGATTGGGCCTAAGTCAGGGGTAGGCAAGTTCGGTCCTAGAGAGCTGATTTCCTGCAGAGTTTAGCTCCAACCCTACTAAGCCACCAGAGTATAAAACTCATACTTAATGCTGCAATGCATGTTGGGAGCCATGTCACCATTGTTGAGATTCATATGCTGATTCTTGATATCTGTGTCTAAACTTTTTTTTCCCCCCTATAATGTATTTAAAAATCATAATTCAGAATGTCTGATCTGGCAAGAAAGTATTGTTGGTGAATATTATTTATTAATAGTTTTAGTCAGTGATGAGTTTAATCAAACATTTTTCTTCATGATGATTTTTTTTTTTATGGTTTCTTTTGATTAAAACAGATTATGTGTTTTGTTAGTACTGTAACAAAAACCACAAACTCACGTAAAAAGCCAAGTCAAACTGCCCAACTAAAGGAAACACTTATCACCATAATGGTGACCAAACATTTTCAATAAAACATCAACATCTAAACCTCTGTTAATTCTCAATAGGAGCTTCTATAGATGTCTTTCAGGGTTGGAGCCAAACTCTGCAGGACAGCGGCTCTCTAGGACCGAACTTGCCTACCCCTGCTCTAAGTAGAGGAAAACAATGGTATAATTGTACCCTAAGGACCAATTGTGTACCTTTTAAAGGTACAGTTATACGTTTTGTTCCCCAAGGAACAAAATTGTACCTCCACTGTACCTTTATTTATTTATTTTTTTCTGAACGTGTAAGACAAAAACACGTTTTGGAAGAAGGATTGATGGTGTATTGACATTTATATTTTGTTAATCCTGAACAAAAAAAGTTACATTGTGCATCTTTAATGTAACATTTTTGTAATGGTTATTTAAAAATGGCATTTGATATCAGGGAGCACAGTTAGGCAAATTATGGTAAAATGTTAAGGTTACATTTTTATTGAGTAATTTTGTTATGACCTGAAAATATAAGCGTAAGAACTTACTGGCCCAACAGATCCATTAGAACAGGCAAAGTTTTTCTGTGTCTATGTATTTTCTCAGGTTTTAGGAAAAAATGTCTAAATATTACTTGGTTTTATCTGAATTCGGTGGAGTTCAGTATCTCAGAGGGAGCTTTTATCTCAAAGGGACATTTGTTTGCAGATTTTACAAAAGACATCATGTTGTGAATTGGCCCAAAGAATGCCTTTTTTTTTTTTTTTTTTTTTTTTTTTTTTTTAAAGGTGTTAACCACTTCAGCACTTTGATCAGGAGCCCCTTTCGCACTGGGTAGGAATTTAGTTCTAGGAACAAGCCACCAGGGCGGTTCCCAGAGAACAAAATTTTCCCCTAGGGCCATTTTCCTGGTTGCATTCGCACCGCCAGTATGAACTCTGAAGTGATGTAAGCCACGCTTGTTGTTGTGACTTTTATTTTGATAGCGCCGAGAATGGCTTAGCCAGAGCCTGAGCACACAGTGCTCCCATTCTTCGTCTTCATTAGTTTACGATCTGGTTCCCAAAAGCATCGTAAGCCTAAATTGATCGTAGAGACCATTGGTGGCAATTGTTCTACGATCAACTTCGGCGTACGATGCTTTTGAGAAACGCAGCCCTGTTTAACAGGCCTGTCTAATTTAAAAATGGTGTTTCACGTGGATTCAGCCAATCAGCGTACGCTTACATCACTGGTACTTCCTATTGTGTTGAGTTAGACCCTACAGAGTAGGGAGAAATAGGAGCTAATTTAGTCCCCAAAAGGCGTTCCTAGAACTAAAATCGTTCCCAGTTCCTGTGGGACATCACTCAGTCCCACAGAAATGAAAGGAAGGGAATTTAAAATGAATTTAAAATGATTTCATAAGACTTTTCTCATTCCAGGTCTTATCACACCGCTAAAAGAATGCAGGGTAAGGTGTTCAGGGTAAATTTCTGAAACAACAGCTCAATAATATAAAATAATGTGACAAAAATACAAACCAGATTGAAGTGTTGTTGGTTCTTTGCATATAGATATGCTGAATATCTGTTGTTTCTTTCACTTTGTAGGAGAATACAAACAATTAACTTTTTTTGACTTAAAACAATTAAAGAAAAACCTTATCAAAATCATCAAATACTCCACAGTGCTCACAGGTTCAGTTTTCAGTTTTATTTGTAAAGCTCAATTGTGATTTCAGAGTCAGACCACAGGACAATGTGTAGAAAATCTACTTGACCAGATAGAGAACATTACAGCTGAAGTTCTCCCTTTGATCGTAAGACAAATATGACAAAATAATCATTATTTGTCCTTTACATAAATTATCCTGTAGCAATGCTTTCTTTTGTTTCAAAGTTTACAAATAATCCTATTTATATGACAACTAAAATAGGATGTGAAAACAATTTTGAATATGGTCGTCAACGCTTCAGAGAAGGTTTTAGAGTCGTCATCATCAGCTGACCCAAATAAACTGGTGTCAGATGGAAACCGTGTGTTAAAAGCCAGCGAGAAGCTCGTGTCCATGCTGGTGAAGCCGACAGACACAAGTGACCATGTTAGATTCACTCTTGACACTGTGGGTAAGTGAAAACCAAACTAGGAATAAACTGAAAATACTGACTTAATGTGCTCAAGTCTAGAAGACCTTTTCACTTTTTTAGATGATCTAATTGTTAATACGGATTCATTCACATAATTGTATTTTTTTTTTTAATCAGAGGTAGAAATCTTCATGGTTGGACCAAATGTCACCTTAGATAAAATCCCTCGACTTGACACAGCAAATTCTTCTGTGGACATTGATCTCATTGGGATCGCCAAGAACAACCATGAAACAAGTACATTAAATGTCTTAATGTGATTTTTATCAAAAACTTTGAAGAAAGAAACATAAACCCCCTAAGTCACATTGTTTTTGTTTTACAGAGTTGAATGGAAGTTTATTTTTCTGTTTCTGTCAAACAGGATCAGCTGCTGTGGCATTCATGAGCTACAACACAATGGAGAATCTACTGAATCCCGACTTCTTCAACACACCAAATGACACAGTTAAAATCATGATGTCCACTGTGATCTCAGCTACTCTTCCCAAAACCACCAACACTAAACTCACCAAACCAGTCAACTTCACCCTCAAACACATCAGAGTGAGAGGCTGAAATGTGTTTTTGTCCAACCTGAGAACTGAAAACGTCTCGGGTTTTGAATGTAACCGTGGTTCCCTGAGAAGGGGAATGAGACACTGTGTCCTAGGACGCTAATGGGGAATGGCTCCGGTATGACCGGTATCTGAAGCACATGTCAAAACATGACAATAACATTGGCCGGCGTCAGTCTATGACCTCACTACTGGTGTGACCAGAGTATAAATAGGGCACCTGTAGTACATGTCATTCACTTCTTGTCTCAAGGAGACGTGGGCAGGCATGCCTAAAGCATGGCAATGTGATGCAGTGTCTCATTCCCCTTTCTTGGGGAACCATGGTTACATTCGTAACCCGAGACGTTCCCTTTCGAATGAGAACTCGCACTATGTTCTAGGACGCTAATGGGGAACAAATGCCCACTCTGCCATGCTGAAAGAATGAGTGCCATGATTTCAACCGAACTAAACCGGAGTCACAGTTCCCCGTCCCAGCGGCTGTCGTGACTCCTATTACCTAGGGCCAGAAACCCTGGCTACATAGGGCAGCTTAGCTCAGGGCCTGGTATTAAATAATACCTTAAAGGGAATATAGCCAAGGATATAATTATATCCTCCCGGTCACTACAAGGGACACACCCCTAACAAGTGGAGGTCTCACGAGGGGAGACCTAGCAACACTCAAGGAAGCTCTGAGAGCAGAAGCCTCAGCAGGACAACTGTTCGACAAACCTCTAAAGCGAGAGGAGAATAATTATTTGGAGATGCTTGCCCTCTGGCCCTGTCTTTGGTTCCCAGACCAAGATGGGCCAGGCCCCCTAGACGCTTGGGGCGTGAACCCAGACCAGTGTGGTATATAGGTCTTAAAGGATGCAGACCATGCCTTAACCTCTCTGAACTTCCGACCAAGGTCTCAACAGATGTGCCGAAAAAGTTCAGATGGCAAAACTGGCACATTGAGAGTTTCTCTTTCTCCCCAATGTCTGCCAGGTTCACCCAGAGATGCGACTCCGATCGGCCGATCATGGCAGTTTGTTTTGTGGCACAGAGAGCAAGGTCTGTAGTGTGGTGCAGTTCTGCTATCGCCTCAGGGGTGAGCCCCTGACCCTGGTCCAGGTCTTTCAGCAGATCGGCCTGGTAAGCCTGCAACACAGCCATTGTGTGCAGAGCAGCCCCGGCCTGACCCACTGCCGCGGTTTGGTTGGCAGAGTGGGAGCCTTCAACGTCGAACCCTCCCCCAGCGAGAGATAGCTACCCAGCGTCTCTTCAACTGGTGCCATCGACTCATATCCATTATCCAAATCCGCAAATGCGGGCTGAATATGGTCTCCTCCATGATAACCTCCATGATAACACATCCTCTTCCAGCAGCTCGCCCTCATCAGCAACTGAAGAATGAGAAATAATAGCCATACCTGTCTTGAATTTCTCGGCTAGCCCCATCTGAGAGCCCCACAATCTGTTTCCTCCTCGCGTCAGCTGAAACAGGTCCTGATCCATTGGCCACAGGTGGTTGAAAGGGACAAACGAGAGCTGAGTTTCTTCATGGAGAAACTCTCGCAATGCTCGCATTCAGTCCCCTTGAGGACTGAGCGAGCAAACTCCTCACCCAAGCATTTCACGCACAGATTGTGTGTATCAGGTGTCAGATTTCTTCCTGAAAGCTTTTGCTGGCCTACTGCCTTCAACACGTTGCGAACAAACAAACAGCTCCTGAAGACAAAGAAAGAGGATGACATGTACTACAGGCGCCCTGTTTATACGCTCACCAGTAGTGATGTCATAGGCTGTGCCAATGTTATTGTCGTGTTTTGACACGTGCTTCAGACACCGGTCATACCCGAGGCATTCCCCATTAGCGCCTTAGGAAGCAGTGCAAATTCCCATTCGAAAGGGAACTTCTAATATTTACTGTTTGTAATATTTTCTGCATTTTCTTTCTTCTTTTTGCAGGAGTTCGACCCCAGCAGTTCTCTGTCCTGTGTGTACTGGAATATCAGTGAGTGGATTGTAGATGGTTGTTCTGTTATAAAGACCAACAGCAGCTTCACTGTGTGTTCCTGTGTTCATCTGTCGACATTCGCTCTCATCATGCAAACCAGCCGCCCATCAGAGGTACGAGAACATTTATAGTGAGCATTGAAGAACAGCACAGATTTGGCACTCATGTACTCTGACATGTCTTCTCAGAGGGACTCACTACTGGAGCTGTTGAATTTGGTGTGTGTGATCGTGGGGCTGGTGTTCTTCAGTTTGGCCCTGTTGACCTTTACCCTTTGTCAGTGGAGTCCTGGAGTGAATAATGTGGCTCGAATCAACCTCTGCGTGAGTCTGCTGTTGGCTCACCTTCTGTTCCTGCTCACACAACAGTTCCTGAGCCTCATACGCCCTCAGCAGGTGAGAATGATGAAGGAGCCCTACAGCTCAGCACAGCCTCACTGAGAATCATCATAACCGTCTCTCATGCTCTCCAGGTGTTGTGTGCCGTGATATCAGGTGTGCTGCACTTCCTCTTTCTCTCCGGCTTTGTGTGGATGTTCATTGAAGCTGTGCTGCTCTTCATCTGTGTGAAGAACCTATCACAGATCAGCTCCATTAATAGGGAGGTGCTTAGCAATAGATTCCTGTGTGTGATTGGATATACGGTTGCTCTCGTTGTGGTGGCCATGTCTGCTGTGGTGGATCCTAAAGGCTACGGAAGTGAAAAGTGAGTTTATCTGAGTGAATCGTTGCTTAACATCTTCATTCATGTTTGTTCATTGATTATCTTCCTCCAAACAGGTGCTGGATTAAAATGGATAAAGGCTTCATCTGGAGTTTTCTGGGACCTGTTTGCATGATACTAACAGTAAACACATTTCTCATTTATTTTTTCTCTTTTTTTTTTTTTTTTTTTTTTCTTTTTTGATTCTTTGTATCAAAGGATAAACAATGGGATTAATTACTAATTTTTTTTTTTTTTTTTTTTTTACTTTACAGTCAAACACAATTCTCTTCATCAAGATTGTCATCATTCTGAACTCAACTCTCACAAATCTCAGTGTTGAAGTTTCACACATGAAACAAACCAAGTAACAAACATGATTTAATTGCTCTATTAAAAAAAAAAAACATAATAGTCAATAAAGACACATTAACTCTCTTTTTTTTCTCTGTTTCTCTGCAGGATTATAGCATTTAAAACACTGGCTCAGTTTGTGCTTCTTGGTTGCTCCTGGATTCTGGGTTTCTTCACTAATGGCAATAAGACGCTGGAGATCCTCTTCCTGATCTTGAACTCTCAGCAGGGAACCTTCATCTTCCTGATCTATTGTGCCCTCAATAAAGAGGTCAGAAATTTTTCCATCCTATCTATAAGTAAACCATTTCAGTGTCACTAGAGACAGTATAAGAAAGAAAAGCATCGGTTTTACTTGTAAAAATGCAAATCTTGTCTTTTAAAACACCCTTTCTTACCAAAAACAAAAAAAACTCTATTACGGTTCATGAGTTTTAGCTCTTCTCGTCTTATTCTTTTCCAGGTCAGACAGCAGTACAGGAAGTGCTTCAAATGTCTTTGCTGTGGATTCAATAAAGTTTACAGTATCATGATCAGGAAATAAAACGTACTACTGAATTGAAAACATGATTCATTAAACATGAAAAACACGTTATACGAGTGTCTTATTTTATAGCTGTTAATACTGTTGATGTGAAGCTCAGAAACTGTTTTATTTATTTTTTTTTAAACAGGATTTTCTCGGTGGAGGGTGAAAAGCATATTTTGACAGATTCAGGGAAAGGGAAATAAACTATTTAGTTATAAATTATATTTTTGTTTGTCAAACTCAGAAAGCTGACTGTTTCTTCTACATAGAAGATACATACGGGATACACAATTGAGCAATTACAAATTCATTACAAATCACACTGTGCGACATGGATCTATTAAACGTGGGTACGACATGCATGTAGACTGTACGATGATGTTTTTATGTGTGCTGAAAAGAGGAAGTGGCTTGTCTGGCTATCACCAGACCAAGCTCAATTTAAGATTGAACATTGGTCTGGGGAGTCTGCTCTGTATTTTCTACTGCTCAAGAGGCGTGATCAACGAGCATAATTCAAAAGACTATCCAACTGTACGCAATTGATGACTCTGACTCTGTACGCAATTGGATAGTCCTTCAACCAATCAGACCACAAGAGGCGTGATCAACGGGCATCGATCCATCGCTTCTCTATCCGTCATTTTGTTAAACCCACCAATAGTGCGCCAGGTGGATAAGCCAGTCTGTGATTGGTTCCCACAAATGTGTAACAGAAGAAGGATAAATTAATGTACAGGTTTCCAGCCTGAGCTGCAGGGCGAAATCAAATCGCTGGCAGATCTGGCTGGGTTTACCCAGTCTAGGAAGTGGCGAAAGAGGAAGGGAAGAGAGCTTGAGGTTAGCAGTTTTAACGCCATGTCGCGTTGATTTCATGTCACTTTTTTATTGGCTGGTCAGTAGACGTGGGTCGTAGGAGCAAACACACTGTGTGGTGATCATGCTGAATTTCTGACACTGCCAGAAAATGATCATAGGCTATCTTTGGTCTCAAGACGGTGACAACAGCCGTCTTTGAACCTCTCTCATTGTACGACATAGGACCACCGATTAGGAGCCACGATCACAGAAATTGCCACGATTGTTTCACAATGGCAATCTTTCATCTGGGACAGCCGAAAACCGTGCAGTGTGTCCCGGGCTTTAGATGAAATCAACTGAAAATAAAAGATGATTTTTTTAATTGAAAATTGGTCACCATTATGGCGATCAGTGTTTCCTTTAGTTGGGCAGTTTGACTCTTGGCTTTTAATGTGAGTTTGTGGTCTTTGTAACAGTAATGACTAAAACAAATAATTTGTTGTAAAGCTGATTGGGTGATATAGTTTTCAGCATCATAAAATGGAGTAACTCATTAAACTTGTTCCTGACCAAAAGTGGTTATTTGTTATTAATGGATGATATTTACCAACAATACTTTCTTGCACCAGATCAGACATTCTGAATTTTGATTTTTAAATGTTGATGTTTAAATGCTGATGTTTCTGGCATGTTTTAGTTTTAGATTCAGAAGAATGTTCTTCTTCAAACATCTTTTGTCTTAGGATGTTTCCTGTTGTGCTTTTTCCATCTCCAGTTAAATGAATTTGGTACCCAAACAAATAATAATCAATCACAGCAATACCACTTAATTTGTCACTGATATTAAACACAATACGTATTTGTATTAAAGTAGAAAATGAGGGGAAAAAATTGTTTTTGTTTAGTAGTATAAAGATATTTCACTTGTATGCATAAGGAATTTTTATTTCTTATGCATATGTTGTGATTATTCTATCACTATTTTAATACCTTTTCTATGTAAAGCACTTTGAATTACCGTTGTGTATGAAATGTGCTATATAAATAAACTTGCCTTGCCTTGTACAATAAAGTATGTAATCCTCCTCAGTCTCAGAATTATTTGTCTTTTGGTATTTCAAATAAACCTTTTTACACCTTTCAACAGGTGAGACCACTTGCAAAACAAACAAACAAACAAAAAAAAATTCACAAATATACACTCTCCCTTTTAAAACTACTCCGAATGAATTTTGAAAACCCACAATAACTTTGAATCAATTTACACACGTCAAAGAATATACCTGTAACGACACAATACAGGAGTATGGTCACATTATCTTATGCAAAGGCTTTGTAATATTAAATAAAGCAACATACAACATATCATCAGTGTTTCTTGGTCTTCTCTTGGACTGAAGCACAGGCTCTCCTCTTCAGCTCAATGGTGACCCACAAAACAGACGATACAGAAACCCTTTAAATCCCAACAGAACATTAAACACTAACAGATCTCTCAAGACCTCACCATCTTCACTTATTATAGCCTTTATTTCTTTCATACTAAAGCTCTTATTGAGAACTAACAGAGGTTTAGATGTTGATGTTTTATTGAAAAGAATAAAGTTTGTTATTATGTTATGTCATTGTGGTGATCAGTGTTTACTTTAGTTGGGCTCTTGACCTTTGACTTTTTTTTTTTCTTTTCTTTTCTTTTTTTACTCTTGCTGTTTTAACTGTTTCTAAAGCACAAGTGTTAGATATCACATGTTTAATGTTCTATTGTTGCCAGTCAATTTTTTTTTTAACAGTGAGAGTGTTTGATCGTAATAATTCAGGTACCTGTGAAATAACAGTGCTTTTTTGTAAGACTTTTAATGAACAATTCTGTAAACGGTTTTCCTCTTTAAATTAGGATATTTTACTTTAATTTTACAGTTTTGGCAGCCGTAGCTGACAGTCATTCCACTGTTTTTAAACTTTTTTGTTTACAGTCACAGCAATGGTGCCAACTGTCCCGTTGCACCATTTGGTGGTGATTTCGTGAACTATTAACACCATTATTTTTGTAATTTTACATACTTTTATAATTTAAGAAAACAGAAAAATACTGTATAACTAATACAGTATTTTTTCTGTAAAAAAAAATAGTAATTGAATTACTGTAATTTGTCATTAATGGAATAATACTTAAAATAACAGCTGAGTTTTTAATTTTACTGATATTGTTTGTAAATTTACAGTTTTCAGCACAATTTAAAATAAAACAACTGTAAAACATTGTAAAATTTGGATTTGTTTTACAGTGCACCTATAATTTAATACACAATTTCATAGCTTTGATTACTTTGTTATTCTCAAACATGGAAATTTAAATAAAATTAGTGGATACTTCCAAACTTATAACTGTTATAACTGATACTATCTGAATCCATACCAACTGGACTCCTGTGTATCATAATGTTCATCGGCCTAAGACACGGGAAAACAATTAAGAGAACAATGATAAATGACATTGTTTCCCATCAGTCTTTATCACAGCAGTGGCTGATGGAAAGATTTAAGACACTGGGACAGAACTAATGTTTCAAATTTATTGAATAACAGTGTAACCAGGTGAAGTACATAGAGAAAAGTCCCTTCTCACCACTTAATAATTAGGTTTCTATATGCAGTCTCTGTGAGATGTTATTAATTTTGTATTTTTAATTATAATAGCCCTGTGTTTATTTGTTAGCATAATAAGACACAAACATTTTGAACTACTGTGTCACTTAGACACAAAGAGACTTCAAGAATCAGCTTATGAATCTCAACAATGGTGACAATTAAAAGCTTCATGCTGCAATGCATGCTGGGTACCTAGTCTTTGTGCAGTGAGTGCACTTTGACTTCACATTGTGACCACATCATGAGTATCCTGGGAGCTCATGGTAAGATCGCTGTGAGATCAAATTGTTGACTGGGTATCCTGTCTCAACTTTCACTGACACAGTAAAAGTGTTTTCTGAACACTAATACTGCAGCCAGAGAAGAAAACAAACAAGAGCCAGGAGCCCAACTACAGAAAACACTAATCAATTCTCAACTAATTCAAATGTTTGTTCCTATTCCCTTCCGTGATTCTGCTTGTTAACAGCAGGTGTTCATCACTAATGCTCAGTTCCGGGACTGAGTGGCAGAAGAGCTGCTGCATGACTGGAGTTAATAGGGGAAAACGTGAGTAAAACAAACGGTTATCAGTTTGAACTAAAAAGGTTGGACTCGATTATAGTGTTCCTTACAACTTATCAAAGATCCAGTGATCCATGAATATTGACATGCAGCCAGGAATCGTGTTTTCCTGACATTTATATGAGCCTGATTTAGATACATAAATATTTATCACTGTCATTCATCACAATTTTGAGAGTGAATCACGCATTTATATGCGGACTAGCCTATGTATTGAAGCGTGTATGTGGCTGCTTCTCAAGAATGGAAAACAAAAGTTTTATTCAAATTCTGAATATATTATAGGCCTATTAATTATTTTTTTATATCACCTAGACAGCGCGCAAAGAGCGCTCCCTTTATAATCACTAAAAGCTGTCACTCATTCAATGAACGCGATCTGAAGCCGACTACACAATGAATCTCTTATAATGTTAGAGAGGATTTGCACACGTGCAGAACTCGAGCGGTGAGTGGATTCTAACTTCAACACCTGTGATTGGCCATTGCGTCAACAACCATGTCTGTGATTGGCTACATTACTCACCGAAGTGAAAACATGTTGGAAACTGAATCATTTGACAAGTGCAAACACAGATACGCAGTGGATCTTTTGAGAACTCTTTTTCGCTAATAATATGCTATTATTACGAAGAAAACAGACCCTAGACCAGCAGTTATGGGCAGCTTTTCCCTCTAAAAGCAGTCAGTAGCAGAAGCAGCAGGCGGCAGTGGTTTGAGTGAGAAAATTACATGCTATTATCAAGTCCGTCTCCCTCGGTCCGGAGGGGGGCACAGGGATGTCCATGGGGTCCGTGGCCAAGCCTACCCTGACTGACCCCCCACCACCCTTGGAAGCACACTTGCTAATGCTGATGGTGAGGAATTACAGCTGAAACATCTCATAATGTACCTCAAACTGAGTAGCATCACTGAGAAACATCCTGCTCAAGGTTCAGTTATGGTAATGGACGTTTGTTTCCGAAATATGTGCTGTAAACGGTAGACCAATCACAACAGACTGGGCCATCTGACCAATCAGAGCAGAGTAGCTCGTGGAAAGGAGGGATTTAGAGAGACTGATTTATCCATCGAGTCGTTTGAGAATCATTGAACATTGTGGTGATGTGCAATGTATATTATGAGAAAATGAAACTGTTTTTTGACCTTTGATGCATGTAAACCTGTTGTTGGAGACCTCCAAAACTAAATTAGGAAACTTTAATATAGCATAATAGGGGCACTTTAAGAACATTATTAAAGATAACTAACTTAAAGATAAAGATAACCAGATAACTTTAAACCAACATTCTATTAATATTACTGGAAGAGCGTTTGTTCATAACTTTGAGAGAACCTCATAACTCATTCTCATAACTTTGGCTAACATTCGGGTAAGATTCTCTCAATGTTATATATGCAGCTAAAATTAAAAGAGGCTAATTTAAACTCAAATCTATATTTCATGTCCTCATATTTATTTATTCGCAGAGTAGCTGTGTAATAAAACTGACCTGAGAGCAGTTGAAATGAAGCAGTGAAGCAGTATTTCGAAAGCGTTCATCACTGCATGCAACGGGATGAACTGCATTGAAACGATGAGACGAGAGCTTTTGTTTAATGTAAAATGTATTGCACCCATGTATAATTTCCTCTGTGAATTCAGCTTAATGTTAAGTGTTTATTGTGTACAATTTTTTACAAGTTTTCAACACAACGATTACATGATCTAACATTTGACTAAACAAGAAGCAAAATATCTGTGTCAAATGAAACATCCACCAAAAGAAGAGAAAGACATTTATTTCTCAGTACAACTCAAGAATGTTTTCAGACTCGTTTTCATGTCAAATTCAAACTATTTTCTTTGGAAATTCTTGCCTAATACCAGTTTATCTCAGAGCTTTTCTAGTTTCTCTCACACGCTCTCTAGAGTTATATATCAGACATTCCTGTGAGAGATGTTCATCTTTTCATTGATTTGTTATTCGGTTTATTTGATCTTTTGGCTGGAACTGTATTTGTGTGCTCAGATAACATTGTCTTTATGATGTTTAACATTCATAATGACACTAAAGACGTCCTGATGTTGACTGTAGTTTTCAGTTGTCTTTGTGCTGATGATGTTCTTCACTGGAGCTGAAACCGTCCTGAGCGCCGCGGCGTCTCCACAAATCCATTCACTCCGGACAGTTTATTCACTTCAGGAAAAAAAATAAAATGAATTACATTAAATATTGTTGTCTTATTTTCCAAGTAAAAATATTACTCACATCTTGCATCCTTTCACAAAGTTAGTTTACTTCTAAAACATTTTTTCAGAGAATATATCAATATAACGGTTTGTTTTTCTTACATCATCAGCTTTTTTTTTCTTGTTTAAATCAAAACTGTAACAAAACATAAAAATGTTTATGGCAATGTGATGAGAAAAATATAATTAACTCAAGATATTTCCTCTGGAAACAAGTCAAGTCTTCTTAAGGATGTAAGTAATTTCTACCCACGTAGGAGGGGACGTCCTCGCGACCTTGTGCAACTAAAAGTTCTCTAAAGGCGACAAAAATTTACACAACATTAGGGATGTTCCTAAAATGTTCTCTTTTGGTTATGAAAGTGCTGCAGTTCAAGGTTCCTTATATGACTTTAGGGGGAAGTTCAATTTTGGTTACTCTATGGTCACATAGTAACGTTACAAGAGGACATTTGGGACGTTAACAGAACGTTCCCATACGGGTCCCTGTTAGTCAGATGGGGACGTTTTATTCGGGACTGTGCTGCAACATATCTTCCTGACCCATTTGGAAACATTGGTCAGCTCTATTCCCACCAAAATTTTCTGGGTTTCTGTGTTTTCACTGTTATACGCTAGGGGGCGCTATGACATATCTTCTGAAAGAGTACAGAATCTCCTGATCAAAAGATCAAAACACAGGGAAAGAAGCAGCAGAAACAAGCAATATCATATGTATTAATTTGCATATGTAAAATACCGCAGTCACCAACATCTCTGTTGATAATGTCTTGTGTGTTAACCAGGAACATACTCTGAGTTGGCTGAACTTACTCACAGAACCTTGTTAAGCTTGCTTTCTGGAATACCTCCCAGGAGATGTTGGCTATTTATTGATGACATAAGCGTCATGTTGTGGCATGTCATGTTGAGTCTAATGCTCAGGGGGGTATTCCAGAAAGCAAGGTTAACTTACCGTCACCCTGAACTCTCGGTTGATTAACCCAAACCTTGCTTACTCGAGGTATGCTGGTTCCAAAAATGCGAGACAACTCAGAGTATGTTCCTGGTTAACACACAAGACATTCTCAACAGAGCGACAAATCGATGATTCACCATGGAAACAGACGCTAAGAAAGAGCGTGCCATTCTACTTCCTTCTTCTTCTTTTGTTTAATGGTGATTTACATAACCTACTTAGTGCACATCGCCACCATTTGGTGGTTGTGCAATAATTGTTTCAATCTTTTCATTTAATAAGTAATCTTTACTCACTGAGAATAAGGATTATATTGTTTGTTTTATGCTAATTATTTGAATGCAGATCCATGTGTGAGATGACAATAAAATGAATAATATTTTAACATACCCTGAAAGTTACCTCCGTTTTTGGAACCGAAAGTTGAGGTTATCCGCTTACTTACTCTTAAACATACCCAGGTATGTCACATAACCTGCTTTCTGGAATACCCCCCAGGTTATAAAGGTAATGTGTTGAGATCAGTAACAGCATGAGATACAGCAGTGTTGTGATAATTGAATAATACACAGTATTTTAAAAACATTTAGTGCATACAAGGTTTTCTTCTACAGCAATACTTAGACACACACGGACATCAAGAATCAGCGTATGGAGCTCATGTTGAGATCACTGTGAGATCAAATTGTTGACTGGGTTATGTATGAATGACAAATATGAATCACATTCAGTTTATTAATTTGTTTATTTTAAAAGTATGCAATCCAAATGGATGGAAATTCTATGCACTTCAAATACATAAATCTTAAATTTAGACATAGGCCTAATTGTTTTTTTGAGTGTGTGCAAGCACTAGGTGTGTTGATGAACTCGATCTACTCCATCTGTGTTTTGATCATTGTTCTGAATCCGTTCTGGATGTAGTCTTTGACAATAACGTGATTTTCTCAGTTTTTTGCACAAAACCCTTTAAAAAACTCCACATCATGACTGTCTCGGAACGCTTTGGCGACGTCCTTGACCCCAGCGGAGACGTTCTGAGAACGTTCTGGGAATGTAAAATTTCTAGCAGGGTAAGGACGTTTAGATATTTCTGCTGAAAAATTATATATATAAACGTCTTTCTGCCGTTACGTTGACGTACTGTGCCTGCTGCGTGACTAGAACACTAAGCACTTTCGACACAATTTGCTTTCATTTCAATGAACACGGATTAAAGTTTCATCATCTATAGAACAATTAAGAAAATGTCCATATTTTAGGAAGCCAATGTTTCTCACCTGTCTGAAGAAACGTCCAGCAAACACTCACAGAATACAGCAGTCTATCATTTCAGCACAGCATCCAAGAATATCAGAGCTCACGTCGACAGTCTCTGTTCCTTCAGATGCTGTTTCACTTTTATGACAAGTGCATTTGCATTTGGAATTGCAGTGATCCGTACATTTCCTACAGGCATCTCTGTGTCTGTTAGAATCCATCGCTTGTTGATTCGTCTCAACCGGTGAGCTGATCTGGAAACATCAGATCTTCAGGTCTTTATCTGTGTGATCAGACTGTGATTTGCATATGTAAGGCCCTACAGGAGCGCCTGCAGACAACTCTCACACAACTAAAATCAGCATAAAACGCATCTTCCCATAACTATATGAAACATCTAAATTACATATGTCATAAGTCAAAAATAGTATGTAATGTCACAGAATCAACTTCAATATATTAATGTATACCTGAAACTACATTATAAGGGTTAAATCAGAAAAAGCTCGTAAAGTAACAATTGCAGGTTACCACATTTTGCAGGGTAGGTTATTCTCTAAAATTATCTGTCATATTTTCTTCCTTGATGAAAGAGGTTTGTGATGAATAAATATGATTTATGTCAAAATGCCATCATCGTTTGTCACTATCAAACAAATAAAGCTTTAGCATTGGGATTTTTATTTCAGGAATCATTAGATGAGAGAAAAGCATCATGTTATGTTGCTTAAAAAAAACTGTATCCATTTGAATTTGTACCAATTTCTGAGCACATTTTATTGAAAATAATGCAGTTTGTTTTATTGAAATCTGCAGTTCATTCCTATGGGATGTTCTGTACAGCTTGTGTAAGTTAGCAACAGTAACTAAGGGGTGGGGCTTATGGTCACTTGACCAATAATATTTATATATTTACTTACTTGTATTGAACAATCATGAAGGTTTCCACAAGTGGGAAAATATGCAAACTTACAAGAAATGAGCAGCTGTTTTTTAAAGCAAAACTTCCTAAGAAGTTCTTGATAAGACCGAACAAGTCATCGCTTCAGGACAGAAACCTGATTGGAAATATTCAAAACACTTTCGAAAAACACTTTCGAAATGAAAATCTTTGCAGAACTTGATGAATCCCCAGAAAGCAAGCAACCACTGAAACAATGTTAAATCAATGTTAATGTGTCAACGTTAACCACATTTGAATCAACAATTCACGTTTGAACCCGCAATTAATGTTGAAAAAATGTGAACTTTTATAAAAAAATTCAAAGGTAATGGCACTGAATCAATGTTACAATGTGATGTTGGTTCAACATCATTCTTGCGCTCTCAGAAAATGAAACATTCACAGGAAAATCCCCAGAGTTAAATTAACTCTACTCAGAGTACATATGGTCCCTCTCTACATAGAGTTAAAATAACTCTGAATCAGTGTTTAAGTTAATGAGATAATTAAGAGATTAATTAAGTGATGATTGAGCATTAATGATGAACACCTGATGATAATGAGCAGAATCACTGAAAGAAAGAGAAACACAAGAACTACAACTGACTTCAGCCACAGCTTTAGATGAAATCAACTGAAGATAAAAAAAAAGACATTAAATCTCTGAAGATCTCAGCAGAGGAGGATTAAACAACTCCACAAACAGCATTACCAGCTTCACACATTACTAACCAGACTGACTTTATTTCTGTCAGACATCTACAGAAGCTCTTCTTGAGAATTAACAGAGGTTTAAATGTTGATGATTTATTGAAAATGTTTGGTCACCATTATGGTGATCAGTGTTTCCTTTAGTTGGGCAGTTTGACTCTTGGCTTTTTATGTGAGTTTGTAATTCAAAACACATAATCTGTTCAAATCAAAAGAAGCCATAAACAAAACTTGTCATGAAAAAAATGTTATCAAGAATCAGCATATGAATCTCAACAATGGTGACATACTTAATGCTGCAATGCAGCATTAAGTATGTCACAACTGACCTTAAAAGGTACAATTTAACAAAGACGATGAAGGATGAAGCACAGTGTTCCTCTTAATACATTTTTGGGAATGCTACAGTTTAGCATTGACTGCATAATCAAAACATGAAAATGCTTTATCCTCATGATCCTTGAACAACATATGATTCAATAAACTGACCTTTGTGTTAATGTACATTATTGTATTAATATGAAACCAACAGAAAATGTGACTTTTTTTAACCAAAGTTTTTATTTATTTAAACACAAATAATGCAGATCAAAGTTGTAAAGACACAGAAGAATCAGAACTAGCCTCAAGTTACATAAAACAGAACTACGAACAACTGAATGAAAATCATATAGGAAATCTTACAAGATAATGCAAAAATTAAAGTAACCATGAAGAACCCAAACCCATGTGCTGAATATGACAAAATGACATTTTTTGTGCAAATGACATGATTTCTTTCTGTTTCGTAATTTCATATTACAAGCTTTTATGAGACTGTTGAATAAAAGACAATACAATACACACTGACTAGTGACCATTCAGGACAATAGTGTCATATCAAAGGCATTTGTACAGAAGGATGATACTTATGACAAATGAAAAGTGTAGTAAATCTATATGCTCTCGTGCCCTATTAAGTCAAACTATTTATTTCATACTTATTCATACCGTTTTATTCATTTTTGCCCTTCTTTTTTTATTCTTTTTTACCTTGATCTTGTTGAATGTGTGTGTAATTGCTTGTTTACCTGCGGTCGCAGCGAGCTCCCCGACTACAGGTACTCCACAAGCAGTCGCAGCTACACCTACAGCTGCTAATGCACCGATTCCCAATACAACACCGGTTCCCTTTGCAACCTTCTTCAGCCTCTTCTTCAGTCTTTTCTTCTTTTCTTTCTTCTTTTCCAATTTCCGTCTCCGCTCTTCCTCATCAACTCCCACTTCAGCCTTCTTCAAGTTCTTCTTCTTTCTTTTCTTCTTCTTTTCTTTCTTTTTGTCCAATTGCCGTCTCCGCACTTCCTCATCCTCATTCTCCTCTTCCTCACATGTGGGTGATAAAAGCATGATGTTAACTGCACCAAAGCAGAAAGTTTTGTGAATAAGACAGTCTATAGCGAGCTCAATTCATATAGAAATTAAGCGTTTGTGCTAAATAATAATATTAAACTTTATTTTATAAAGCGCCTTAAAAAGCAGCTTCTCAAAGCGCTGTACACAAAATAAGCAATAACAAAAAGATGGTTTAAAAATAATCCCCAGTGTTAAATGAACACCCTCAGTGTACATATGTGTCCACACTACAGGCTGTTAAAGTAACACTGAATCAGTGTTAAAGTTAATGAGATAATTAAGTGATTAATTAAGTGATGATTGACATCAGTGATGAACACCTGCTGATAATGAGCAGAATCACTGAAGAAAAGAGAAACACAACTACAACTGACTTCCAGACATTACACATTATTACACTTATTACTAACTTGTTTGACTTTATTTCTGTCATTTGACTACAAAAGTTTTTACTGAGAATTAGCTGAGGTTTATATGTTGATATTTTAATTAAATTTTTGTTTGAGATCACCATTATGGTGATCAATGTTTGAGAACTTTCATTTATATTACTGTCATTCTCTTCCTATTGTGCTCAACCAAAGGGAACACTGATCACCATAATGGTGAGTTCAAACAAAATCATTTTTAGGAAAATCATCATCAATTTCTGAAGTCAGCTTATGTGATGTTCTCTCAAATTGTATTGACAATTCAACATTTAAGATGATTTTGGGAAATCAGTGAACGCAACTACATAAAAATAACTGCAGAAGTGGAGGAAATAAGTGAAAATACTTTTTTTTTTTGCTTGACAAAATGGCACTCAAGCCAATCAAGTAATCTTAACGAGTTTTCTGAGTAAACAAGGAATAGTATGTGAATAGTACAGGTTAAGACATTAAGTAAAGTTAACTAAAAAGCGTTAGTTAAAACAACTGTTGGATTTTACTGTGCACTGTTCAGACACAAGACATTATTACTCATCCGTGTTTTATCTCAGAAATATAGCCAGAGAGAATACAAACATCAGACAGATTTTGAGTGTATATAAATCTGCGTATCATCAGCATAAAAGTGACAATGGAAGTGGTGACCGATAAATATTAAAGATTTAATCGCCCAAGACTGAGCCCTGAAGAGACTGACAGCAACTCAATCTGATTTAGCACTTTACACTAAAAGAAATTTGGTGTGGAAACAATTTTCACAAACAATTAACGGCAAGTGACACATTGATAAAAACAACATTTTAAACTGAAAACGTTGAAAAACAAAACAACGTGAAACATAATCTAATAATAAAACATACTCTCTTTGTTTTATTTACAACTTAGAAAGAAAAATGTACAGTCTAGGAGAGAACCTATTTGAGAACACATTGGACACACGAGCTTGTCTGGCTATCACCAGACCAAGCTCAGTTTAAGATTGAACATTGGTCTGGGGAGTCTGCTCTGTATTTTCTACTGCTCAAGAGGCGTGATCAACGAGCATAATTCAAAAGACTCTGTACGCAATTGGATAGTCCTTCAACCAATCAGACCACAAGAGGCGTGATCAACGGGCAACGACCCATAGCTTCTCTATCCGTCATCGTGTTAAACCCACCAATGGCACGCCAGGTGGATAAGCCAGTCTGTGATTGGTTCCCGCAAAAGTGTAACAGAAGCAGGATAAATGAATGTACAGGTTTCCAGCCTGAGCTGCAGGGCGAAATCAAATCGCTGGCAGATCAGGCTGGGTTTACCCAGTCTACACATGAGCACATTCAGGTGTAGAAATGAGACAGTAATTAAATAGGAAGATAGTTACAAGTTTAATCATTTGTATTCATGTATCCACATACCATCATCATCATCATCATCATCATCATCTTCATCTTCTTCATCATCATCATCATCTTCATCTTCTTTATCATCATCATCATCATCATCTTCTTCTTCATCTTCATCATCACCATCATCATCATCATCTTCATCTTCTTCATCTTCATCTTCATCTTCATCATCTTCATCATCATCATCTTCTTCATCATCATCATCATCATCTTCATCGTCAGAATATTCATCATCTTCTTCATCATCATCATCATCATCATCATCATCATCTTCTTCTTCATAACAATCACAATCATCATCTCCATTATCATCCGACATTTCCTCTTCCGATTCTATAAATTTAAAATTCATGCAGGAGAAAAAAAAATCAAATTAAAATGGTCAATAAATACAGTGTTTGTCCAGTTTACTTCAGTTTCTTTAGTTCATTCAACTTACACCGTGTCTACACTAGACGTGACTGTTGAAGCTGTCTACACTGGACGCGACAAAGCGACCGGTGCAAAGCATTTTACGTTCATGTCAGTACGTCATAAATAGAACGAGGCATCACTGCGCCACATCCAGTGTAGACATCATCACTGATTATAATGTGTTATATTGTCTTTGGTCACGTCGCATCGCGCCGCTCGCCTCCAGTGTGGACACGGTGTTAATTACTGACTGACGCTGGTTTAAGTAAATCCAACATTTTATTTATTTCGTTTTTGTTTTGAGACAAATCTCAAATTACAACGACGTCATTACATATGTAAATGGTTTAATGTAGCTCCTCTGGCTGACAGAAACTAGAATATCAAAAGGAAGCAAAGCCTAAGCCTTTCAGGAAATCTTGGGGATTCAGACACTTGCTCTAAGTTGAAATACAGACTAAAGACGATACGCTTACATTTGACTCAGACTGATCTGCCAGAATCACTCAAATCTAATTCGTTAGACTTACTTAAAAAAGCATGCAAACCGATTGCCTTAAAAAAACAGTGAAATAGGAAAAGTATGTTGTACTGACAAATGCTTAGTAGGTATAGTTCACTTACACAACATTATCAACTGCAAGATATTGTCACAAATATAGAGGGATTATATCAACACAAATAAAAGTTTCACAAGGTGTTCATGACATAAGTATTAGCAATAAAATTGTAAAAGATCATTAATTGATATGAAAAACGGACTAGTTAATGATTTTGTTAGAAGCTATAAGATTTCAATTTATGAAGTAAACGTATGTGTTCTCTCAAGCATCTGTTAATTCTCAATGAGAACTGTAGAGGAATGACAGAAATAAAGTCAGTGTGGTTTGTAATAAGAGAGATTTAATGTCTTTTCAGTTGATTTCATCTAAAGCTGTGTCTGAAGTCAGTTGTAGTTCTTGTGTTTCTCTTTCCTTCAGTGATTCTGCTCATTATCATCAGGTGTCTTCAATAATCAAACAATCATCACTCAATTAATCACTTAAGTATCTAATTAACTCTAACACTGCTTCAGTGTTACTTTAACACCCTGCTGGTGGTTCCCATATGAGCACTGAGCGGTGTTAATTCAACACCGGGGAATTTACTGTGATATACTGATGTGTGACTAGAGGAAGCGTTACTTATGGTTTTCTTTACACCAACACCCACCTTTGTCCTTTAATTAGGATAATTAGTAATCCCTGTATTGGCCTACAGCGCATAGATATTATTTTAGTTGTTTGATAGCCCAACTATACCTGTAAATGGTTAGGGGTGTTGAGAAGGCGCCTAGACGGCCACACATTTTTGTACTACTAATAATTGTAGAATAAAACTTGCCGCTGAGAAAATTACTAGAACTACAATAACAAAAAAAAATCTAGCTGTAGTCTGTGGGTGTCATATTAGGTTAGTTAATTTAGACTGACCTGTGTTTCTTGATGTTGTTGTGTCTCTTGCAGTCACTCAGCATTTGTCTGAATGAACTGAATAAGAGTAACTGAAAGTGTCACACACAAAATATGAGGAATTGCCTCCCGTGCAGAACACATATAACGTGCAGCAGTGTGTTTTTGGCCATGACAACATGAGTTCACCAGAGTTTAGCAACATCGGATGAAACTGATCATCACTTTAACGGAAGGACTAACAAATGCAAATAAAGCTACAGCCAAAAACTCAATAAACTGCAATTCAACAAACATCAATGTATCTTTGTTGTCAATATGAAATGACTGTTTGATGTCATATGAAGCCAAAAAGACCAAAACTTTATTTTAGTTCAGTTTTATTTATTTAAGTTTATACTTTAATTTAGATTGAGAGTGTGTGAGACAGACAGATGAACTAAAAACGCTTTGAGGTTCATTTCTACACGTGGTTTTTGGAAATGAAGTCTCACAACATTCTTGAGCTTTGAGGGTTTCAACAAGTCTTTATCTTTGTTCATTTGATTTAGTGTTGTCACAGTCTTACCGTGTTATCTTTTGGTTTTGTTTTTCTTTCTGTCTGTTATCCGTCGCTGTCCGTTTTGAACATATTGTGAACACCTGGTCTAGATTGACTGTGGGTTTTCTTTGTTTTTCATTTTGCTGTTTTCCCCTAGAACTATGCAATAAATACATATTTTGCAACTGTATCTATTTTGTGATTGGCCTTTTTAATTGCAGTTATGAGCCGAACTGTAACCGTGTGTTTCTCTAGTTCTCTAGAGATCAGTTACACTGCAAAAATGATTTTACTTATGATTTTTTTTAAATGGTTTTTGTCTTGTTTTCCAGTAAAATTATCTAAACATTCTTAAATCAAGACACATTTACTTGAGAAACAAAGTGACTTAAGAAGAATCAGAATGATGTGAACCCGATCTCAGGACTGGTGTTCTTTTTATCAGTTATAATTGCACAAAATATTTAAGAAAACTTTCATTTTACACATTTAAATATTAATCGAATTCAGTTGTAGCAAAATGTTGAAGAGTTGTTTTGCATTTGCAGATTGAAATGGTAAACTGTAGAAACGTGAGACGTCAGAAATCATCATTCCAGCAGCAGAAGAGCCTGTTGATAGAGATGTTTATCATGTCTGGGAGGATAGACATTCCCAGCTAACTCACTGCGTTCCCTGCTCTTATCCATGCTAGGCTGCATGGATGGCAGGGAGTTCTTTCCCAGAACAGAACCATACCGATCCAAACTATATGCTAATAGTCAATCATCTTTGACGATAGTGGTCCTGACAGGTCTAAGGCTGTAGCATTTTTAGAAGATCTCGCACTGATCTTTTCAGTATTAAATCATTACAATGATCTTTCTATCGCAATGGCTTAATTTATATATTTTTTCTATTCATTAATGCTTAAACTTCCTAACTATTTAGGTCCGTTATAAAACCACTTTAATAAGCAACACAAAAACATTCTATTAAAAACATTAATCCAATTGCTGAAAGAGAAAAAAATTATCAAAAGTCAAGGGTCAAGAGCCCAACTAAAGCAAACACTGATCACCATAATGGTGACTTCAAACCAAACATTTAATAAAACATCAACATCTAAACCTCTGTTAATTCTCAAAAAGAACGTATAGACATATTGGCAGTAATAAAGTGACTTTACTGTGTAGAATGTTGAGTTGAACATGTAAGTTTCAGGAACATCATATTAACCTTCAAAAAACTGGAAATTTTAATGTTCCCATAACCAAAACAGAAAGTTAACGTTCTTAGAACAAACATTTGTTAGCTGGGTTTTTAAATACACCCCTGAGGATATACATTTCAATCAGCTTCATAACTCATCAAGTTCTACAAAGATTTTCATGTCAAAAGTGTTTGAATGTTTCTGTAAATAAGACATCCTTGTCAGAGCAAAAAAAAAACACGTTCTGTCCTGAAGCGATGTGTTCAACGTGCAGTTCGACCTGTTCTGTCTTTTCTTGAAAACAGCTGCTCTTTCCTCATTTCTTGTAAGTTTACATATTCTCTCACTTGTGGGAACCTTCATGATTGTTCATTATACAAGTATGTAAATATATAAATATTATTGGTCAATTGACCCTAAGCTCCACCTCGTAGTTACTGTTGCTAACTTACACAAGCTGTACAGAACATCCCATAGGAATGAACTGCAGATTTCCATGAAACAAACTGCTTTATTTTCAGTAAAATGTGCTCCCAAAGTGGTAAAAAAAATATTGGATTCTGGTTCTTTAAGCAACAGAACATGATGTTCAAAAGCATTTTTTATTCCTCTTCAGTTTATGGTAATATTAATGAATTTCAGTATTTCAGTATTATTCTTTTATTTAAGTTCTTATAGTCATTTATTAGACACTCAATCAAAGATACTTTCATTTTAGAGAATAATCCACTGCAAAAACCTGCAAATGTTACTTTAATGAGGTATTTCTACCTGATTTAACCCTTATAATGTAGTTTCAGGTATAAATTAATATATTGAAGTTGATTCAGTGACATTAGATAATATTTTGGACTTGAATAAAATCATTTAATTTATATATGTGACCCTGGAGCACAAAACCAGTCATAAGTCTCACGGGTATATTTGTGGCAATAGCCAACAATACATTGTATGGGTCAAAATGATCAATTTTAGTTTTATGCCAAAAATCATTAGGATATTAAGTAAAGATCATGTTCCATGAAGATATTTTGTAAATTTCCTACCGTAAATATATATAAAAAATATTATTAGTATTAATATGGATTGCTAAGGACTTCGATTGGAAAACTTTAAAGGCGATTTTCTCAATATTTAGATTTCTTTGCACCCTCAGAATCCAGATTTTCAAATAGTTGTATCTCGGCCAAATATTGTCCTATCCTAATAAATCATACATACATGGAAAGCTTATTCATTTTTATATTCAGCTTTCAGATGATGTGTAAATCTCAATTTTAAAAAAATGACTCTTATGACTGGTTTTGTGGTCCAGGGTCACATATTACTATTTTTAGGTCACTTAGTGTACATGTCTGTGTGGCTGCAGAGAAGACGATGCTTCTGAAACAAACCATCATCTTTCATATAGTTATGGGAAGATGCATTTTATGCTGATTTTAGTTGTGTGAGAGTTGTCTGCAGGCGCTCCTGTAGGGCTGTACATATGCAAATCACAGTCTGATCACACAGATAAAGACCTGAAGATGTGATGTTTCCAGATCAGCTCACCGGTTGAGACGAATCAACAAGCGATGGATTCTAACAGACACAGAGATGCCTGTAGGAGTTGCTTTAATGCTTTAAGTGCAAATGCACTTGTCATTGAAGTCAAAAGTCATCCAGAGCGAGTGTCATGGCACACATTTGTTTATTATTTCTTAGCACCATCTTGTGGCAGTTTGGTGTAACAACAAAGAACGTTGATGATTGTGAGCTGTTTTCTTAGTGGTTGGTTTAGATCATGTGACTCTTGGGTTCGAGGTTAACCAGGAAATAATCAGTGTTGCAGATTCTTTCCATGCGGTTGGTTTCCTTTAACATTATTAAACATTATTATGTGTTGTTGCAGTTTTGATTTAAACAAGAAAAAAAGCTGAGGAAGTAAGAAAAACAAACATAATTATATTTTCTGGAAAAAAAAAAAAAATGTTTTAGAAGTAAACTAACTTTGTGAAAGGATGCAAGATGTGAGTAATATTTTTACTTGGAAAATAAGACAACAATATTTAATCATTCATATTTTTTTTCCTGAAGTGAATAAACTGTCCGGAGTGAATGGATTTGTGGAGACGCCGCGGCGCTCAGGACGGTTTCAGCTCCAGTGAAGAACATCATCAGCACAAAGACAACTGAAAACTACAGTCAACATCAGGACGTCTTTAGTGCCATTATGAATGTTAAACATCATAAAGACAATGTTATCTGAGCACACAAATACAGTTCCAGGCAAAAGATCAAATAAACCGAATAACAAATCAATGAAATAATGAACATCTCTCACAGGAATGTCTGATATATAACTCTAGAGAGCGTGTGAGAGAAACTAGAAAAGCTCTGAGATAAACTGGTATTAGGCAAGAATTTCCAAAGAAAATAGTTTGAATTTGACATGAAAACGAGTCTGAAAACATTCTTGAGTTGTACTGAGAAATAAATGTCTTCTTCTTTGTCTCCTTTTGGTGGATGTTTCATTTGACAAATATATGATGATTAGTCAAATGTTCCCAGCAGGCACAGGATGTAGACTCCGTCAGACGTTGGATTTTGGTTGAAAATGAAAATTGGTTTGACGTCTAAATCCAACGTTTGTTTGATGTCAAGCTCCAACGACGTTGAATTTAGGTTGGAATAACATTCCAACATGCATTCTGGGTGCATCATGCAAAACTAGTCTATGGTTCCCAGAATGCATTGTGGCATTAAGCACGTCACCATTGTTGAGATTCATATGCTGATTATTGATGTCTGAGTGAGTCTAATAAATGCTGGAGACATTTGGAAACGTCAGTTAAGAAGGACTTATAGGTGAAATGCCAAGTTCTCATAAAAAAAACATGCAAACAGATTACTTTAAAAAAACAAGTAAAGTGAAATAGTATGTTGTGTTAACAAATGCTTAGTTAGTATAGTTACTTACAGAACTGTAGAGAGTACTTGATAATTTACTTTAGATTTACTCTTGACATAATATAACTACCATTGTTGTGTCTTGATGTTGCATCAATAGAAAGAAAATTACAGTAATATGAAGGTTCCAAGTGCCCACCCAAAAGAAACACTGATCACCATAATGATGGGTTTTTGTTTGTTTGTTTTTTTTTTTTGCTTGTATGCATGACCACATTTAATATTCATTTATAATATGTTTTTGTTCACAAGATAAATGAATGACACATTCCTGCTTTGTATTTTACCTTTGAATGTGTTAAGTGTGAACACACAGTGTTTATGCCAGATTAAGGTTCTATAGACGAAGATGGAAGGACCTGAATAGGACCCAAAAATAACATTCTAGGTTGGTCTCCTAAAGGTCCTGCAAACGTCATGGAAATGTAGTATAGAGGCCCTTTTAAGGTACAAGTGGCCGTCACTGGGGTGGTACCCTTAAGGGTACATTTTTGTACCTCTAAGTCAGGGGTAGGCAAGTTCGGTCCTAGAAAGCTGATGTCCTGCAGAGTTTAGCTCCAACCCTACTAAGCCACCACAGTATAAAACTCATGGCTCCCAGCATGCATTGCAGCATTAAGTATGTCACAATTGTTGAGATTCATATGCTGATTCTTGATATCTTTGTGCGTCTAAACTCTTAGTCAATGAGGAGTTTAGTTAAACATTTTTTCTCATGACAGTTTTATGTTTATGGTTTCTTTTGATTTGAACAGATTATGTGTTTTGTTGTTTGTCACTGTATCACAAACTCAAAATAAAAGCCAAGAGTCAAACTGCCTAACTAAAGAAAACACTGATCACCATAATGATGATCAAACATTTTCAATAAAACATCAACATCTAAACCTCTGTTAATTCTCAATAAGAGCTTCTATAGATGTCTTTCAGGGTTGGAGCCAAACTCTGCAGGACAGCGGCTCTCTAGGACCGAACTTGCCTACCCCTGCTCTAAGTAGAGGAAAACAATGGTATAATTGTACCCTAAGGACCAGGATTCAAATCTGGGTTCTCAAGAGTCACATGCAAAGTCCATATAAAACATCCACAGTATATGTAATATTCATGTCTTATGGTACTGCAATATAAATGTAAGAATTGATAGTTTCATGAGAAACCAGTTGGAATTCAGTTAGCAGTTGAGTACAAATCCTTTACTGTTTGACATGCTCAGTCTAAAAGCACAAAAGAGACTATTGTTTCTCTGACATGTACAGGAGACTAAAAATAGATGCTGTCTTGAATTAAAATGCCTCTGTTTACTGGAAAAGGTAGCACCAGGGTGTGTCCATTTAAGAACTCTTTCACTTTGTATTTGATCCTTTAAGGTACAAATTTATGAGTCCCATAAAAATCCATGCACCAAACACAAAATACCCAGTCAACACGTGGGATCATGCGATGATCACAGTGACATCACACCATTCTCATACGGTGATACTCTCAGTGTGAGTAATATGAGAGCTCATTGTAAATTCAAAATGTTGAGCAGGTTGAGAGGAAGCGGCCAAAATATCTTTATTTCTGTCAGACGTCTACAGAAGCTCTTATTGAGAATTAACAGAGGTTTAGATGTTGGTGTGTTATTGGTTCGTTAACTATTTTCTTGCTGCTTTTGTCATAACAAACTCAGTTACAGCAGCCAGATAAAAACTAGCATTAAAACATTAAGCATTAGCATTAAATTCACCAAAAACACCTGAATTTGTCCCAGATTCTCAGATTACGTGTGCTCTAGACTGAGCTCAACCTATTTAAGCTTTATCTGATTTGTGTGGCATTAAACACCTCTCTTTTACAGTTTTGTAACTGGATTGATGACATTCTAAACTACAACTACGAACACATTTTCTATCATGCATGCCTATGAAAGACGAATGAGCCAATCAGAGTAAGTGTGGGGTGGGGCGACACGTGCAGCCCCAGGTTCAGCCCCACCCCGATCTGCAGGCTGCAGCCAAGTGTACTTGAAAAATAACCACTAGATAAAATCAGAGGTGTAAAGTCCAGGGGTCCGAAAGTAAAAGTCCTGCCATATTTTTATTCCACTCATGAACTCAGTCAGCTGATTTCACTAATTAATTCTACCTCCTGGCTGAAAAACTGTGCTACTTAGCAAATCAAGGTGTTTGGAACAAAATACCAAGCAGGACTGTCCACCTCATTCAGTTTTTCTGATTAAAACACTGCTGGAGATCATGCTGAAAGTCACATGGTTACTATAATCAATACTTCTCATAACAAGCAAACTGAATACCACTACATGACTACTATATCTGTATCAGCAACAAGTAGCCAAAACCATCTGCTTATGTTTTCTCTTGCTGTTCTCACCATAACAAACACAGTTACAGCAACCAGAGAAAATCTAGTGTTAAAAAGTCAAGGGTTAAGAGCCCAACTAAAGCAAACACTTATCACCATAATGGTGACCAAACATTTTCAATAAAGCATCAACGTCTAAACCTCTGTTAATTCTCAATAAGAGCTTCTGTAGATGTCTGACAGAAATAAAGTCAGTCTGGTTAGTAATGTGTGAAGCTGGTAATGCTGTTTGTGGAGTTGTTTAATCCTCCTCTGCTGAGATCTTCAGAGATTTAATGTCTTCTTTTATCTTCAGTTGATTTCATCTAAAGCTGTGGCTGAAGTCAGTTGTAGTTCTTGTGTTTCTCTGTCCTTCAGTGATTCTGATTGTTATCATCAGGTATCTTCAATAATGCTCAATCATCACTTAATTAATCACTTAATTATCTCATTAACTCCATTAACATAAACTGATTCAGTGTTACAACAGCCTGTAGTGTGCACACTGAGCAGTGTTCATTTCATCTGGGCTAACCTCCATGGAAACTGAGGACAAAACTGGCTGTTAGACAGCCCAGGTCAAACCCATCTGGGCTCCACATGGCTGTGCTGGCTGGGTGGCCAGAGCAGGAGCGACTGCTCAATGTATGTATCTGCCACAATTTTTTTTTCAGCCAAACTGACTAAATGTCAGAGGTGGAAAGTCCAGGTTCAGAAAATAAAAAGTCCCGCTCGGTATTTTGTTCCAAACACCTGGATTTGCTAAGTAGCACAGTTTTTCAGCCAGGAGGTAGAATTAATTAGTGAAATCAGCTGACTGAGTTCATGAGTGGAATAAAAATATGGCAGGACTTTTACTTTCGGACTCCTGGACTTTACACCTCTGTAAATATATAACCAAAATATCATTCACAGTGATTAAAATGGCCAATTTTTGTTTGACTGAATATGAGTGTGTGAGTGTGTAAATGCATGTAAATACATGAAATGGATTGTTGTGAACATTATATATTTTTACTTAAATATTGTGAATATTCAGTTGCAATCTGTTAATGTTTTTGTTTTTTTTGTTTTTTTTTCACGAAAGAGAATATTCTATATTAGTTTTAATAAGTCTTAATTTGTACTTTGTTTCCAGTGCTCAAATTTGTGTATGCCTATATAAAATAAATATTTCATGGAGAATAATATGTTTGGTCTGTGTTGTGAAATGGGATTAAAGTAATAATGTATAATAATAAATACTAAATAAATAATAATAATAATAAACATAAATATATGCATTCTAAAAGCATATCGAAAAAGGTTCAAAATGGAACCCATGCGGCTCATTAATGCACCTTTAAGTGAAGGTTCCAATTAGAACCTTTTCAAAAAGGTTCAAAAATGAACCTTTAAGTTTCCCCCACAGTTGTAATTTCCAGGAACCTCAAAAGGTTAATTTTTGAACCTTTTCTTCTTAGAGTGAACAGGTTTACAAATTTAAGGGTTAATGGTTTTATAAACAATCTATTATTTCCCTTCCTTTGAAGCCAAATAACTATGACTTTGTGCTGTATCAATTGGAAGAAAATTACAATAATATAAATGAAGTTCAAGTGCCCAACCAAAGCGAACACTGATCACCATAATGGTGAGTTAAAACAATTTTTTTTTATGAAAATCAACATCAATTTATGAAGTCAGCTTATGTGATGTTCTCTCAAATGTTTCAGTTGTCTTGACAATTCAACATTCAAGATGACTTTGGGAAATCAGTGAATGGAACAAGAGAAAGAAAACTGCAGAAGTGGAGGACATGAGTGAAAAGACTATTAAGAATTACCCCACCTCAACAATTGTAAGTTAAGACATTAAGTAAAATGAACTAAAAAATGTTAGTTAGAACAACTATTGGCTTTTACAGTGCTTTAACTTTAACTTATTTCTTGCTGCTCCCTCCAGTTGAAGCTTCAGACAGTATCGCTCCATTAGCAGCAGAGGCCAGTGCTGCATTTCCAGCAGCAATTAAAGCTGAAGGTAGTGGCGCTCCTTTATTAACAGAGTCGAGTGCTGCATTTCCAGCAGCAATTAAAGTTTTAGATAGTGTCGCTCCTCTAGCAGCAGAGGCCAGTGCCGCTCCTCCTGCAGCTGCTGCTCCGGAGATTAAAGCTGGAGTTAGTGTTCCTCCAGCAAATGCTGCTCCTGCACACACTGCCACACCTGTTCCCACTAAGGCCACCTTATTTAACACCCTTCTTCTTTCTTCCTGCCTTATCTTTTCGTCCTCTTTTTCTATTTTCCTCTGAGCTTCCTTGTACATCTCATTTGTGTAATGCTCTCCTCCGTTCTCCATCACCATTCGGTCGATCTTCTCCAGCAGTTCAGTGACCTGTGATCGATTTTCTTCATCTTTGTTATTGAACACATGATAACCGCCTTTACACTTTCTAACTAGCTCATTAATCTGCTTGTTTTTTGTCAGAAACTCTTCTATCGATATTTGTAACTGATCTCCTCTAGTGAACAGAACGATGGTGTAACGAGCAGCATCTTCTCCAAAGTTCTCCTGAATCCATTTCACAGTGTTTTTCTCCTCTTCTGTGAATCTCACGTCCAGTCTGATGACCAGCAGAAACGCATGAGGACCAGGAACAGACATGTGGACACACTTCTCAATCTCATCCTTCAGTTGTTCTTCACTGATTTTTGTATCAAACTGTCCTGGAGTGTCGATCACTGAGATGATTCGACCTTCCACCGTCTGCTGATGTTGTTGGCATTTCTCAGTCACAGATTCAGTAGAAAATTCTTCTTTAAACTCCTTTCGTCCCAGAATGGTGTTTCCTGTTGCGCTCTTTCCAGCTCCAGTTTTACCCACCATCACGATCCAGAGATCTGTGCGCTCACCGGGTTTAATGTGTCTGTGCTGTATGGATTCTGGCAGTTTTAGAGTAGACAAATAAGAAAAGAAGCTTCATTTCATTTTCAAGAAATGTGTCGGGAAAAGTGTAATCAAATGCAAGTTCTCACCTGCCTCCGTTGGATGCTGTTCTGTTACCGTATGTTGTTTCTTCTGATCCCATTCTCCTGTTCTGTTTGTTTTCCAACATTTTTCTGGTTCCTGGAATGTATTTGTTAATCTCATATTTTCAAGAGAGTTTCTCTGTGATTTTACTGATTGTTTTACTGCCTCCTCTTCATCATTCCTGTTTTCTTGCTGAACTCTGTAGCGTCTGTCTTCATATAATTCAGTTCTTTCAATTTTTGTCACAATTTTTGAAATAAAATCTTTCTTTTCAGTCACATGTGTTGTGCTTGTTTCCTTCACACTGTGCACGTGAATTGTCTCCTGCATTATTTTTATCTGCTCTTGTTTCGTCTCTTGCACTTTTGTTTCTTTCTCTTGTTTTATCTTTTCTTTTCTGCCCTTTATTGGAGTTCTTAAGTAAATGTCAATGTCATAATGCTGGCCATCATTCTGTTTGATGAATTCATCAATCTTCTCTAGAAGCTTTGTGATGTGAGTTGGAATAATGTCCTTTTTACTGTTGATCGCATGATATTTACCTCTGCAGTGACTGACGAGGTTCTGAAACTTTCTACTATCCATAAAAAGCTTCCATTTTCTAATCGTTATTTTTTCTCTTCCAATAAACAGCACAATTGTGAACTTCAAAGCTTGAGCTCCAAAGTTATCCAGAATTTGCTCCACAAGGTTCCTCTGCTCCTCCTCAAAGGTCTCCAGGTTAATGACGAGCAGAAAGACGTGAGGACCAGGATAACAGAGGTACAGACTCTTCATCATTTCATTCTTCATCTCTTCATCAGTCAGTTGAGTGTTGAAGAATCCTGGAGTGTCGATGATGGAGATGTTTCTGTTGTCTACTCTTCCTCTCTGTTTCTCACTCTCTCTGGTTCTGCTCTCTTTAAACGCCTCTCGACCCAGTATTGCATTTCCTATTGAACTCTTTCCAGCTCCAGAGACTCCCATCAGCACAATCCTCAGATCATGTGCATCACCTGCCAAACAGTTAATGTCATTAGCTGGAGTTCTAGATGATTAAACATTCCTGCTTTTCATCCTTATGTATTTCTTGCTAATTCACCAGACCAATTTATTCACTTGCATGCTGAGACGTTACTTTTGTGATTGTACAAAATGCATTTTGTCAACCTGTTGTGCAAGTGTGCCGCACAAGCCCTGAAAAATGAAGCCAAAGCGTCTCGATCGCCCCAGGTGGTTGGTCCCAGTATATATCATACACCCCGCCATCGCAAACTAAACAATCAAATTATACTTCAAATATTTTTTTTTTCCAAAGATGGTTTCTGTCATTTTAGGCAGTTTATCTTGCTGATGTAAGTTCAGGTGTTCGTTTTTTAAATAAGTTTAGTTTTAGTTAGTTATTTGATGCTATAAAAATGGGGGTGTGACGTTATGATTGACAGCTGAGATTGACAGCTTCTCTGAGTGAAGTAGTCACTGAGGCAAAAAAAATTTTGGGGGGGGGGATTTTTGGGAGGAAATTGGAGCTTTAACTTTAACTTCTACATTTCCATAACTGTTTATTTCACACTGACATAATGAGTTGTTCTGCAGTAACTGTACTAACCGATTCTGCGGGAGTGTAGGCGGGGCCTTGACACCGCGGCTCCACTTCACGCTCACTACTGCGCAGACTCGGGCTCCAAGATATTTGGACATAGGCGCCGTATTTGGACACCTTTCCACAATGGCACTTCCATTGTAGAAAAGCTAATTAGTTAACTAGCCAACAAACTATTTATCTAAGCAGTTAGGGCAGTTGTGGCCTAATGGTTAGAGAGTCAGACTGGTCACCCGAAGGTTGCGGGTTTGATTCACAATACCATCAGGAAATGACTCAGGTGCCCTTAAACAATGCCCTAACCCCCAATTGTGCTCTGGGTGTGTATTCACTGCTCCTAAAGATTTTATAATTAATTTATACTTCTGCGTCAGACCTACTCCGTAGGCTACGTGTCGGTTTTCATTTATACTTCTGCGTTGTTGTCCGTGTCGACGTGCAATTACACATGCAAAGGGATCATATAACTCCTGAGGGAGGGGTTCTAGCAGACCAATCACAGCACTTGCTGTCCGTGTAGAATTGACATTGTTACATTTTTGGAGAGGTGCACGTCAGGCTACGCCATAGGCTACACATGCTACACAGCCTACAACGTAGCGTAGGTCCGACGCAGAAGTAAAAATCAGCCTTAATGTGTGTGCACGAACTTTGATGGAGGACAAATTCTGAGCATAGGTTCCCATACTTGGCCTTCACATGTCACTTAACTTTACATAACTAGCTAGCTAACTAATTAACTAACATCATGCTACTCTAGCTAGCTAGATAGTTAACTATCCAACCAACAAACAAGCTAACAAGTTAACTAGCCAACTAACTGAAGCATTTCAACACAGCAAATGTTGTAGCCATCTGGTGGTCACAAGGATGAACAGCACCTACACTATATAAAAAAAAAATAGTTGAGCTAAAAATAAGGCATCTTATTTTTAACCGGCTTGATTTATGCTGCTGCTGCTGCTGTCACTGTTATTTTGCTGTCATATGTTTCAGAGTTCATATTTTTACTGAATTACAATTGTTGATCATCACCATGTTTGAGATTTGTGCGCTGAGGTATATGTGCTTCTCATTGCAATTGATTTGCCTGACTGAAATGCTTGCATTGTTAAACATTGTTTAGTTGCTTTAACAAGAAGTTTTAAGTTAAAAAGACAACCTGTTACTCATTAGAATAAGTTGACCTTACCTGGAGCAAATTAGTTGAGCTAACTTAAAAAGTTGAGTGCAATAGATTGCCTTATTTTTTCAATATGGCTCAACCAAGCCTGCAGCACGAGTCCTGAAAACTGAAGCCAATGCGTCTCGATCGCCCCCAGGTGACCGAAAGCAGTATAGGTCATAAAGCCCACCCTCACCATGTATTCTAATGGGACATAAGACAAACTAAACAATTAAATTACACTTCAAATACATTTTTCCAAAGGTGGTTTCTGTCATTTTAGGCGCTGATGTTAGTTCAAGTGTTCATTCTTTAAATAAGTTTGGTTTTAGTTAGTTATTTGATGCTATAAAAATGGAGGTGTGATGTTATGATTGACAGCTTCTCTGAGTGAAGTAGTCACTGAGGCACTAACGGACATTTTTCGGGAACTTCTGGAGAAGATTGGAGCTTTAACTTTAATCTCTACATTTCCATAACTGTTTATTTCACAAAAAGTTGTTGATTAGGCGGGAGTGTGGGCGGGACCTTGATATCACGGCTCGACTTCGGCTCACTACTGCCCATCTTTTTTTACAGTCTATGGGCTCAACTTGTTTTTTGTTGTTGTCTTTAAGGTTTAAGTTCAAAAGATTACCTGGTACTCATTGGATGAAGAAAAGTATTTAAGTTTATTTTAACTGTAGCGAATTAGTTGAGATAACTTAAAAACTTGCCTTATTTGTTTTTTAAGTTAGCTCAACTTTATTTTTTTACTTAAACTTTCTGATTGATATACACTCACCTAAAGGATTATTAGGAACACCTGTTCAATTTCTCATTAATGCAATTTTCTAATCAACCAATCACATGGCAGTTGCTTCAATGCATTTAGGGGTGTGGTCCTGGTCAAGACAATCTCCTGAACTCCAAACTGAATGTCAGAATGGGAAAGAAATGTGATTTAAGCAATTTTGAGCGTGGCATGGTTGTTGGTGCCAGACGGGCCGGTCTGAGTATTTCACAATCTGCTCAGTTACTGGGATTTTCACGCACAACCATTTCTAGAGTTTACAAAGAATGGTGTGAAAAGGAAAAAAAACAACCAGTATGCGGCAGTCCTGTGGGCGAAAATGCCATGTTGATGCTAGAGGTCAGAGGAGAATGGGCCGACTGATTCAAGCTGATAGAAGAGCAACTTTGACTGAAATAACCACTCGTTACAACCGAGGTATGCAGCAAAGCATTTGTGAAGCCACAACACGCACAACCTTGAGGCGGATGGGCTACAACAGCAGAAGACCCCACCGGGTACCACTCATCTCCACTACAAATAGGAAAAAGAGGCTACAATTTGCACGACCTCACCAAAATTGGACAGTTGAAGACTGGAAAAATGTTGCCAGGTCTGATGAGTCTCGATTTCTGTTGAGACATTCAGATGGTAGAGTCAGAATTTGGCGTAAACAGAATGAGAACATGGATCCATCATGCCTTGTTACCACTGTGCAGGCTGGTGGTGGTGGTGTAATGGTGTGGGGGATGTTTTCTTGGCACACTTTAGGCCCCTTAGTGCCAATTGGGCATCGTTTAAATGCCACGGCCTACCTGAGCATTGTTTCTGACCATGTCCATCCCTTTATGACCACCATGTACCCATCCTCTGATGGCTACTTCCAGCAGGATAATGCACCATGTCACAAAGCTCGAATCATTTCAAATTGGTTTTTTGAACATGACAATGAGTTCACTGTACTAAAATGGCCCCCACAGTCACCAGATCTCAACCCAATAGAGCATCTTTGGGATGTGGTGGAACGGGAGCTTCGTGCCCTGGATGTGCATCCCACAAATCTCCATCAACTGCAAGATGCTATCCTATCAATATGGGCCAACATTTCTAAAGAATGCTTTCAGCACCTTGTTGAATCAATGCCACGTAGAATTAAGGCAGTTCTGAAGGCGAAAGGGGGTCAAACACAGTATTAGTATGGTGTTCCTAATAATCCTTTAGGTGAGTGTACATCACATGCTTCCATTTCCCATCAGGTTTTTCACTAGGAGCACCACATCTGTAAGATCATGACCACGCAGTGGAAAGTTAATTAGCACTTTTTATTCTTCAAGCTGATGAAAATACTGTAGATGAGCAGCCAACACTTACATCCCTGTAAACACCAGAAATATCAATAGTGTCAGTTCTGAATAAATTTAATATTGATTTTTTTTTTTTAGCTATTCAGGTTAGTTGACATTGTCAGAACTGACGTATGAATACAAACATTGTGAATGATGGTACAATAACTTTTTGAGCAACAGGCTGTGTCACATTCCTTTTGTTTAAGGATGGTGATTCAAACTTGACATAGAAGACAGATGACATAACCTCAACATTTTGATGACATCATACTGTATTTTAATCATGATACTCTGTACTTGTATGCAAATATATTTTATATAAGGGTGTAAGGGTGTAACATGGCGACTAATGCAGATTATCTTCACTATACTTTCTGATTTACTATTAGTGCTGTCAACTACCAGCATCAAAAAGCTTAGTATATGATTCATTTCCCAGTATGGTATTAAACTAGCTGTATCACATTAGGTTATTTAACTTAGACTGACCTTTATATGCGGATGCCATTATGTCTCTCGCAGTTTGTTTTTGTCGTTCAAAGTCCCTCTGTCTCTGTCTGTGGGAACCTGACACCCAGGAAGTGTGTCTACACACACACACACACACACACACACATAAAAAAAAAAAAAAAAGACTGACAGTATCACACACTGGCTGCATTTTGACACCTGAACGCAAAAAAACTTGCAGAACTACTGTTTGTTTTGGGCCGTGACCTTCCAATGTTTACTTGTTCTTATAATCTATTTGTGTCAGTGTTTTGTCATATAGCCATGGTCAAGTGCTCAAATTAATAGGTATGAAATGTAAAAAGTTAATTCAGTTTTAAAGGTCATGTGACCAAAGGTAGAATATACAATATGTGTCTCCCTTAAAAAGATAGAAATACACAAATGTGGGGGAAACGAGCCAAATCCATAAAAACGTTTAAAGAAACAAAATCAAAATATAAGCTGCTTGTGTCTAACGCTGCAAAATACTATAAAACTTTAGAGATGAGATGTATTTTTCTTCTTTGGAAAGAATAAAGACTTACATTTTTAACGTACATTTACAAACAAACTGACCAGCAAATTAAACTTTGGGATTCCATCTTTTTTTTTCGTCACAGAATAGAATGCACAGGATTGTGGGATATCAAAGGCAGTGAAGGATATATCTACACTCTCAAAAACAAAAAGAGTACAAAATTGTACCTTTTAAGGTACAAGTGGCCGTCACTGGGGTGGTACCCTTAAGGGTACATTTTTGTACCTCTAAGTCAGGGGTAGGCAAGTTCGGTCCTAGAAAGCTGATGTCCTGCAGAGTTTAGCTCCAACCCTACTAAGCCACCACAGCATAAAAATCATGGCTCCCAGCATGCATTGCAGCATTAAGTATGTCACCATTGTTGAGATTCATATGCTGATTCTTAATATATGTGTGCGTCTAACCTTTCCCCCCTAGAATGTATTTAAATTCAGAATGTCTGATCTGTGGCAAGAAAGTATTGTTGGTGAATATTATTTGTTAACATTTTTAGTCAGTGATGAGTTTAATCAAACATTTTTCTTCATGACAACGCTTGTTTTTAGCTTCTTTTGATTTGATCAGATTATGTGTTTCGTTAACTGACTGACATAAAAATCCAAGTCAAACTGCCCAACTAAAGGAAACACTGATCACCATAATGGTGACCAAACATTTTCAATAAATCATCAACATCTAAACCTCTGTTAATTCTCAATAAGAGCTTCTATAGATGTCTTTCAGGGTTGGAGCCGAACTCTGCAGGACAGCGACTCTCTAGGACCGAACTTGCCTACCCCTGCTCTAAGTAGAGGAAAACAATGGTGTAATTGTACCCTAAGGACTAATTGTGTACCTTTAAGGGTACAGTTATACGTTTTGTTCCCCAAGGAACAAAATTGTACCTCCACTGTACCTTTTTTTTCTGAGTGTATGCTGCCTTCAAAAATTCATCAGATGAAGGTCTCTCAGGAGGCAGGAAGTAAAGCTAGCATTAGATTCGGACATGCCTAGATGCCTTCCTACCTTGGAATGTGTCCTACGAAGGCAGCATTTTATAGGTTTCGGATGCAGCCAACGAGTGACTGAGAAGGTACAACTTAAATAGGAACTCAAACGAGGTCAAACACAGCTGAACAGAACAAACTCATGAGTCATGACGTGACCATGGTAACAAAGGAGTGGCGGGAAAATCAAACAAAGGATGACATGTGACTAATGAAAACAAACTGAATATCCATGAAAACTAAAACAAACTGAACAGAACTGTGACAAATATAGCTTTTATGGCAGTATTTTATAAGTATTTCAAAATAAAATAACATGAATGTAGCTGATGTTTGCAAGTTTCATATGAATTAATCAATATTTTAATGTAGGCTACCTGTGTGAGCGCCAGCCATTTTTCTGTGAAGTTTGTCAATCTTCTGCGGCCTTCTTTCTCTGGCTGAATGGAATAAAACAAACTGAAAGTGCAGGCGGGAAAATCAACAGTGTGATCACGTGACTGTGCTAATCAAATGAGCTATTTCCCTCCATTATTCAAATAAAGCAAGACATGCTCGCACGCATGCAAAGTCCTGTCATTTCAGTTCTAGAAGTCCTGGTGGATTCAGCTATGAACTGATTTCCCCTTAACTGTCACCCCCCTTTTTGAGAATAGACATAAAATTGTATTATCCAAACTTAAATGGTTGTAATTTAAGAATGCTTTGGAATATAGAGTTATATACTATAGAGGAATATATAAGTTTGGTCTTGATTTAAAGAAGACACTCAGCAGATTATTGCTGAAGTGAAAGCACTTCAAAAAATGAAAGTATGAAAAAGTAATGGAAGTTTAAATTTACTGTACTGTACTAAATATTTTTTATTTTATATAAAATATATATTTTTTAAAAAATTACTCTAAATTTAGTTTAAATTTACTTTAAATTTACTCTAAAATTACTATAAAAATCAACGCCATATGTCTAACCAAGTTGTATTGCAAATTTGAAGTCGATATCACACAAGTTCCTATGAGATTTTGTTTAGGCGCTGTACCAAAAATATCCGCCGGGTGTCACCCACATTCCATTGGAATTTTTTTGATGCATTCTCCTGTAACAAATTGATACATTTCTGTCCAAATTTCACTTGTATCACGAAACAGATACCAAATATGGAACCTTGTTACTCAGACTTTTTTGACGATATGTGTTTTGTCAAGATTAGAAAAGGTTTTGATTATAAAGTATACATTTTGTAATATGAAATTTTACTTCATGAAGTAAAATATCTAGCTTCCGGCGGACCGCCTTCCATATTCAACTTACGGAAAAAGCGTAACTGGTGTGACGATGACGTCCGACGTAGCGTAAAAAAAAACTTATGCACTTAAGTCGGTTCTTTGCCTCCACGTCATGCAATAAAAATCGTTTAATGCACAGCTAGCCGTGGATTATCTCGTGCATTCTCATCTCAACATAATTCATTAAAATTATAGTCACTTTTGGTGTGCCATATTTACAGCGCTTAACATAAAGTAATATATGATTTATATTTTATCTAATCATCATATGTTCGATTAAATGGAGTAGCATAATTAACTATGAGCAGAATCACTGAAGGAAAGAGAAACACAAGAACTACAACTGACTTCAGACACAGCTTTAGATGAAATCAACTGAAAAGACATTAAATCTCTCTTATTACAAACCACACTGACTTTATTTCTGTCAGACGTCTATAGAAGCTCTTATTGAGAATTAACAGAGGTTTAGACGTTGATGTTTTATTGAAAATGTGTTTCCTTTAGTTGGGCAGTTTGACTTAACTTTTTTATGTGAAACTGTGGTTTTTGTAACAGTGTTTACTGAAAAACATAATTTGTGGCAAAAGAAGCCATAAACAAAGATGGTCAGGTGATATATTGTTCATCATAAAGAAAAATGGTTGACTAATGTCATGATTGACCAGAAGTGGTTGCTTCACAGCATTAATGTGTCTGAGATGTGAGCAATTGTCTTTTTTTACTCTCAACGTGGACATAAAATGCATCACTAATTACTCAAGTACCTAGTCACTCTTCATGGACTACTAGTGATCTGGACCCGTATTTATCAAGCCTCTGAGAATTACTCACAAGAACACTGCTAAGAATTGACTTAAGAGTAAAAAAATTCTTGGCTCAAAGCTGAGCTTAAAAGTTAGTTATCAAGCATCTCAGTCGTAATTTAAGTGAAGTGTAGAACTAAATCTTAAGTGTCAGTCTTAGAGATGATTTACGACACTTAGCTGTGCCACAAACGGGATTTTGGATGACGACATAGGCATGGACCAATCACTGAATAGATTTCCTGATTTAAGAATATTCTCGGATAAATTCACATTGAATGGTGAAATTCCTAAGAGGAGTTTATATTCAACACACATTTGACAAGAAAGAAGTTTCAAGAGAATACACTATGATATTCACATTGGAAATGAAAGATAAACTAGTTTTCCACCATGTCTTAATTACAAATTTTAAACCTGTGTGCTGTTAACTGACCTGCCTATATACACTCACCTAAAGGATTATTAGGAACACCTGTTCAATTTCTCATTAATGCAATTATCTAATCAACCAATCACATGGCAGTTGCTTCAATGCATTTAGGGGTGTGGTCCTGGTCAAGACAATCTCCTGAACTCCAAACTGAATGTCAGAATGGGAAAGAAAGGTGATTTAAGCAATTTTGAGCGTGGCATGGTTGTTGGTGCCAGACGGGCCGGTCTGAGTATTTCACAATCTGCTCAGTTACTGGGATTTTCACGCACAACCATTTCTAGAGTTTACAAAGAATGGTGTGAAAAGGGAAAAACATCCAGTATGCGGCAGTCCTGTGGGCGAAAATGCCTTGTTGATGCTAGAGGTCAGAGGAGAATGGGTCAACTGATTCAAGCTGATAGAAGAGCAACTTTGACTGAAATAACCACTCGTTACAACCGAGGTATGCAGCAAAGCATTTGTGAAGCCACAACACGCACAACCTTGAGGCGGATGGGCTACAACAGCAGAAGACCCCACCGGGTACCACTCATCTCCACTACAAATAGGAAAAAGAGGCTACAATTTGCACGAGCTCACCAAAATTGGACAGTTGAAGACTGGAAAAATGTTGCCTGGTCTGATGAGTCTCGATTTCTGTTGAGACATTCAGATGGTAGAGTCAGAATTTGGCGTAAACAGAATGAGAACATGGATCCATCATGCCTTGTTACCACTGTGCAGGCTGGTGGTGGTGGTGTAATGGTGTGGGGGATGTTTTCTTGGCACACTTTTGGCCCCTTAGTGCCAATTGGGCATCGTTTAAATGCCACGGCCTACCTGAGCATTGTTTCTGACCATGTCCATCCCTTTATGACCACCATGTACCCATCCTCTGATGGCTACTTCCAGCAGAATAATGCACCATGTCACAAAGCTCGAATCATTTCAAATTGGTTTCTTGAACATGACAATGAGTTCACTGTACTAAAATGGCCCCCACAGTCACCAGATCTCAACCCAATAGAGCATCTTTGGGACGTGGTGGAACGGGAGCTTTGTGCCCTGGATGTGCATCCCACAAATCTCCATCAACTGCAAGATGCTATCCTATCAATATGGGCCAACATTTCTAAAGAATGCTTTCAGCACCTTGTTGAATCAATGCCACGTAGAATTAAGGCAGTTCTGAAGGCGAAAGGGGGTCAAACACAGTATTAGTATGGTGTTCCTAATAATCCTTTAGGTGAGTGTATATATATATATATATAGGGGACATTGTTACAGCACAGAGAGCAAGCCTCTCCCCTGAGAATGTGGACAAATTTAAACCTGTGTGCTGTTAACTGACCTGCCTATATATAGCCTAGATTTTATGATATAATCAGCCACTATGGATTCCAAAAGAAAACCGAACAGGCGGGAGGAAGAAGCGCTGACAAAGATGATGCCTGCTCTATCCAAACGATACCGTTTGATTAACTGCTCATTGTCAAACATTTCAAAAACATTCTTCCTCTCCTGACAGATTCACACACGTCTCTGTCTCCTCAGTGCCATCACAAGCCCCTGCTGGCAACTCCTAACCACTTGAGAGACCTCTCGAGCTGTCCTAAATAACTGGGAGAGTAAGAGTGATTCTTAGCTTTAAGAAATTTGATAACTTGCTTTTATACTTAAGTTTGAAAGTAGGAGTACATTTCATGAATTCTCAGCACTTAAGACTAAAACGGCACTTTGAGAAGCTTCATAAATACGGGCCCTGGACCATTATTTTAAAGTGAAAGTTAAAGTTTTTTCACTTTAAAATAATAGTCCAGATCACTGGTAGTTCCTTATTATTTGTCATTGCTACCTATTAGTTCTTAACGATGCCAATCTCATTCAGTAATTATTGATTACCTTAATAAGGAACTATCTCCTAAATTTGATATTACTTACTGATTAGTTCAGCTTGTTTCTATATTAGTTAATAGTAGTAGCTGAAGTGTTAATGTAGTACTACTCATTAGTCCTGCATTACTTCCTGCATAGTTACCTATTAATAACGGACCATTATTCTAAAGAGTTACCATTAATTTTTCTTCATCTACTTGGAATTTTTCTTCATCCTCCCTAATCTTTTCCTCATCTTCCAACTTCCGTCTCTCCTCTTCCTCTCTTTTCCTCTTCTCTTCTTCCTCTATTTTCCTCTGAGCTTCCTTGTACATCTCATTTGTGTAATGCTCTCCTCTGTTCTCCATCACCATTCGGTCGATCTTCTCCAGCAGTTCAGTGACCTGTGATCGATTGCCTTCATCTGTGTTATTGAAAACCTGATAACCACCTTTACACTTTTTGACTAGCTTTTTAATCTGCTTATTTCCTGCCTATCATAGATGTTTGTAACTGATCTCCTCTAGTGAACAGAACGATGGTGTAACGAGCAGCTTTTTCTCCAAAGTTCTTCTGGATCAACTTCACAGTGTGTTTCACCTCCTCAGTGTATTTCACGTCCAGTCTGATGACCAGCAGAAACGCATGAGGACCAGGAACAGACATGTGGACACACTTCTCAATCTCATCCTTCAGTTGTTCTTCACTGATTGACGTGTCACACAGTCCTGGAGTGTCGATCACTGAGATGATTCGACCTTCCACCGTCTGCTGATGTTGTTGGCATTTCTCAGTCACAGATTCAGTAGAAAATTCTTCTTTAAACTCCTTTCGTCCCAGGATGGTGTTTCCTGTTGCGCTCTTTCCAGCTCCAGTTTTACCCACCATCACGATCCTGAGATCTGTGCTCTCACCGGGTTTAATGTGTCTGTGCTGTATGGACTCTGAGACTGAGGTCCAGACAGTTTTAAAGCAGAAAAAATAAGATAAAAAAATTATATTTCAAGAAATGTGTCATGTGTTCATTGTGTAATGAAATGCAAGTTCTCACCTGTAGGGGTTGATTGTTGTTCTGTTGCTGTCTGTTGTTTCTTCTGGTCCCATTTTCCTGATCCACTCGTTTTCCCCTGTTAAATTAACTCTCCTCAGAGTTTGAGTCCCCACTCAGGAGTGTTAAAGTTAATGAGATAATTCAGTGATTAATTAAGTGATGATTGACCATTAGTGATGAAAACCTGCTGATAACAAGCAGAATCACTGAAGGACAGAGTCACCATTATGGTGATCAGTGTTTGCTTTATTTAGGATCTTGACCACAGATTTTTTAATATAACATTTTATTTTGCTGTTGTAACTGTGTTTACAAAAAAAAAAAAAAAAAAAACACACATCAAGAATCAGCATATGAATCTCAATAATGGATTCAATCTGACTTTTGATCTGTATTGTTGGTTTCTCCCAAGTTTTTTTTTTCTCCATTCTGTCACCTGATGGAGTTTGGGTTCCTTGTCGCCTCTGGCTTGCTTAGTTGGGGACACTTAATATTCAACAATATTATTGATCTGCCTGCATTGACACCATTGTATGAGAACTGAACTGAGCAGGACGATGACATCACTGTTTTGTCCAGAGTGGCTGTATAGATAAATTAACTAAATTAATAACATTTTTACAACAGAAATGAACCATCACTGAACTTACTTAAGCTGGACTATGACACTATTTTCTTCTAGATCTGCTGTACAGCCGAAACGATCTTTGTTGCATTATTTTCCTATTATCACTGTAAAGCTGTTTTGAAACAATCTGTACTGTAATAAGCACTATATAAAGAAAGGTGACTTGGCTTAATTTTTTTTAAGACAATCTGTTTGAATGTTTTTTTTAAAATAAATCTAACTATTTAAATTTGACTGTATTTAGAGGATATTGGACGAAAGCTGTTTTAAAGACTAATGGAAACACTGATCGCTGTTATGGCGACTTCAGTTGAAACACATTAGAGTTAAAACTCTGTTAATCTCAATAAGAGCTTCTGTAGACGTGTGACAGAAATAAAGTCAATCTGGTTAGTAATGTGTGAAGCTGGTAATGCTGTTTGTGGAGTTGTTTAATCCTCCTCTGCTGAGATCTTCAGAGATTTAATGTCTTCTTTTATCTTCAGTTGATTTCATCTAAGGCTGTGGCTGAAGTCAGTTGTAGTTCTTGTGTTTCTGCTCGTCTCTTTTTCTGTTCTCTTCTTTCCTTCAGTGATTCTGCTTGTTGACAGGCTTATTAAGGCTGAGATGACTCCATATTTATTATACACAGATTTTGTGGCTCAGATAAGGTCCAGTTCTGGTTTATTTCTTTGCTCTTGGCTGACATGTGGCATTGCTATGGCCTGCTTGAGGCCCAGATCTGGCAAACAGGAGTGAGCCACTCAAGGGCCGTCATTCCACACAGCATGTGGGCCGGATCAGTATTCCACATGTGCCAGATGTGGGCCAGATCTGGGGCGGCACAATGTTGCTATCTGGGAACTAACAACCAAACAAATAACTAGTTAGAACTAGCTAGCTAATTAACTTAAACTAATTGTTAACTATAAATATCCATCCAGTGCTTTATCATATTTATCTGCATCAGTTTTCACAGACGGGATAGATAATCTAACTAACTAGCATCAACCTGGTCTCCTACCCCTGTGTATCTCTTGCACAATTTTTGTTTGTTTGACTTTTATGCCTAGCTCACATTGTTGTGTAAATTATATGCATTATCCTGTTTCTTTAATTGATTAAAGCACACCAAAGACTCTAGTAACTGGCTTAACTGCATCACATCATTAAAAAGCATTTCTCTGTGGTAAATGTGTGGCCATCTGGTGGTCAAAAGCATGAAAGCACCTACCAAGCAATGCATTCTGGGAGCCATGGACAAATTTTGCATGATGCACCCAGAATGCATTGTGGCATGAAGCATGTCACCATTGTTGAGATTCATAGGCTGATTCTTGATGTCTGTGTGTGAGTAAATCTCACAGGAGTTAGAAGTGCTTTTTGTGTGATGTTTTATTAATCCGGAGAACAAAACTTATGTACACGTTTAAAAATTTGTTCAGTTTATCTCAGTAAAACACTGCTGGATCTTCTGCTGTAGAGTCACAAGGCTACTATGATCAGTGACTCTCAGGAGATCAGCAAATAAGGCCACTATATGATGATGATAACAACTGTATCATCAATTTCCTCTCACTGTTCTCACTGTAACAGTTACAACAATCATGAGAAAAACTAATGTTAAAAAGTCAAGAGCCTAACTAAAGCAAACACTGATCCCCATAATGGTGACTTCAAACGAAACTATTATTTTCAATAAATCATCAACATCTAAACCTCTGTTAATTCTCAATAAGAGCTTCTGTAGACGTCTGACAGAAATAAAGTCAATCTGGTTAGTAATGTGTGAAGCTGGTAATGCTGTTTGTGGAGTTGTTTAATCCTCCTCTGCTGAGATCTTCAGAGATTTAATGTCTTCTTTTATCTTCAGTTGATTTCATCTAAGACTGTGGCTGAAGTCAGTTGTAGTTGTGTTTCTGCTTGTCTCTTTTTTTGTTCTTGTTTCTCTTTTCTTCAGTGATTCTGCTTGTTAACATCAGGTGTTCATCACTAATGCTCAATCATCACTTAATTATCTTATTAACTCCAACACTGATTCAGTGTTACCTTTTCACACTCTGAGTGTGGACTCATAGTGGATTCATATAAACACCAGCAGTGTTAATTTAACACTAAGGATTTTGCTGTGTAGTTAATGGTATTCATCTTATAGTTTTTGCTTTCGTACAATACATGCTGTATGCAGAATCTATTGGATGAAAATCACATTAATCACATTACAATACTCAACATATAATTAATAAATAATACTTTATTTTAATGCAAAGAGAATAAAGTGCCACATATTTAAACTACCAAAGCACAAGTGATTGCATAAAACCTCAAATCTCAAAACATGATGCAATTCTGTTTTTATTTTCTTGTTGATATCATTTATACACTACTAAATTTGTTTAGACCGTTCTGGATTATAAAAATGGCACTACCAGAAATGCTTAAAGGTTTATGAATTCTGTCATTAAATACTCACCCTCCTCTTGTTCCAAACCTGTAAGACTTTCGTTCATCTTCGGAACACAAATGAACCTTTCTGATGAAATCTGAGAGCTTTCTGTACTCTGCATTTACAGCTATGCAACTGACACTTTGACGCTTCAAAAAATTCATGAAGAGATAGTAAATCTAATCCATATGTGGTTGAGGAGAAACTCCTGATGTGATTGTAAAGTGCATTGGTGTACAGTAGTAGCGCTATATAAATGCCTCATTCATGCATTCATTCATTCATAAACAGAAGCTCAACTGAACCTGCTTGATGCGCAAGAACAAACCTCTTGCTGTAGCTCAAACGTGCTGCGTAACACGAGAATGAACCTCATTGGTTCTTGCAGAAGCTCAAACGTGCTGCGTAACACGAGAATGAACCTCATTGGTTCTTGCAGAAGCTCAAACGTGCTGCGTAACACGAGAATGAACCTCATTGGTTCTTGCAGAAGCTCAAACGTGCTGCGTAACACGAGAATGAACCTCATTGGTTCTTGCTGGAGCTCAAACGTGCTGCGTAACACGAGAATGAACCTCACTGGTTCTTGCTGGAGCTCAAACGTGCTGCGTAACATGAGAATGAACCTCATTGGTTCTTGTTGAAGCTCAAACGTGCTGCGTAACACGAGAATGAGCCTCATTGGTTCTTGCAGAAGCTCAAACGTGCTGCGTAACACGAGAATGAACCTCATTGGTTCTTGCTGGAGCTCAAACGTGCTGCGTAACACGAGAATGAACTTCATTGGTTCTTGCAGAAGCTCGAACGTGATGCGTAACACGAGAATGAACCTCATTGGTTCTTGCTGAAGCTCAAACGTGCTGCGTAACACGAGAATGAACCTCATTGGTTCTTGCTGAAGCTCAAGCGTTCTATGTATCACGAGAATGAACCTCATTGGTTCTTGCAGAAGCTCGAACGTGATGCGTAACACGAGAATGAACCTCATTGGTTCTTGCTGAAGCTCAAACGTGCTGCGTAACAAGAGAATGAACCTCATTGGTTCTTGCTGAAGCTCAAACGTGCTGCGTAACACGAGAATTAACCTCATTGGTTCTTGCTGTAGCTCAAACGTGCTGCGTAACACAAGAATAAACCTCATTGGTTCTTGCAGAAGCTCAAACGTGCTGCATAACACGAGAATGAACCTCATTGGTTCTTGCTGGAGCTCAAACGTGCTGCGTAACACGAGAATGAACCTCATGGTTCTTGCAGAAGCTCAAACGTGCTGCGTAACACGAGAATGAACCTCATTGGTTCTTGCAGAAGCTCGAACGTGCTGCGTAACACGAGAATGAACCTCATTGGTTCTTGCAGAAGCTCGAACGTGCTGCGTAACACGAGAATGAACCTCATTGGTTCTTGCAGAAGCTCAAACGTGCTGCGTAACACGAGAATGAGCCTCATTGGTTCTTGAGGAAGCTCAAAAGTGATGCGTAACATGAGAATGAACCTCATTGGTTCTTGATGAAGCTCAAACGTGCTGCGTAACACGAGAATGAGCCTCATTGGCTCTTGCTGGAGCTCAAACGTGCTGCGTAACACGAGAATGAGCCTCATTGGTTCTTGAGGAAGCTCAAAAGTGATGCATAACACGAGAATGAGCCTCATTGGTTCTTGCAGAAGCTCAAAAGTGATGCGTAACACGAGAATGAACCTCATTGGTTCTTGCAGAAGCTCAAAAGTGATCCGTAACACGAGAATGAGCCTCATTGGTTCTTGCAGAAGCTCAAAAGTGATGCGTAATACGAGAATGGACCTCATTGGTTCATGCTGTAGCTCAAACGTGCTGCGTAACACGAGAATGAGCCTCATTGGTTCTTGAGGAAGCTCAAACGTGCTGCGTAACACGAGAATGAACCTCATTGGTTCTTGCAGAAGCTCAAAAGTGATGCGTAATACGAGAATGAACCTCATTGGTTCTTGCAGAAGCTCAAACGTGCTGCGTAACACGAGAATGAACCTCATTGGTTCTTGCTGGAGCTCAAACGTGCTGCGTAACACGAGAATGAACCTCATGGTTCTTGCAGAAGCTCAAACGTGCTGCGTAACACGAGAATGAACCTCATTGGTTCTTGCAGAAGCTCGAACGTGCTGCGTAACACGAGAATGAACCTCATTGGTTCTTGCAGAAGCTCAAACGTGCTGCGTAACACGAGAATGAGCCTCATTGGTTCTTGAGGAAGCTCAAAAGTGATGCGTAACATGAGAATGAACCTCATTGGTTCTTGATGAAGCTCAAACGTGCTGCGTAACACAAGAACGAGCCTCATTGGCTCTTGCTGGAGCTCAAACGTGCTGCGTAACACGAGAATGAGCCTCATTGGTTCTTGAGGAAGCTCAAAAGTGATGCATAACACGAGAATGAGCCTCATTGGTTCTTGCAGAAGCTCAAAAGTGATGCGTAACACGAGAATGAACCTCATTGGTTCTTGCAGAAGCTCAAAAGTGATCCGTAACACGAGAATGAGCCTCATTGGTTCTTGCAGAAGCTCAAAAGTGATGCATAACACGAGAATGAACCTCATTGGTTCTTGCAGAAGCTCAAAAGTGATGCGTAATACGAGAATGGAGCTCATTGGTTCCTGCTGTAGCTCAAACGTGCTGCGTAGCACGAGATGAGCCTCATTGGTTTTTGAGGAAGCTCAAACGTGCTGCGTAACACGAGAATGAACCTCATTGGTTCTTGCAGAAGCTCAAAAGTGATGCGTAATACGAGAATGAACCTCATTGGTTCTTGAGGAAGCTCAAACGTGCGGCGTAACACGAGAATGAACCTCATTGGTTCTTGCTGAAGCTCAAACGTGCTGCGTAACACGAGAATGAGCCTCATTGGTTCTTGCTGAAGCTCAAACGTGCGGCGTAACACAAGAATAAACCTCATTGGTTCTTGCTGAAGCTCAAACGTGCTGCGTAACACGAGAATGAACCTCATTGGTTCTTGCTGAAGCTCAAACGTGCTGCGTAACACGAGAATGAACCTCATTGGTTCTTGCTGAAGCTCAAACGTGCTGCGTAACACGAGAATGAACCTCATTGGTTCTCACTCTTCAGGAAATTTGGACTAAGCCGCTCAATTTTGTGTTCATATGGAGTATTTTTATGATATCTTTATGAACTTTTTGATGCGTCAAAGTGGTAGTTGCATAGCTGTCAATGGAGATTTCATCAAAAATATCTTTATTTGTGTTCCGAAGATGAACGAAAGTCTTACGGGTTTGGAACGACATGAGGGTGAGTAATGACAGAATGTTTTTGGGTGTGCAGTGTGCAGTGTGCAGTGATGTGCAGTGATATTGTACTTTCTTTGTTGTTTAAAAAACATGCATACAGTTGCTTTAAGTTTAACATGATTTCTTGCTCCTCCCTCCAATTAAAGCTGCAGGTAGTGATGCTCCCCTATTAACAGAGGTCAGTGCTGCATTTCCAGCAGCTACTGCTCCTGCAATTAAAGCTTCAGATAGTGTGGCTCCATCAGCAGCAGAGGCCAGTGCTGCACTTCCAGCTACTGCTGCTCCTGAGATTAAAGCTGGACTTAGTGTTCCTCCAGCAAATGCTGCTCCTGCACACACTGCCACACCTGTTCCCACTAAGGCCACACTTTTAGCATTATTCAACAGCCTCATTCTTTCATCCTCCCTAATCTTTTCTTCTTCTTCCAACTTCAGTCTCTCCTCTTCCTCTCTCTTCCTCTTCTCTTCTTCCTCTATTTTCCTCTGAGCTTCCTTGTACATCTCATTTGTGTAATGCTCTCCTCCGTTCTCCATCACCATTCGGTCGATCTTCTCCAGCAGTTCAGTGACCTGTGATCGATTTTCTTTATCTTTGTTATTTAAAACATGATAACCGCCTTTACACTTTCTAACTAGCTCATTAATCTGCTTGTTTTTGGTCAGAAACTCCTCTATAGGTTTATCTAACTGATCTCCTCTAGTGAACAGAACGATGGTGTAACGAGCAGCTTTTTCTCCAAAGTTCTCCTGAATCCATTTCATTGTGTTTTTCTGTTCCTTTGTGAATCTGTCGTCCAGTCTGATGACCAGAAGAAACGCATGAGGACCAGGAACAGACATCTCCACACATTTCACTAATTCATTCTTCAGTTGTTCTTCACTGATTGACGTGTCACACAGTCCTGGAGTGTCGATCACTGAGATGATTCGACCTTCCACCGTCTGCTGATGTTGTTGGCATTTCTCAGTCACAGATTCAGTAGAAAATTCTTCTTTAAACTCCTTTCGTCCCAGGATGGTGTTTCCTGTTGCGCTTTTTCCAACTCCAGTTTTACCCACCATCACGATCCTGAGATCTGTGCTCTCGCCAAGTTTCATGTGACTGTTCTGTATGGACTCTGGCGCTGAGTTTTAGAGTAGACAAATAAGAAAAGAAGCTTCATTTAATTTTCAATAAAGGTGTCATATTTGGGAAAAGTGTAATCAAATACCCCAGATAGATTAATCAGTGCTAATGTGTCAATGTTAACTGCATTGAATCAGCACTTTTGCACAATTAATGTTGAAAAAACGTTGAAATTTCAACCTCTGATATATTTCTCAATAAGAACTTTTGCTGAGATCTTGAGAGATTTATTGTATTCTTTTATCTTCAGTTGATTTCAGGCTGTGTGGCTTTAGTTGTAGTTGTTGTGTTTCATTTTCTGAGAGTACAAGCATGATGTTGAACCAACATCACATTGTAACATTGATTCAATGCTATTACCATTGATTTTTGGATGAAATTTCAAAATGTTTTCAACATTAATTGTAAGTGCAAACGTGATATTGATTCAATGCAGTTAACATTGACACATTAACATTGATTTGATGGTGGCTTGCTATCTGGGGTGCTGCATAACACGAGAAGGTCTTAGGGGTTTGGAACGACGTACAGTAAGGGTGAGTAATTAATGACAGAATTGTCTTTTTTTTTTTTGGTGAACTAACCCTTTAACGTTGTTTCGATGGTGGCTTGCTATCTGGGACAAGTTCTCACCTGCTTGGGTTGGATGTTGTTCTGTTGCTGTCAGTTGTTTCTTCTGGTCCCATTTTTGTGTTCCGCTGGTTTTCCAGCATTTTTCCGGTTTCTGGGCTGTATTTGTTTCTCTCATATTTTCAAAAGAGTTTCTCAGTGATTTTACTGCTTGTTCATCATTCTTGTTTTTTTGTGGAACTTTAGACCATCTGTCTTCATATAATTCGTTTCTCTCAATTTCTGTCACATGAGAAGTAAAATCTTTCTTTTCAGTCACATATGTTGTGCTCTTTTCCTTTACACTGTGAATGTGAGTCTCCCGCATTATTTTTATCTGCTCTTGTTTCGTCTCTCGCACTTTTGTTTCTTTCTCTTGTTTTATCTTTTCTTTTCTGCCCTTTATTGGAGTTCTTAAGTAAATGTCAATGTCATAATGCTGGCCATCATTCTGTTTGATGAATTCATCAATCTTCTCTAGAAGCTTTGTGATGTGAGTTGGAATAATGTCCTTTTTACTGTTGATCGCATGATATTTACCTCTGCAGTGACTGACGAGGTTCTGAAACTTTCTACTATCCATAAAAAGCTTCCATTTTCTATTTGGTATTTTTTCTCGTCCAATAAACAGAACCATGGTGAACTTCAAAGCTTGAGCTCCAAAGTTCTCCAGAATCTTTTCCACAATGTTCCTCTCGTCCTCTTTGAAGGTCTCCAGGTTGACGATGAGGAGGAACACATGAGGACCAGGATAACAGAGGTACAGACTCTTTATCATTTCATTCTTCATCTCTTCATCAGTCAGTTGAGTGGTGAAGAATCCTGGAGTGTCGATGATGGAGATGTTTCTGTCTTCTACTCTTCCTCTCTGTTTCTCACTCTCTCTGGTTCTGCTCTCTTTAAACTCCTCTCGACCCAGTATTGCATTTCCTATTGAACTCTTTTCAGCTCCAGAGACTCCCAGCAGCACAATCCTCAGATCATGTGGATCACCTGTCAAACAGATCATGTCATTAGCTGGAGCTCTAGATGATTTATAAATGCTTCTGTGATGCCCTATGTATTTTTTGCTATTTCACGAGACCCATTTATTCACTCATATGCTGAAATGTTACTTTTGTGACTGTATACATTTTGTCGACCTGTTGTGCTCAGTATCTCAGAACAACTTTTGCACCAATGCAAATTGTTGATCCATCCAGTGCTTTATAACATTTAACTGCATCAGTATTCACAGAAGGGATGGTTAAACTAAAAATAACTAACAACTAACTTAAAAACTAAACCGCAAACTAGTTAAAAACTAACTAACTAGCCAGTTAACTGACCAACCAATGAACTAGCTGGCTAGACTAAAACGAAAACGCTAGTTAACTAGCTAATTAACTATTTAACTAAGTACTTAACTAGCTATCTAACTAATTAACTAACACCATACCACACTAGCTAGATAGTTAGTTAGTTAGTTAGTTAGTTAACTATCCTAGCAACCAACTAGCTAGCTAATTAGTAACTAGCCAACTAACTTGCTAACTAAGTTGTTAACTAGATAAAACTAACTGGTTAAGTTAGTTAGTTAGCAAGTTACTTGCAACAAACAAGCTTACTAGTTAACTAGCAACTAACTAGATAACTAACTCGTTAACTAGTTAAAACTAGTTAACTAGCCAACCAACAAACAGTGTAACTGGATAACTAACTAAATAAAAATGAAAAATAACTTACTAACTAGTTAAAACTAACTAACTATCTAGTTAACTAGCCAACCAACAAACAAACAAGCTTACCAGTTAACTAGCCAACCAACTAGCTGGCTAAACTAAAACTAACATCATGCCAATGTATCTATCACACATGCTATTATTTGGTGTGCTGTTTTTACTTTTAACTCACTTTTACGTTATGCATTATCCTGTTTATTTTATTGATTCAAGCTCACCAAAAACTCCAATAGCCACAACATACGATTAAAGGGATAGTTCACCCAAAAATGAAATTATCCCAAAAATGTACTCACCCTCAAGCCATCCTAGGTGTATATGACTTTCTTCTGTCAGCCAAACACAATCAGAGTTATATTTAAAAAAATATCCTGGCTCTTCTAAGCTTTATAATGGGAGTGAATAGAGCCTGAGATTTTGAAGCCCAAAAAAGTGCATCCATCCATTCTAAAAGTGCTCCATACGGCTCCAGGGGATTAATAAAGGCCTTCTGAAGTGAAGCGATGCATTTTTTAAAGAAAAATATCCATATTTATAACTTTATAAACTGTAATCACTGGCTTCCAGTAACAGCCGTACGTTCACAAGAAAGTCGAGTTCCGGTGGAAGGGTGACCTCTGACCCGACGTAGGATGTAGCTCCTCTTCCTCCAACATTTTTCTTTAAAAATTCTCGTTTTAGACTTCTAATTCGTGATCGGTGTTTTGTTTTGCTCTATCTTCTGCGCTTCTGTGTTCGTCAATTCTCATCTGAGCTTACACTATGCCTTCGTCATACATCCTATGTCATACGTCATATGTCAGGTCAGAGGTCATCCGCTGGAACTCGACTCTCTCGTGAACGCGTGTGTGGCTGTTAGCTGAAGCTAGTGATTACAGTTTATAAAGTTATAAATATGGACATTTCTTTTACAAAAACCCATGGCTTCGCTTCTAAAGGCCTTTATTAACCCCCTGGAGCCGTATGGAGCACTTTTATGATGGATGGATGCACTTTTTTGGGCTTCAAAATCTAAGTTACCATTCACTGCCATTATAAAGCTTGGATTTGCCAGGAGATTTATTAATATAACTCTGATTGTATTCGTCTGAAAGAAGAATCATATATACCTAGGATGACTTGAGTCATTTTCATTTTTGGGTGAACTATCCCTTTATCTGTATCACATCATTGCTCAAAGCATTTCAACACAGCGTATGTTGTGGTCATCTAGTGGTCACATGGATGAACAGCACCTACAGTTGAGTTACCGAATCCCTGTAAACACCAGAAATATCAATAGTGTCAGTTCTGAATAAATTTAATATTGATGTTTTTTTTTTAGCTATTCAGGTTAGTTGACATTGTCAGAACTGACGTATGAATACAAACATTGTGAATGAGCAACAGGCTGTGTCACATTCCTTTTGTTTAAGGATGGTGATTCAAACTTCACATAGAAGACAGATGACATAACCTCAACATTTTGATGACATCATACTGTATTTTAATCATGATACTCTGTACTTGTATGCAAATATATTTTATATAAGGGTGTAAGGGTGTAACATGGCGACTAATGCAGATTATCTTCACTATACTTTCTGATTTACTATTAGTGCTGTCAACTACCAGCATCAAAAAGCTTAGTATATGATTCATTTCCCAGTATGGTATTAAACTAGCTGTATCACATTAGGTTATTTAACTTAGACTGACCTTTATATGCGGATGCCATTATGTCTCTCGCAGTTTGTTTTTGTCGTTCAAAGTCCCTCTGTCTCTGTCTGTGTGAACCTGACACCCAGGAAGTGTGTCTACACACACACACACACATAAAAAAAAACAAAAAGACTGACAGCATCACACACTGGCTGCATTTTGACACCTGAACGCAAAAAAACTTGCAGAACTACTGTTTGTTTTGGGCCGTGACCTTCCAATGTTTACTTGGTCTTATAGTCTAATTGTGTCAGTGTTTTGTCATATAGCCGTGGTCAAGTGCTCAAATTAATAGGTATGAAATGTAAAAAGTTAACTCAGTTTTAAAGGTCATGTGACCAAAGTTAGAATATATGTGTCCCCTGAAAACAGATAGAAATACACAAATGTGGGGGAAACAAGCCAAATCCATAAAACGTTTAAAGAAACAAAATCATAATGTTAGTTGCTTGTGTCTAACGCTGCAAAATACTATAAAACTTTAGAGATGGCATGTATTTTTCTTCTTTGTAAAAAATAAAGACTTCTATTTCTATTTGTTTACTTAAGAACTATATTTTTTTTCTTCCTCCTCCAAATCGACTCTTTAATATTATCATGTGTTTTCCGGAAGGCAGATGAAGGCGAAGATTACAGTTCCAAAACTCAAAGTTTAATAATAGAACGCCACTATGCAGGCGAACAGGCAGATACAAAGCACACTTAGCGTAATACCCAGACAGCAACATAGTGTCGGCCCAAATCTGGTACATGTGGATTCAACGCGTACCAGATGTGGGCCGGATCTGGGCAGACACTATGTTGCTGTCTGGGTAGTGACCGGACAATGAGTGACTGAGAAGGTACAACTTAAATAGGAACTCAAACGAGGTCAAACACAGCTGAACAGAACAAACTCATGAGTCATGACGTGACCATGGTAACAAAGGAGTGGCGGGAAAATCAAACAAAGGATGACACGTGACTAATGAAAACAAACTGAATATCCATGAAAACTAAAACAAACTGAACAGAACTGTGACAAATAAAGCTTTTATGGCAGTATTTTATAAGTATTTCAAAATAAAACAACATGAATGTAGCTGATGTTTGCAAGTTTCATATGAATTAATCAATATTTTAATGTAGGCTACCTGTGTGAGCGCCAGCCATTTTTCTGTGAAGTTTGTCAATCTTCTGCGGCCTTCTTTCTCTGGCTGAATGGAATAAAACAAACTGAAAGTGCAGGCGGGAAAATCAACAGTGTGATCACGTGACTGTGCTAATCAAATGAGCTATTTCCCTCCATTATTCAAATAAAGCAAGACATGCACGCACGCATGCAAAGTCCTGTCATTTCAGTTCTAGAAGTCCTGGTGGATTCAGCTATGAACTGATTTCTTGAAGCTCAACAGTCTTTGATCTTTCAGTATTTTTGACTTTTAAATTGCATGTGAGTCGTCATGCGTTGACAAAGGGGAAGAAATACAGTTTCTGTTGTGTTTGTACAGTTAGAAACAAAACAGAAAACACAAAAGCATTGTAAGAGAATGAGTCTGGGCACAAGTTGGCGAATCAAAGTACCAGCAACAAACAGATTAACTAAAGAGACTTTCGGGACAAATGTGGGCAAAATCATTTTTAAATTTTTTTTTAAAATAGTTTCCTTAATCTGAGCAGTACAAGACTTGGCTACTTTTCCTAAGTTTGCCACCTGAACACACAAAAAAATTGGACTCGATTCAACAATGTTAAGTGGTTGAAAAAAAAAACTCCTTAATTGGACAAAAATGGGCACCCATAGGAATTAATGGGAAAATTTGTAATTCAGAGCATATTTTTTTTATTTGTCCAATAAAAATCAATAAATCCAACACAATGCAGATCATACATACACACAAATGAAGGAGTGAGCCAAAACAAAACAAAATATAATAAAAAGCTAAAATATCAATAGCCACTAGATGGCAATAGTTCAGCCTATATGCAGCCACTGAATACTATTGCCATCTAGTGGCTATTGATATTTTAGCTTTTTATTATTTTTATACCATCATGTCACCAGAGGTCACCAAAGTCACCACATTTTTAGATTTTGGCTGTCTGGACTTACTGGAATGATTTTTTTACTGAAGTTAAAGAAATATTAAATATAAAAATTAACATAAAAATGAGCATAATTTACATAAAAAAAATATGGTACTTTTAGAGGTAAATAAATTCATTAATACCCCAAAAAATCACAAAAAAGGCATAAATTGATAGATTTTATTTTATCGAAGATGGTAATATAACATTTATTTAAAAAAAAACTGGGATCACACCTGAGACCTTCGTGCCCAAATTTGTCCACGAAGGACCAATTAAGGGCTGCTATACCAAGGGCGCTTAATAGTTTTGGGCTACAAGCTAAAAGTGACAAATTGGCGGGAAAATAATGACTTTTGATCATCAAAATAATGACAAGTAGCATGTGAATGTGATTTAAAAAAGCTCATGTAAACGTATTTCTTCTTACTATGATAGTCGTGGATCTGCCAGTGAATAGAGCTCCATACTGCCCCCTACTGCTTTGGTGTGAACACAGAAACATATTTGTGTGTCTATGCGATGCCTTCTAATGAATACACAGTATATGTATTTGTGGTGGTGTGTATGTTTGCATGACTGTGTCTCTTGTGTGTGTGTGTAGGCGCTTGCATAAGTGCATGCCGTATTTATGTGTGTGTTCACATAATGATGAGATGATATTGTCCGTCGCTCAGATGCTGATTTACTCCCACATGTGAGAACAAAGAGAGTGTTTCTACAAACACAGATGAGAGTCCAACAACATCAGCGCGACACACAGACGCTCCTCAGACACTGTAAGTACTGAAGATACTCCACTTCATCTGCTGAAATCATTCAATATCATTTATTTAAATAGATACGTCTGAGTTGTTTTTGTAATTATGTTGCTGTTGATTTAAGAGTTTACACAGAATGCTTTTGTTTTTTAAAAGGTGAAGAGATTTAGTAACATGAACTAACAATGAAAAATACTTCTAAAACATTTATTAATCTTAGTTAATGTTATTTTCAACATTTACTAATGCACTATTCAAATCAACAGTTGTATCTGTTAATATTATTTAATGGAGCTGAGCCAACATGAACTAACAATGAACAGTTGTATGAATGTTAACAAATATTAATAAATACTGTAGCAAATGTGCTGCTCATTGTTAGTTAATGCATTAACTAAAATTAACTAATGGAACCTAATTGTTACTAATATTAGTAGTAGTTTCTCTACTAGTCATAGTGAAATTAAGTGTAATAATGTTATGATCTTTGTAATTTTTAGAAATAACGTATGTAGTTAATAATTATGAAAAAATTAATAAACCATAATTTGATTCTATCCATAAAAAAGGTTTTTTATTAAATGAAAAAATTTAAAACAGTAGTAATGTCAGATAATTTTATATTATTAAGTAGTTGTTTACTAAATTGTTGTAAAATGTACTTTTCAGTACAGTACAGTACAATACAGTTTATTCATATCTTTGTAGATCATTACATTATATATATAAATATATGCATTATAAATATAACCGGTCCCACTTGACCCGCTCCGAGCGGGATTCGAACCAAGGTCTCTGGCGTGGGAGGTGGACGTACTAACAAGGATGCTAAAGACCGCAGCCGCTACTGTCAGTCGCTAGCGCACCTCTTAAAACCAGAGGAGTGATGTTTACACGCACATCTCTTACTGGCCTATATCCATTACGCTCCCATCTGGGTCACGGCACCAAATGTAACCGATTCTACTAGACCCGCTCCGAGCGGGATTCGAACCAAGGTCTCTGGCGTGGGAGGCGGACGTACTAACAAGGATGCTAAAGACCGCAGCCGCTACTGTCAGTCGCTAGCGCACCTCTTAAAACCAGAGGAGTGATGTTTACACGCACATCTCTTACTGGCCTATATCCATTACGCTCCCATCTGGGTCACGGCACCAAATGTAACCGATTCTACTAGACCCGCTCCGAGCGGGATTCGAACCAAGGTCTCTGGCGTGGGAGGTGGACGTACTAACAAGGATGCTAAAGACCGCAGCCGCTATTGTCAGTCGCTAGCGCGCCTCTTAAAACCAGAGGAGTGAGGTTTACACGCACATCTCTTACTGGCCTATGTCCATTACGCTCCCATCTGGGTCACGGCACCAAATGTAACCGATTCTACTAGACCCGCTCCGAGCAGGATTCGAACCAGGGTCTCCGGCGTGGGAGGTGGGCGTAATAACAAGGGCGCTAAATACCACAGCCGCTAGTGACAGTTGCTAGCATGCCTCTTGAAGCCAGAGGAGTGATGTTTACATGCACATCTCTTACTGGCCTATGTCTATTACACTCCCATCTGGGTCACGGCACCAAACGTAACCGGCCAGAAGAGTGAGGTTTACTCGCACATCTCTTACTGGCCTACGTTACACTCACCCCCCTAAACCTCACTACCATCCGGGTCACGGCACCAAATGTAACCGGTCCTACTCGGCCCGCTCCGAGCGGGATTCGAACCAGGGTCTCCGGCGTGGGAGGCAGGTGCAAATTATAAGTATTATAAATAAATGTTAAATGTGTGTGTCTGAAATGAAAACTATTGATTTACTTGTTGAGTAATAATTGATTTATTATTTTTTATGGGAGGGTCATAAATCTCTTTTCCAAACCTAGCGAATGTACACACACACACACACAAACACACACACACACAAAATTGAAATAAATATCCTGTATTTTAAACTACATTGTCTTTTACAGAGTGAATCAATCATCCGTTGACATTCAGTCATGGCAAACACGAGTCTTCAGGTGATGGGTCTGGTGCTGGCCATCGCAGGCTGGGCTTTTGGGATCCTGGTCTGTGCCGCCCCCTGGTGGCGTGTGTCGGCGTTCGTGGGGGACGAGCTGATGGTGACGCAGGTGCTGTGGGAGGGGCTGTGGATGTCGTGCCTGTCGCAGTGGGGCCGCCTGCAGTGTAAAGTCTACGACTCCGGCCTCTCCCTCTCAGGCTCCGTCCAGATGTGCCGCGGCCTGTGCGTGTTGTCGCTCTTCCTGTGTCTCCTGGCGCTCCCGCTCAGCGTGACCGGGCTGAAGTGCACGCGCTGCCTCGGAGACGCTCATGAGTCCAAAGCTCGGATGGCACAAGTTGGCGCTGCGCTCTTCCTCCTAGCTGCATTTTTCTTCCTTGTGCCGGTGTGTTGGACCGCGTACGCCGTGATACGGGATTTCTACGACCCGAATGTCGCAGCGCCGCTCAAACGTGAACTCGGACCAGCGCTCTACCTGGGATGGGGTGTGACCGCCCTGATGCTGGTGGGCGGGGCTGTGCTATATTTGGGCTCCGCCTCCCCCGGAGCTCCAGTCGTGCCTGTTTTTGGAAGAGGAGGAAAAGCGAACCCTCCCTCCGCGGCAGAGAGCAAACCGGAGAAGGTCTTTGTGTAAAAGGAGCAAAAAGGACATCAACCTGGAAAAACTGTGTCCTAGTGGTCGCATAGAAGGTTTAATCTTCAGAAATTCAGGAATATCATTATTTACTCACTGTCATGTCATTCAAAAACTGTATGTGGTTATTGTTTTGTGTGGAACACAAAAGGAGAGTTTTGCATCAACTTCATGCGGCTCCTTTGATTTGACTCTTTATTATCCATTCTCATGGAAATTTGTTTTTACAGCATATATACATACAGCTTATAAGAGCTTTGTGCAAGGAACAGACCTGAGTTTAGGTTTCCCAACACAAGTGTGCCAGTTTAAGTATGAGGAATGAAGAATAATATTCAAGAGCTTCAGCAGAGGGAGATTTTCCATTAATAATAAACAAAATTTGGGTCTGTTCATCACAAACAGCTACAATATGGCTTCAGAAGATTTGAAACATGCATGAGTCTTATAGGCGGCTTTAATGGCACTCTTATGGTGGATATGTGTTTTTTGACAGCTTGTCTTCATATCTCATATTTCTTTTGTTTGTCTATCACACTTGGGTTTGGAACGACATGATTTTTATTTAAACAGTGCAATTGCATTAAGAAATCATAGACATAGAGATTTCCAATTCATAAAGCCTTCTAATGAGTCTGTTGTGCTATATGGAGGTCAATTTAAGTAAGTTTACTCTTTTTTTGTTGTTGTTGCATTACAGTCTCACATATTGTTTTTGTTTGTCTTTTTTCCCAGTGCTCAGTATTATTAATGATTACATCTCATGTAATGTATTTATTGATGTGTTAGTGTGCCTTCTTTGTCTAATAAACCTAATGTAATAATATAGCCTGACTGTGTGCACGTACACATGTTGATGTGTGTTGGACTGCATGCGTTGGCAGGAATCACACAACACAATAGCAGAATACAGGACAGGGACAATAAACAGAGTGTCCACTGTGAGTCTGATGATGTCATCATAGCGGAATATGAGCTCGTGTTCCATAGAACTCCTTCAGAAACAACCGCCATGAGAGGAGGAGGAATTCATGAACACCAATACTTCAGAGACTGCTGTGAAGAGAGAGTGATGGGTCTGTTGGTCCTAAACTGGGTTCATTTGAAACCCTTGGTGGTTTAAGGGGGGACATTATTGATAAAGTCCCACTGAAGTCCCTTAAAACGTGCAGCATTATTCAATGTGTTGATGTAATTTCCACTGAAACAGGAAGACAGGGCGGGGCATGTCGAACAGCTCCTCCCCTTTTTTAAAACAGCCAATAGTTTTTCGTTTATATCACAGCTCGTCCAGAGTCATTGAGCTCGGTAAAGCCGCGGTTTCCTCCTAATCTCTAACCGTTTCTCCTACATATCGCTTTAAAATACAGCATTCTGTGCAGAATTCAAACGGGTCCGATACGTTTTCTCGTCTGCGGCGACTCGATCACATGATCCGCTCTGTGCTATCGTGTGGCGGGTCACATGACACTAACGTGAAAACAGACTTCATTCACCCCAATGGAAAGCATATTTACACTGTCTGAATCGTTCCCTAACCCCTATATAGTACATTGTCTGATCATTCCCTATCCCCTATGTAGTACACCGTCTAATCGTTTCCTATCCCCTATACAGTGCACCGTCTGATCGTACCATATCCCCTGTATAGTGCACCGTCTGATCGTTACCTATCCCCTATATAGTACACTGTCCGAATCGTTCCCTATCCCCTTTAGTGCACTGTCTGAATCGTTCCCTGTCTCCTATATAGTGCACTGTCTGATCGTTCCCTTGCCCCATATAATGCACTGTCTGATCGTTCCCTAGCCCCTATATAGTGCACTGTCCGAATTGTTCCCTATCCCCTATAGTGCACTGTCTGAATTGTTCCCTATCCCCTATATAGTGCACTGTCCGAATCGTTCCCTATCCCCTATATAGTGCACCGTCTGATCGTTCCCTATCCCCTATATAGTGCACCGTCTGATCGTTCCCTATCCCCTATATAGTACACCGGCTGATCGTTCCCTATCCCCTATATAGTGCACTGTCCGAATCGTTCCCTATCCCCTATAGTGCACTGTCTGAATTGTTCCCTATCCCCTATATAGTGCACTGTCCGAATCGTTCCCTATCCCCAATATAGTGCACTGTCTGATTGTTCCCTATCCCCTATATAGTGCACCGTCTGATCGTTCCCTATCCCCTATATAGTGCAGTCTGAATCGTTCCCTATCCCCTATATAGTGCACTGTCCGAATCGTTCCCTATCCCCTATATAGTGCACCGTCTAATCGTTCACTATCCCCTATTTAGCACACTGTCTGATCGTTCCCTATCCCCTATATAGCACACTGTCTGATCGTTCCCTATCCCCTATCTAGTACACTGTCTGATCGTTCCTTATCCCCTATATAGCACACTGTCTGATCGTTCCCTATCCCCTATCTAGTACACTGTCTGATCGTTCCTTATCCCCTATATAGCACACTGTCTGATCGTTCCCTATCCCCTATCTAGTACACTGTCTGATCGTTCCTTATCCCCTATATAGTATTCAGCATCTGTTAATGTAGGGGGCGGGGCTTCAGATTCTAGAGAGCATTTGATTGGACAGAAAATCTGATGAGAAGCTGAAGTGCAGTGATGTCATCAGAATCATTGACCCTTATTGGAGGAAGTGAGAGACTGTAAGTTTTGAACGCTTATATATTCTAAATGCGAATTTTGTAGTTTTTTGGGAGCGCACTAGCTTATAGTTAGCTTATACTAGCTTATACAGTAAGACTAACATATTCATATTAAAAGCCAAAAAACTGATTTCATGGGGACTTTAAGGATATTTCATATATTTTGTGCATGGTTTCACCTCCTGAAAAGCAAAGATTGGGGTTCTGATGGCAACAAATCCCTTAAGCAAAATAAATAAAAGTTTTTTTAAGGGACTGGCTACTGATAAAGAGACTGTCAGGCTAACTCTTCAATTTTAAAGACAGACTGATAGGAGATATTATATGGTAATAGGCCTATATTATAAATGGACATTTTATAGAGAGATACTCATTCATTCAGTCAGTCCGACAGCAATAGCATCAAAGCATGTCTCCAGAACAAACCTTTATTGGCCCACTAAATATTTTACACAACAGTATTGCAAATCTATTGTGCCACTGCACCGCCTCTGAGAGTCGCGTGAGAATGAGGAAGTGTCTCGTCTTAAAGTGACAGTGCTGTAAGTCAGCGAGCTCTCCCCGTTATCTTAGCGCCCACTGTCTCTTTAAGAATCCAGCGCTCATTCGCAATGAACACCGAAAACTCCGATGCATGTTTTTTTACTCGTTTTGTGCGATTTGTAATGTGTGTGTGCCAGTAGGAGGTGGATCTGGCGCACCGGGAGGCCGTTCCAGATTCCGCGCGAGCAATTGGCTGCTTGTGAACTTTGCGACGCTTTTTTTGTCCGCGCGCCCCGGTCACGCACGCCACGCACTCAGGATGTCTCGTGCACATCGGAATCATCACCGGTCAGCTCTCGACCTCGCGGAAGATTAGAGAGAACATCCACACAGGCTACCAAAGGCAGGTCAAGACAGGACGTGTCGCTTGCAGCCAGAAAGAGAGAAGGTAACCGCAGAGATGACGGAGAAACGGATGTCGCGCTGGTATTTCGGTGGGATCGCGTCGTGCGGAGCCGCCTGCTGCACGCACCCGCTGGACCTGATCAAGGTGAGGTGCGCGTGTCCGCGGACCCGCACATCAGCCGCTGTCAGGCTTTTGCTGGCCTGTGTGTGTGTGTGTGTGTGTGTGTGTGTGTGTGTGTGTGTGTGTGTGTGGATGTTTAGTTCAGGTAGAGTCATCTTCATCCCCAGAGGAAGACAACAACCCCTTGAGCACATGGCTTGTGTGTGTGGCTTTGAAGTAAAAACTGTCCAAAGTTTCTCATTTGGATAATTATTAAACATAGTGAGAGTCCGGACAGATAAATCGGATAATATTTTGCCATTTTAACACTATTAACATAATTCTGTAGTTTGTCTGTTGTAAAAATCTGTCAACAGACTTGTAAAATTGTACTGAATATTTCATGTCCGGTAAATCAGACAATATTTGGTCATTTTAAATAAGTTTGTCTGTACCAAAGTGTCGAAATTAGAATTGATATTTATTTACATCCAAATATTTGTATAATATTTGGCCATTTTAACACTATATGGACATAATACTTGTAGTTTGTCTGTTCCAAAATTTACAGACAGACTTGTCGAATTGCTACGGATATTTTACGTCTGATAAATCGGATAATATTGGGCCATTTTTAACAATATAAACATAATAATCCTTGAAAGAAGTTTGTCTGTTCCAAAATCTACCGACAGCCTTGTTAAATTGCAATGAATATTTCTTTACATCTGATAATTTGGATAATATTTGGCCATTTTAACACTATGGACATAATACTTGTAGTGTCGTGTCTTTTCCAAAATTTACAGACAGCCATGTTAAATTGTAATGAATATTTTACAACTGTAATATTTAGCCATTTTAACAATCTCTACATAAATATTCTTGGAAAAATGTAGTCTCTTCCAAACGACAGCCTTGTCGAATTGTAGCGAATATTTTACATCTGATAAATCTGACAATATTTGGTCATTTTAAATATGTTTGTCTGTTCCAAAATCTATGGCAGCCTTGTCAAATTGCAGTAAATATTTATTTATATCTGATCATTTGGATAATATTTGGCCATTTTAACACTTTATGGACATAATACTTGCAGTTTGTCTGTTTCAAAATTTACCGACAGCCTGTAATGAACATTATACATCCAATAAATCAGATAATATTTGGTCATTTTTTACCAGTATGAACATTATAATGCTTGTAGTTTGTCCACAAATCTACTGACAGCCTTGTTAAATTGTAATATTTGGCCATTTTAACAATCTCAACATAATTATTCTTGGAAAAAAATTGTCTCCTCCAACCGACAGACTTGTCGAATTGTAACAAATATTTTATACATCTGATAAATTGGGTAATATTTGGCCATTTTAACACTATCAACATAACAATGCTCGTAGTGTATTCATCCCAAAATCTACCGACAACCTTTTGAAGATGTGATAAATCGGATAATATTTGGCCATTTTTAACAATATAAACATAATAATTCTTGAAAGCATTTTGTCTGTTCCAAAATCTATGGACAGCCTTGTCAAATTATACATTTTCAATCTAATTTTGAGCAAATATTGTGTAAAATAAGTGTTGAAAAGCATTTCAATTAAACTACTATATTATTGCCCGTCATTCATCCTGCACTTTAGATGTAAAAACAAGCAGAAGTCAGTAGTTTGAGATCTGGGATCAGTTTATTGGCCTCATGTGATGTCCTGTGTAACTAATCCAAATGAATGAGTGTGAATGAATCTCATTATAACAGGACGGAGGTCAGTTCCACTCTCTAAAGTTTTCTGAAACCCTGTCAAAGGACATTTAAAGGGACAGTTCACCCAAAAATGACAATTCTGTCATTGTTGTTGTTTCAAACCTGTATGAATTTCTTTCAAAGTAGGAAAAAATACTGTGGAAGTCAATGGGGTCCATCAACTGTTTGGTTTCCACCATTCTTTAAAATATCTTCTTTTGTGTTCAACAGAAGAAAGAAACTCATACAAGTTTGGGACAACTTTAGTGTGAGTGTAAATGATGACAGAATTTTCCCTTTAATTTATCCCTTTAATTACGGTGTTGTCGATCACAGGAACCCACAATTTCTCTGTTATATACAGCGTTAGTTTGTTCTTGTAATAGATGTGAAGCTTATAATAGAGTTGGACGGGTGTCTTAATTGTTTTCCAGAACTGTACTTAAGTATTTCACATGCATAGTCGAAATGAAAGGCTGTAAATGTTCTGAATGCTGTGCTTTTATATTAAAGGCCAGTGGTATTTTGGGATCAGCTGTCGATGTGCTGAGTAATGCTGCTTTTTGGGACGGGAAATTTACAGTTTACTATCACTATCAACATCAGTATACAAGTATTTGTGTGTGTGTGTGTGTGTGTGTGTGTGTGTGTGTGTGTGTGTGTGAGAGAGAGAGTTCATGCATGCTTTAGTGCAGATTCCTCACGAGTTGCACACGTGTGCGATCAGCACATGTGCCATCTGTTTGTCCGCACGTCCAGTTAAGTCCGGTTTGGACAGTGGACTTTGATTATCTTGAGTCTTGCTTTGTCCTTCAGTGCACTTCTGCTCCATAAGACTGTAGTTTTACTCCAGAGAGTGTCACAAAGAAAAGTATCAGGTGGCCGGAAAGCTCAAGCAATGAATGAGACCCGAATGAATGAATTCAAAGAATGAGAGCGAGTTTATTGAGCAGTCCTTCCTCTGAGAGACTTTTGTCCTCGTACTTTCACTCGTCTCTAATCATCTGAGTGCTCTCGTGTGTTTTGGGAGATAACGGACTGAGTGATTTGTCTGCTCTCCACTAAAACCGAAACAAAAGCCACAGATAAGCGTCGTTTAACCACACACACACACACACACACAGAGAAGCCCAAAACAGTGAGTTGTGACTTCTGAAGTGGTGCTTGACCCGGTTACCCTTCAGACAACTGTTTGTTTAAAGAGAGACCCTCGTGAGTCCAATCTGAGCGCGTGACCTTTTGACCATTTTAAATGATCTGGAAACATCAGTTAATTACATGAAAAACATTTCTAAAACATTTACTAATGCATATCTGGTCATATGAGTTGACATGAACTAACAATGAGCAGTTGTATTTTTATGAACTGACATTACAAAAGATTAATAAACGTATTGCTCATTATTTAATGCTAGTTTTGGACCAGTGTTACCAATGGTCTTTGAATATGGTAAAAACCAGTTGCAAACAAACTTATGTAAATACTCTCCTTGATATTGTAATATTTCCCCACTATATTCTGCACAAGCCTGTAAAACTCCCGTTCAGTCTCTTTTGAGTTAGTTTTTACAATAACAAATTGAATCTTCTTTGAACAGAATATGTGAAGTTATTGTTGGCCTAAATTGTTGGCATGCTGCTGAGAGCGACCGTTGGCCTCTATTCAAAGTTCAAGCCATCCCACAATGCATTACTGTGTGTGTGAGTGTGAGATGTTTTACTTCAGCTTATGTGTTGTGCTGTTTGTGAGGTTTTGTTACATCCTGTTGCATGTTCTGGCAGGAATTTCTGTAATGATTTGAATGAGCAAGTTGTTGCATATTTCGCTACAATCACATTTCA